>OX328123.1:138515714-139008214 GCA_946811695.1 Gonocerus acuteangulatus | reverse complement strand
TTTAAAGAAGACAAGGCAAAATTTATCGAGATGAAAATAATGCACACATGGAATATTTTCAACACCAAACATTGGTTGAAATCCATGAGTGAGAATAGGAGAACAGAAATAGTTTTGGCAAGACTTTGTAGGGGGGGTCTCCCGTGGTCTAGTGGCTAGCGCGCTAGATTCTTTGCATGGGCAAAGTATGGGCAAACTCGTGTCACCTACTCCTACCATATGTCTAAAGACAATCCTTCCATCTGTGACACGTGTGGGACACCCGTCACTGTCAAACATACCCTGATGGAATGTCCATTTTATGGCAAATTGTGAACCAAACATAAAATAAACAGAACCATAGACAAAATTCTTGGCTCCTAATCAATTTATTGAATGTTATTAGAGAGACAGGTTTAATTAGGAGAATATAGACTTGGGTATATCGGTGGAATCCTGCTCAGGTCTTAGCCGGAGTGCAGCGCTGGCCGGTGCTCTGGGTCGTGTTAGACCACGGACTCGCGGGGACTGTGAACAGGCACCTGCACACACCTCAGGAGGTTCTGCTGCTCTTAAGTTTTAGTCTTCCTAAAACTGCCGGGGGAGAGCAGCCCGCCAGCCGGAACGGGTCGCCAGGTGGGGGCATCGATAGGAATCAACCATAGCATACAAATAGGCCTATATACTCATAAATATCCCCCACTTCACTAGCGTTAATGTCTAATAAGTTGACAAAAAAAAAAAAAAAAAAAAAAAAAAAAACAGTGGTCAAAATAGCATTTACTACCCGCCATTCTTTTCATATCAGTGCATCATAATGTATGTATTTCTCTGTGTTGCATCCACATATGGATAACTTGTTACTCTTAGAGAACCCATTGTTGATAATTTTGTTATTAACCAGCAATGTGAAGAATGTATTGAGAGAGGGGAGTTGCATTTATTAATTAGTCGGTAGCAGCTTGGCAAATTTTATTACCAGCTAGATAGAATTAAACCCCATTTAAAAAATTGCTATTGTGATATACCTTTAATGTTATTTCCTCGAAAGGTTTCCATTCGAATTCGAGGAAAATTAATTAATAATTCTTTGAGATTTTAATTTAATTGTGCAGATTTTTAATTTCATCTCGCTTTAAAATTGTACGTAGACCGTCGGAAAAAAACAGAATTACTTGTTTTCTTCTGTCAGTTTCCATGCAAGTCTGCAGTGCAAGTCGGTTTTTTTTGTTTTCAATACACGTGTTTCTCTTCCATCGCTATCGTCCTTGTACGACAGTACGATAAATCCCATCCAATATAAACGAAGCCTAACAGTTGCCTAACAGTATAAGCATTATCATTCGTAATTCCAAGCGTTGGCCTGAAACATGAAATAAAAAAGGATAAAAAAAAAAATTATTTCCATTAGAGCCATTGCTCAAATTCAGGAACATAAATATGCTTTAGGTCCACACAACAAACCTATGTACTGGACAACATACAGTCTTCTTTTTCGTACATGGGCACCGCGCATGCGCGAACGCAAACGGACACAATTGTGATACTTTTTTGTAACTTTGTTTTCCAGTTAAGTCACTGCTAAAGCATATTTATGCTAAAATCGTTACCAATCTTGACGTCATGCAATTGAAGGATGTATCTATCAAAGGAGATATTAGTCTCACCTGTTATCCTGGATATCCTCGTCGGTTCAAGGAAGGCTGCTGTATATCCCGCTATATGTGCTCCCAAGCTGAACCCTACCAGGTGTATCTCTGCAGGATCGGCACCTTGACTCATCAGATCCTGGATTAGACTGGCTATGTAGGAACCAACTGCTTCGATTCTCCTTGCCACAGAGAAGTAAGCAGGGAACTTGGAAAGTTTCCCCCAATCTACCGTGATTACGTTAACATCTTCAAACTCCAGAAATTCTGGGAAACAGTGGAAATTATTACAAACGGCTTAGAATTACTTCCTAACTTTCTACTTATAAAGAGAAGAACTCCCATTAATGGTGAACACCCTATAAAGGTTTTGGGTCTTTTCGTTTAATACCCACATATCTAATCTATACATATAATAAAATTCTAACGGACATTCATCAGCAACGTTGATAATTTATATATATATATATATATATATATATATATATATATATATATACATATATATATATATATATATATATACAGGGTGTCACAGTATATGTGTCCACCCCCTTTTCCTCCTAGAGTTGTTGGAATTTCGAAATGAAACTTGGTAGGTCTTAGTTATCTTGCATGAGGTTTCTTTTAAAGGTTTAGTTGACTTTGTAACATTCTCCAGTTTTTCTCCAGCGCATCTAACTCTTGATTTTCCAATAACGGCAGGTATTCTTTTATGACGAATTCTGATAGAAAATTTAATTTTAAGACTAATTTATTCCGAGACATCTTTTGATCCGACGCACCGTTTGCGCGCAAAACGCAAAAAGCTGAAAAATATCGCCCTTTTGTAGACTAATTCCTATTTATCACTGAAACCAAGCCTTTTACGTAAAAACACCTCGATACAATCGTTGTAGCCTATTAATTTTCCTTTCAGATGATACCAATATCAAAGTTGTAGATTAAATATTTAACGGGGTATTATTTAGATTAGAAGAAACCACGTTAAATAATCACTTATTTTTACAAAAAAGGAAACAATTGGTTTTAAATAACAGTATTGACAAAGATGTAAATCCAATTAAGCAATATTTTACGTTCGATTATCATCCTCTTATAGAAAACAAAATAAAAACAATATGTAAAGATGTTTGTAAAATTGGCTGGAAATATAAACATACAATAAACAATGTATTTAGTAATATTAAAGACAGGGTTAAAGCATCAAGTTCAAAATATAATATTTATAAAATCAACTGCAACGACTGTAACAAATGTTATATTGGGGAATCTGCGCAATTATTAGGTAAAAGAATTATACAACACGTAAAGAGCATTGACACACAAGAAAACGGAACAGCATTGACGGATCATGCAATAACAAAAAAACACAGTTTCAATTTCAAAGAATTCAAAATATTAAATAAGGAAAGAAATACCCTGAAAAGAAAAATAAAAGAAAATATTTATATTTTAAAAAATTCGAAAATAGCAGTGAATAAAAGAACTGATCTGAAAAATGTTCACCAAATTTTCTATGGAATAATAGATTAATACCCAAAAATGTATAAAAAAATATTTGACGAGTAGACTTTACTAGGACAACAACAAAGGACAGATAACGACAGGGCCATTTTGGCAATCCACTTACAGGGTTAGTATTAAGCCGGACTCCAGAGGGAGTACTTGGTAACGGGAGGACTTCCTTGCAAGGTAGGACTCAACACCTTTTATAAAAAATATGTAATTTAGCTATAATTATTGCAATATTTAGGGTAGGAGTAACATTTAATGAGCATGATAATGTTTTAATGCCTTTTGTGGAACAGTTCAAAGATCGTATTGATAGTTTTAATATAGTAGAAAAAAGGTTTGTGTGGATGTGCAAAAAATTATTTTTTGTTGTAGAAGTGCCCCTGAAGAGGTGCGAAGAAAAGATGCACAAAACATATCGGGCCCAATAAATAAAGTGGTGTAATAAAGGAAGACTGCTTTAATGACCCCATGCCTCCTAGGATAAAAAAGAATTTTGATATTTTGGGTCACCTATAAGAATAAATAATATATATATATATATATATATATATATATATATATATATATATATAAATTATACACGTTGCTGATGAATGTAATCTATGCCATTTTTTAGTCTAAAATAACAAAAATGTACAGCGAGGATATCTTACTTTCAGCCATTTCAATCCAAAGCTTATCATTTCCTGTTTCCAGAAATCCGTGTGTAATTATTTTCATTGGTAGATTTATTCTTTGTTTTAAGAGCTCGTTTGAAATTCCCGGTTTGAGCTCTTCTGGATTATATGGGTTGTCTCTGAAAGAGAGAATTCAAGAATAATGATTCTTAATTAAAAGAAAAATAGTCATTCAAAACTCTGCTTAATGATTGATCTTATCTAACAGTATAACATTTACACAAATAACTTAATTCTGTATTTAACAAAGACATTTTTTCAACTTTTAACCTCTTGTGGAGGCAACATTTTAGCGCGGTTCCTCCCTCCCCCATAGGGAGGAACCCCGCTTATAAGGTTGATACAATGAAACAATCCGGAAGTGCCGACAAGAAAATTTCGCGTTTCAGAACCCCTAGAGACCGAAAATAACGGTGGTTCAAATTTGTATATATATATATATATATATATATATATATATATATATATATATATATAACCATATATATATATATATATATATATATATATATATATATATATTTGTTTGTTCGCTCATTTCTGGCTTCCCTGATGGTCCGATTTTGATGAAATTTGGTACAAAAATCTGTCGTCCAATTTGAAAGGTCAAGTTCGGTAACCAGCAAAATCCGCCCACTGGAAGATGGCGTTTGGGGCGAAATTCGCGCAAAAAAAATCGTAACGCTTACGTTTTTGAGTTCATAAGCTTGTAAGTACTCTTTTTATAGGCTTCTTGGGCTAGGAAAACGAATGGAACCATTTTCAAGGCGATAGCTTTAACCGTTTTTGAGAAAACTGAAAAAATAATTATTGAATGCCGTTTTTGGTTTGGGTACTTAGAATCATGGGATTCAGTTGAAACATTTTCTGCATGTTCTACTTTCATTAAAACTAATATATTGAAATTTTGGTTACGTTTGGAGTTAAGGAAAGGGTTAGAATAAAATATTTTATTAACAGACATAAAAAGTTTTGGTAACTTTGTTTACTTTCCTTAATATCTCGAAAAAGCTTTGTAAACGAAAGAATACCATTAGAAAGCTTATTAAATGCTCTAAAAAAAAGGTTCTAATGAAAGTTTTGATTAGGCGATGTCAATGGGAGAAATAAGAGCTTAAAACATTAAAGTAATTGATTTCGCTTATTCGAACTGTTCTTTTTGTCTTTGATTTTGATACTTAAAATTATGGGATTCAGTTGAAACATTTTCTGCATGTTTGAATTTCATCAACACTAATATGTTAAAATTTTGGTTACGTTTGGAGCTAAGGAAGGATTAGAATAAAATATTTTATTAACAGACATGAAATGTTTTGGGAACTTCGTATACATTCCCTAATATCTCGAAGCCTGTTAGGAATATTGGGAAACGGAGGGTTATCATGCGAAAGCTTACTAAATGTTCTACAAAAAAGATTCTGAAACAATTTTTGATTAGGCTATGTCAATCGGAGAAATAAGTGCTTAAACTTTGAAGTAATTGATTTCGTTTATTCGAACGGTTCTTTTTGTTTGTTTTTATTCCTTGTTATTTTTTAATTGCTTAAAGTTGGATAATGTATTTGACAATAAAACAGATTAATTAAAATAAGAAAAACAATTCATTGTTAAAAATATATCAGGCTGTACCGTATGAAATGTCAGTTTTGCCGTATGAATATCTAGATTACAGTTCTGGTGTTGATTTCGTTCTTTAGAATTGTTCTTGGTATTCCCTATTTTCATCTGTTACCCATAGTTTTTTATTGCTAGTAGTTTTTTCTTATTGATTATAGAATATAAATCTATTTGGTTATAAAACAGGATACGTAAAATTAGTAAGAATATTTCGGAGATTTCTGAGCGAAATGCCTTGTAAGATTTTCTACCACCACGAACGGCGTTTTTCCTCTATTTTTATCCACTAGATAGGCTTTATTTGGCATATTATTCTATATATGTTTTATTAAGCAGGGGATTCTGATGAAATGTCGTGTTTTTGCTGTGGATGTTAATTACGATGTATCTAAGATTGGGTAACATTAGCGAGTCTTCATAGTTAAGAACCGACGACGGAGGTAGACTTATTGCTATGATTTAGTCTACATATGTATATTAAATCCTAAATCCAAAAAATAAACTTCACAACGGTTAGATACTATAAGCGAATATGGCGGTTCAATGCCCGTAGAAACAAGGGGGCCGCAGGAAATTTACCTGCTAAGAGTTAATCCTCAAGAGCTGTAAATATACCCCAGGTATCTGCCGACACAAATACAAAGCTTAGGCGGAGAGCACCCCAAAAACTCAGATCCAAACATAAGGTTATATACTAAATATTCATAAAGACTACTTAGTTGTAAGCCGATTCATCAATTAGCAATCAATAGTTGTCAACAAAGGTTATATACTAAATATTGATAAAAAGTATTTAATTAGAAAAAAAATAATATTCCACAAGACTTGTTTTTGGTCATTTGTGTCTACTCCATAGACTTAATTAGGTATAGTTAGGTATATAGGTAGTTGGGCAACTAAACTTTGTTTTATTTTGTTAAATAAAGTTTTTTTTCTTTACTTGTTATTCGTCAAGACTTTTATTTGTCCTTGTGTACTTACTAGATAGGTTTTATTCGGCATATTATTCTATATAGGCTATATTAGGCAGGGTATTCTACTCAATCTTGTGTTCTTCTTCTTGATCAATCTGTACATGGGCGTATATAAAACCGGGGGGGGGGGGCTGAGACCATTTCCAGGGTATGGAACACTAAATATTTAGAGCTTGGAATAGTTTTAGGCAACTAAAACGCTATTACACGTAAAATAAAATATGTTTTATGAACTAAGTGATCTTATTTAATTTATTTTTAAGGGTTTTACGAGAAGTTTTTATCATCAATTCAAAATTTCGGGAGGGGCTGCAGCCCCCTCAGCCCCCCCCCCCTCATATACGCCCATGCTTCTGTATCCTCTAGAAAGGCTTTATTAGGCATATTTTGTATTGATTTATAGAGCTTTGCTTTAGAATGAGAGCCAGATTCTGTTATTTCCGCTTCTGTGTAAAAGTTAGCTACTGTCGGTGTCCCTGACGCCTTAATATCACTTTTATTCGAGATGTTCGAGAGGATTTTGACAATTTTCACGAGATATATAAAAAAAAAAAAAAAAAAAAGTTTATTTCTTTTCTAAGCTTATCAAATGGCACTAGGGACATGAACGGAACCGCGCTAAGATGCTGCAGAGCCACCATGGTGGAACAGCGAATTAGAAAAGCTCAGGAAAAAGGCCAGGGGGCTTTTCAATCGGGCAAAACAAAATGGTAATTGGAGGGACTATAAACAGTCCCTGACGGAGTATAACAAAGGAATCAGGCAGGCTAAGAGAAGGACCTGGAGAAATTTCTGCGAAGATGTTAGTAGCCTACCAGAAGCTGCTAGGCTACAGAAAGTGCTTGCCAAAAGGCACACAAATGAGATGGGACTGCTAAAGAGACCCGATGGGACGATCACGAGTAACCTGGAAGGGACAGTTAGGGAGCTACTAGTGACCCACTTTCCAGACTGCTCAGACGTAACAGAGGAGGCAGATGAGCCTCGGGGGCATGAAAATGCAAACAAATGGATGCTCCAAGCAGCCAAGAAAATCTTTACAATTGAAAAGGTAAAGTGGGCAATAGGAACCTTCAAGCCGTACAAGGCTTCTGGAGGAGATGGTGTTATCCCTGCTCAGCTAATCCATGGGAAAGAAAAGCTTGCAGGCATTCTAGCAGCCATGTTTCAGGCAAGCTATGCACATGGATTCATCCCCTGTCTCTGGAGGGACACGGATGTGATCTTCATACCAAAGGGACCAACAAGGCCCCTGGACTTACCTAAATCCTATAGACCTATAAGTCTCTCTTCCAACGTGTTGAAAACGATGGAGAAGGTAGTGGACATGCACATCAGAGAGGACCTCTTAGGAAGGCATCCTCTGCATGCCCAGCAGTTTGCGTATCAAAAGGGCAAATCAACAGAAACTGCCCTGCATTATCTAGTGGGAAAAATAGAGGACTCACTTCAGAACAAGGAAATTGCGCTATGTGCATTCCTGGATATAGAGGGTGCCTTTGACAACACCTCATATGCAGCCATAGAGGAGGCTACCAGGGAGTTTGGTGCTGAGCTCATCCTTAGAAGATGGGTCAGGGCTATGCTGGGAAGCCGGCGAATCAGAGCAAGGAAGGGGTGGGTCTCCACTAGAATAAGGGCAACTAGAGGCTGCCCCCAGGGAGGTGTTTTATCACCCCTGCTGTGGACAATGGTGGTGGACTCCCTCCTTAGAACTCTCTCCGAAGCTGGATACGAAGTAATAGGATATGCGGATGATATAGTGGTTTTAGTAAGAGGGAGATTTCCGCATGTCCTAAAGGAACGTATGCAGCTGGCACTAGGAATGATTATGAGATGGTGCCGTAATCTTGGGTTAACTGTTAACCCTGAAAAGACTAAGGTAGTCCCTTTCTCTAGGAAAAGGAATCTAAATTTGGAACCTATCCTGGTGGAGGGGTCTCCTGTACTGGTCACAAATGAGATCAAATATCTGGGAATAACACTGGATAGAAGGCTCACTTGGAATTTGCACCTCAATAAACAGATTCAGAAGGCAAAGGTCTCTTTATGGGCCTGTAACAGGCTCTGTGGAAAGACATGGGGTATGAGTCCGAGGATGCTCCTCTGGCTGTAGTAAGGCCTATGGTAACATACGCAGCACTAGTCTGGTGGACAAAAACTGAAGAGAAGACCGCAGCCAGCAGGCTAGAAAGAGTCCAAAGGCTAGCATGCCTGGGAATCACAGGGGCAATCAGGACGTGCCCTACTGCGGCGATGGAAGCAATTATAGCATTAATACTGCTAGCTATCCGCATCAAGCGAGAGGCCCTGATTGGTGCACTGAGAATTCAGTCCCTCAAAGTGAGCAAGGATGTGATTAGGGGACATCTCAGGATTTTGCAAAGACTAAAAGAGAGCGATTTATGCCTCACCCGGTCGGATGAGACGACACGGACACTTGTCCTCGACAAGCAGTTCAGGGTTGTCATACCCAGTCGACAGAGCTGGGAGGAAGGACAGGAAAGTCTCCAAAGAGACTCACTGATGTGGTACACGGATGGCCTTAAGGATGAGAGGGCTGGTGCAGGGGTATATGGTCCCAGAACAGAAATAGCCGTAGCTCTCGGATCCTTTGCCACTGTATTCCAATCGGAAGTTCATGCGATTGAGATCGCAGCCCGGGAAAATCTTAAAAAAGGTGTTAAAGGGCAAAGAATACGAATTAATAGTGATAGTCAAGCTGCACTTAAGGCACTTGCATCGCATAGTGTCTCCTCGAAATTAGTTCTTGATTGCCACAGTGCCCTAAGTGATCTGGGCAGACGTAACAGGGTTACGCTTGTGTGGGTGCCAGGACATGAGGGCATTGAGGGCAATGAGAAGGCCGATGAGCTGGCAAGAAAGGGATCGGAGGAGATACTTCATGGTCCTGAGCCGTTCTTCGGTGTTTCAAAAAGCTTTGTCACAAAGGTAGTAAATGCCTGGGAACAAGAAGAAATTCAAAAGAATTGGCAGGCTAAGCCAGGTATGAGGCAGGCAAAGCTACTTGTCCGGATCTCGAAAGATAGGGCAGGGTATTTCCTTCAACTAACAAGAGTAGAATTAAGAAGGATAGTCGGACTTCTCTCTGGACATGGTCCGCTAAGGAAACACCTGTGCACGATGGGACTAATAGAGGACCCTACATGTCGCTGGTGCCTCGAAGAAGAGGAAACCTCACAGCACGTCCTCTGCGAATGTGAGGCGTTGGCCTACAACAGGCTAGTGCACATAGGGAAGGCAATTGCTACGCCCAAGGACATAGCCGAGGCTACTCCCAAGGAGCTCAAGCTATATGTGAGGAGCTGCAAGTTGGAAAGGGAGTAAGACAGGGACGCAAATCACAATAGATCCAATGGGGTCGCAGTGAATAAGGGCGGAGGGCCCAGGTCCCCTTATATTGTATTGTATTGTAAGATGCTGCAGTTCCTGCGAGTCGGACTTTTAACATAGTCATCATTCAACCGATCTTCGCCTAGAATTAGAGATACGGCTCTCCATAGAACATGCTTGTTCCAAGATTGTATCATTCTTTTTAATTCTAAATAAGTGAAAATCATCGTAATTTTTAAATTCTTTAACTAAACTTAAATAAACGTAAATAGTATAATTAAAAAAATAATAACAACAATTAAAATTTACCGATATCTAACAACATGAACCAAACCTTGCCAACAGTAAGGAATCAACCACTAATAATATACAAATTCTGACAACAACTAATGATAACTTTCTGTTGGCCTGGTATATCTATACGGGTTAGAAGGAAAGGATGTACCAATCTCTGGAATTCTAATCGCCCTAAAGGATGATATCTGAATGGGAAATACTCGAATTCTGGAATTCCGCTTCTGGTCAAAGACTGTCTGTCTCCTCGATTAGTCTTTGAATGGACAATGAAGGATTCTTAAGATATTTTAATCTAAATTCGTGTGATGATTTTAAGTAAACTTTCTTGGTAAAAGCCTTACATAGCTTGAGAGTGTTTTTTTTCAATGTTTTATCTATGCGGAAATGAAACTAAAATTTCCTATTATGCTATAATCTGGTGATCCTATTAACCGCTTTGTGTTTCCACCGAGGCAGATTGTCAAAACATATTTAAAAAACACTATCCTTTATTAATCATCTATTTGGTAGGATGTACATGTTTTATCTCCCAACAAGGCTTCTTCGGGAGCATTACAATTTGAAATTTACACATAAGTTCTTGCTACAAGACTAACCCATGTATACGTTGATCTGTATACTTGACTTATCGTTAGCAAGCCTCTCCCTTCTTCCCCAAGCGACATGGAAGGTACTTCCCGATCTGTACGGGTCGGATCACTATGCAATCATGATTGAGAAACTGGATAGAGCTCCTCATCCACATGGGAACGTAAGATGGGACTTAAAGAACGCTAAATGGAATGAGTTTCAAATTCCAGCTAACTTAACAAATTTGAACATAGAATCCTCTACAGCTGATGAAGCAATAAATGCTATTAATATCATCATCCTGACAGCTGCCGAAGCAACCATCCCTCACAAAAGCAGCACTTCTAGAAGAGTTAGTGTACCCTGGTGAAACGGAAACCGTGAAAAAGCAGTAAAAGTAAGGAAAAGAGATTTAAGGAAGTCCAGGACCAATCCCTCTTCGGAGAACCAAGAAGCTTATATGAATACCGGGAAAGATGCTAGGTACAAAATTAGAACTGCCTAAAGAAATTCCTGGAGAGAATGTATCTGTAGAATAAACCAGCAAACTCCTATCGCTGAAGTCTGGGACTCAGTACGAAGAGTCATGGGCCGCCCGAGAATAAATTCAGTAAATGTCATTAAAGCAGGAAACACATATCTTTCGCGCCCCACATAGATTTTAAACTATTTTGGCAAACATTTTCAAAGGGTGTCATCAGATTTCAATTTGCCACAAGAAAAAACAAACTGAATCCATACCTACAAATTTCCCGTTTAAGCTCATAGAATTCCAAACAGGATTAAAATCCCGCAAAGATCCATCTCTCTGCCCGGATAAAATTGGCATTGTTATGATTAAATATCTGTCGTACCAAAACAAAAAAATAATCCTGACTTTTCTTACTATACTTTTTCTATAGGAGAATTTTCGGAAATCCATATCAATACCAATCTGAAGAACGTCCGACTCGCAGGAACTGCGTCATCTTAGAAAAAAACTTTGAGGTTGCTGGCAGAGAAGGAAGATCTTCAGGTCAATGAAAAAACGTCTAGTTCCTTCACAACAGTTTATTTCCACGCTGAGCGCTTTCGGTAGCTCTTGCTACCATCCTCAGAACTGTAATATTATGCCACATTTTGACTCCAGCAGAAGCTTGACAAGCCATGTTTCAAAAACTTTGAGGTTGCTGGCAGAGAAGGAAGATCTTCAGGTCAATGAAAAAACGTCTAGTTCCTTCACAACAGTTTATTTCCACGCTGAGCGCTCACAACAGTTGTGAAGGAACTAGACGTTTTTTCATTGACCTGAAGATCTTCCTTCTCTGCCAGCAACCTCAAAGTTTTTGAAACATGGCTTGTCAAGCTTCTGCTGGAGTCAAAATGTGGCATAATATTACAGTTCTGAGGATGGTAGCAAGAGCTACCGAAAGCGCTCAGCGTGGAAATAAACTGTTGTGAAGGAACTAGACGTTTTTTCATTGACCTGGCGTCATCTTAGCGTGGTTCCGTTTATTTCTCTAATGCTATAAGTAAAGGAGTAGTAGCAGTTATTCGTGGGGTTTGGTCTTTCGTGAAAAATATAAAATAAAATCTCGAAGATAAAATAGATTTATGGTGCCACAAAAGGAAACGGACAGTGTCATGACGGATTTCCCCACCTTCTCAACATTCACTCTTGGAAACACTATAACAAGGTTTCACAAGAGGATCAGCCATACAAGTATAAACCATTACCTTCTACTGACCCGAGGCGCCCCACCTCTTTGTGGAAAATGTAATGAAATAATCACCGTTCACCACTTGTTAATAAATTGCAAAATCTCTGAGAAACAGAGAAAAGAAGCCCAATAAATTGCAAAATCTCTGAGAAACAGAGAATAGAAGCCCAATAAATTGCAAAATCTCTTAGAAACAGAGAAGAGAAGCCCAATAAATTGCAAAATCTCTGAGAAACAGAGAAGAGAAGCCCAATAAATTGCAAAATCTCTGAGAAACAGAGAAGAGAAGCCCAATAAATTGAAAAATCTCTGAGAAACAGAGAGGAGAAGCCCAGTTATCAGATAGAATTGACAAATATAAGCGGATCTCTACAAACAGATCGATAAGCTATTCACATTTTTAAGGTCAACTGAACTAATAAATAATATTTAAAAATAAAAAAAAAAAAAAACATTTGACTCCTTAACAAATATCATAAAATAAACATTTAAATCAAATCAACAAATATCATAAAGAAGAAGAAGAACATTAAAATTGAAAATAAAATAAACTAAAATCACCCGAAATAATAACTTTCGAAATAAAATCATAATTCCTTTTCCCCAAGCTTTCTGGTTAACTTCACGCAACGTATATAGAATTAATTAAACAAATACACTTATACTGAATCCTGAGTTCAATGACCTCATAGTGGTTGACAACATATTAAATACATAAATAAAAAAACACTGCATGGTTTAATTCATGATATTCTCCAAATATTGGAGCCAAGCATTGTTGGTTATTTGTTTGTTTATTTGTTTTTTAGGGCAAAGAACAACGTGGCTATCATTGCCCGAAGCATTGTTGGTACTTGCAGGGTTGGGGACACAAATATTTTAATGCTTACGATAAGATGGGCACCGTATGTTTATCTTGGGGCCATTGCCTCTTAGGAGGTTTGTCTGGATAGGATTGGGAAGATAAGGATTGACATTCAGGATTAGGATGGTTTGACAATGATCAGCCCTTTCTAATCGATACCATTAGTGTATCTAACGACTTGTGGTTCATTAATAAAGTTAATTACCTTGTCCTAAGTGTAAAATTCACAATTTCCTCAATGTCTTTTTCACGAAAAATGTTACTAATTGTTGTTCCAAGACTAGAATCTGATCGCCTTCTAAACAGAACGCTTTGTACATCTGCAAAATATTATTATTATTTTCTCATTAATATAGTATTTATTCCTTGAGTGTAACTCATATATATATATTCAATAAGTATACTGACCGATGAAAGTCCAGAAGAAAGTAATGCTAAAAACGAGCCAAAGTGTGTTTTCCATTCTTCTTCTTAACCTGAAAGGATAATCAAATAATCATACTCAAAGAATTCACCAAGAACTAAAAATAATAAATTATACTTCTTTAATTATAATTAAAGAAGACTGCTGTATTTGTCTGTGTGTATTAATAATTATTAATACAAACACAGACAAAAGAATCTTCTAAGAGTTTTAAATACTTCATTCCTAGATCCTTCAAAGAACAAGGAGGCAATAACATTAGTCACATCGACGCCTCATATCCATCAAATTTCCTGAAAGTTATTAAATTCGATATCTCACTTCAACAATAATAATTATATAATTGTAGGAGAAGAAGAGTTCAGCAGAATTGTTTTCTAAGACGATAGAAGCTTTGAAGAGCAGAAGCTTTAAACGGCGGATGTTATCTACTTCAAGGTTATTTTCTAATTGAGGATTGAATATTTTCATCAAAGCTTTTCCTCATCTAAAGAATGTATACAAACGAATAAGTGCTAGTGTGGAAAATAAAGTCTATGTGTTTCTTTTCCGCCCACAACTCCTTATCTCCCAAAATCCTCTTATATAACCCTTTTCTCAAACCCAAGACTCCCCTTTTCCTTGTCGACCTTTAAGACTTCTTTCCCTTCAGAACAAGATTAATTCTTTTGATATTCCTCCGTTTCATTTATGCTGGTATCCCATTTTTACTAAAAACCTTATATTATATATTGTATAGGCTACTCATTAAAGTTGATAGTTTTAATTATTATACTGTAAAAGGAATAATATAAAATCATTAAATTAAATAATACAAATAAAAATGTGATTAGGTTTCGGAGCATAACCTTAATTCCTTGAAGAAAGGATGAAATAAGAACAGCTAATTTACAAGTGTTAAAGGGATTAAAAAAAAAAGTCTGACTAGGAGGAGCTCCTAGTTTGTTATCCCTAGTGGCATTTCTAAAGGAATAGAAACTGTTATTGGTTGTTTTGATATTTCATGAAAAACGTTTCTTGAATAAAATATATATTCTAGGTCATACCTCAACTAAGGGGGAATGAATAGAAAAGATAGACCTATTTGCCAATACTGTAACAGGACTCTTACTATAAAACATATACTTACAGAATGCAGACAGAGAAATCTACTAAACATACCTTATGACATTCAAGAACTGTTAACGGAAAACAGCCCACATATAAAAACCATATTACAACATTTTCATAACATAAACATACAACATAAAGTTTAACAAGTATACTGTTTAAAAAAATAAAAATTAAAAAATAAAATAAATATATATATATAATATAACACTTCGTTACTTTAAAGGATCCTCATCGCTAAACTTTATACATTAATATTCTTGTGTTAATAATTCAAATATACCCGTATATCGGAATCAATTTTAATACCAAAACGCTCAACAGGATTTTTATTTTTTTTCTCTGACTTCGGCTATATATATATATATATATATATATATATATATATATATATATATATATATATTATTTTTATTTATTTATTTATTTTTTTAATTTATTAATATTTTTTTTATTCATTAATATTTTTTTTATTCATTTATATATTTATTTTATTTTTTTTTTCTCTTCTTATTTTTTCACCTTTTCTGTTACTAATACATTTTCCCAATAACAACTTATCTGCCGTAAAGAAGCACGGGTAGTCAGCTAGAAATAGATAAAACATGAAAGACATGATAGCATGGACCGAATAATGAACATAAAAAACATAAAATGAATATAAAACCATATGTACAGTTACAATTTGAAATGTTTTAAATTCTCGACTTCAGGCCATTTTCAAAATAAAATATTAAAAACAAAGAGTTAGAAATGTTAAATAAAATGAACATTTTAGAAAATTTTGTAGTTTTCAAATATGATATAATTTAAGACATTAAAAATGTAATGAATTATAAAGATTTTATATAGACTTTTTACCTTGAGTGGCCTGTTTGAATCCGTACAATATACCTGAGAAACAAGAATGCTACGCATCACCAAACCCACCCAGAAATGAACGATACTAACCAGGATTGTCTGGACGCCAATGTCATTCCAACTGCTGTGCAAACATTTATGTTTGTTTGCACTGAGTATTCTTCTTATCTGAAATAATTGAAGACTAACTATATCTTCAAATAATGGTAAAAAATTTAAAAAAAAAGGAAGTGTTTATGGAAACACGCATGCATTCATGCGCATGTGACCACTATCTCACTCACGCATTTATACCAGTGTTTAGCATGTTGAATATGTTACTTATTCGATAATCATTCACAATTTTTTATTGGATAATAATTTATTCAACCATTAAGTTATTCCTCCATATATATATATATATATATATATATATATATATATATATATATATATATTATATTTTACGGCGGATTGACATAAAAATACATATGCATATATACGTTCATAAATACATAAAACATTCCAAGCTGAGAAAGATTTATTATGAAAACGGGGAAAATGGAACCAAAATATTTAAGCTACGTTACTTCAACAATTATTTTTATAATAATTAGGTCAGATGGGTGAAAAATTTAAAAATTAAATTAAATATTATGTAAGATGAGATCTGTTCATATATTTATTTAAGTGGTTGGCCTGGTGAGGTATGTACATGGTGTCCCAAAAATAATGGTCATCCGTTGGCCAGATGATTCTCTAATGCGAGATCGGAAAAAATAACCCCCATATTAACCCCCGCAGAATTTTTTTTTTTGCAAATTTTTTTAGCATATTTAGAATCTACGTTTCATGAGGAAGAAAAAAGTCAACGGCACGAAATGGCTCCTTATGGTCAAAATGACCAATAACAGCGTATATTTAGGCCATTCTATTCCAATCGACAAATGGTGGCCGATTTATATATATATATATATATATATATATATATATATATATATATATATATATATATATATGTATTTTTTTTTTACATGTTCTACTAACACTGCCTTACACAAAAATAATTTGAATTTTTTAAAAAAAGGATCTTCCAGCATAAAAAAATATAAGTATGTTGAAAAACGAGCCTCTCAGCGGCATTCATTGGAGGACCAAAACTCGTATTATACAATTGACAGGAATGCCTTCATGAGGTTATTCTCGAAGCTTATCAAGAGATCTTTGCCACAAGTTTTCAATCAATCGCAGAAATTACACATTAGCGATTTCACAGGTCATGTAAGATTTTCATGAACCAGCAAATCTTTCCATTATTCTCGATTTGTTTTCAGTATGAAGGAGGGGCTGAATTGTCACTCCCTGGACTACAGAACAGAGCCATCTTCCCCTAGCGCTCGTAGCAATTGGGCCTGCTCTCCAACCTCAACATGTCTGCCTTCGGTCCTGAGGCAAGCTCCCAACCTTGCCCTCAAATTCCATCTCACTCGGGTAAGGACCTGGCGAGAATTTCTCCTCATTCTTTCAAAAGCCCAGGCTATTCTCGCCCTGCGCTGAATTGGATTCCTGAAAGGCACAGCCGTTCCATAGACCAATCCACCTAATACCAAACATATCTTCGAGGAACGCTCTGACATCTCTGGTGTGGTGAGGTGGGGCTCCGTCGTGAATGAAGTATATTTTCCTCCGACGATGAGTTGGGATGACTCGCCTTAACTCCCTCAGCAGGCTGGTTCGGAGGAACGTTAAGTAAACCACTCCTGTCAACCGTCGAAAGAAGAAGAAGGGGCCAACAATGGTGTCTCCGATGATACCACCCCACACATTGACCGCAAAGCGTCCTTGGATAACTCTCTGCACCCTGGCATGGGGATTTCGCCGCGCCCAAATCCTCACATTTTGCCTGTTGTGTGGACACTGACTTTCGTCAGTCCAGAAAACCCGCTGCAGGAAGTGTGGATGGCGTTCCAACTTGTCCAGCACCCAGCTGCAAAACAATGCTCTCTGCTCCTGCTCCCTGGGCCTCAACTGCTGAACTTTTTGTAATCTGAAGGGCCGGAGACCTTCTTTCCGCAGGATCCGGCTGACCGTCTAAGTTGGGTATTTTCGATGATTTCACTAATGCACCATTTTTGTTTTAGTGAAGGATGTCTTCAATCATGGTGATTATTACTCCTCATCTACTACCTCTTAGTATGTCCTCACTAAAAAAAGAAACCAAGTCCAGTGAAAGGAGAAACCTCTTTCAAATTGAAAACAAATCGAGAAGATTGGAAATATTGGCTGGTTCATGAAAATCATACATGACCTGTGAAACCCCTAATGAGTAATTTCAGCGACTGATTGAAAACTTATAGCAAAGAGCTCGTGATAAGCTTCGAGAATAACATCATGAATTCCGCTGAGAGGGCTGTTTTTCAATATACTTATATTTTTTTTATACTGGAAGATGCTTTTTTTTAAAAAAAATCAAAGGAGGTATTTTGTGTAAGGCAGTGTTAGTAGAACATGTAAAAATAATTATTATCAAAATCGGCCACCATTTGACGATTGTAATGGCATGGCCCACGTATACGCTGTTACTGGTCATTTTGACCATAAGGAGTCATTTATGACCTATGGTGCCGTTGACTTCCTAATGATTCGTAGATTCAAAATATGCAATAAAAAAATTTGACCTTGAATAACATTTCAAGGTCAATTCTGCGGGGGTTAATATGGGGGTTATTTTTTCCGATCTCGCATTGGAAAATCGTATGGCCAACGGATGACCATTATTTTTGGGACACCCTATACTCAGCTACTCAGTTGCGGTGAATATTTCACACACACGCACACACACACACACAAATATATGTATAAACATAAAATATGTCGTTTTATACAACATGTCATCATTGCTGTCACTACTAACTATAAGTGTTATTTTGCTAATTAATTTCTGCTTTCAGTTTTTGTTTTTACTTTTCTAGGTCCACTCTAACATTCTAATCCTTGAGGTTGGCAGAAATGTGATAATGTAGCCAAACTTTTCTTATCCACATTACACACTTGTGTAAATAATTATTCAGCCTTGCGGTTTAACCTTCAACATTCGTCTTTAATTTACTTCCGTCGAAATGAATTCGAAATTATGTTTGGTCTTCAAATATTTGTCTTTTACAAGTTCTGGCGATTACATTTATATTTATTTTTTGAGGGGTCAAATCAATTACTAGAACAACCTTAGTAATTGAGCTTGATTCTTCAGAATTTTAAGAAAAAAAAAAATATATATTTAAGAAATATATATACATATATTTCATTGTTTACCTCCAAATTATACTACTAACCAACTTATTCTAATAATATCGTTGTTGTTGTAGCCAAAAGGCCATAAATAATATTCTTCTCTCTTCATAGCCCCAACCCTAACCAGTAACCGGTTTCCAGCTATTCTGATCCTCCTCAAAGGGTATTTACTACAATAATTTTTAGAGCTGGAACTAATAGCCCAGAAGTAAATGCGCTGTAAAAAAAAATAAATAATAATAAAAAAAATTATAAATGTGTTTACTTACATCGATGATCTTATCACATCACTTACACTATTTATTTATTTTTTGTTTTTTTACGGCGCTTCGACAACGAGCCGTGAGATGAGAATATTCCTGCCGCCGCACAGTGTAACGTCCAATGGACAAAAACCTAAATTTTTGTTTTCTTATATTTAATTTTTAATCCTCTAGCTAAGTTTAGAAACTATTCAAGGAATTAAAACCGTATAAAACTAATAAATATTAGTTTTATTTTGATCAACAAACACATTATAATCAAGACAAAGTCTTTAAAACCTGTTTCATACCAACAATTAGTTTGAGCCTCTCTCGTTGAAGAGTTTGACAGTGTTTTTATTAAGTCATCCGAAGGAAATTACCTCAAAACTATTCATTTTAGCGCGGTTCCTCCCTCCCCCATAGGGAGGAACCCCGCTTATAAGGTTGATACAATGAAACAATCCGGAAGTGCCGACAAGATAATTTCGCGTTTCAGAACCCCTAGAGACCGAAAATAACGGTGGTTCAAATTTGTATATATATATATATATATATATGTATATATTTATTTATTTATATATATATATATATATATATATATATATATATATATATATATATATATATTTGTCTACTCATTTCTGGCTTTCCTGATGGTCCGATTTTGATGAAATTTGGTACAAAAATCATTCGTCTAATATGAAAGGTCAAGTTCGTTAACCAGCAAAATCTGCCCACTGGAAGATGGCGTTTGGGGCGAAATTCGCGCAGAAAAACTCGTAACGCTTACGTTTTTGAGTTCATACGCTTGTCGGTACTCTTTTTATAGGCTTCTTGGGCTACGAAAACGAATGAAACCAATTTCAAGGCGATAGATTTAACCGTTTTCGAGAAAATTGGAAAAATAGTTTTTGAATACCGTTTTTGGTTTGGGTACTTAGAATCACGGGATTCAGTTGAAACATTATCTGCATGTTCTACTTTCATTAAAACTAATATGTTGAAAGTTATGTTACGTTTGGAGTTAAGGAAGGGTTAGAATAAAATATTTTATGAACAGACATAAAAACTTTTGGGAACTTCGTATACTTTCATTAATATCTCGAACACGGTTGGGAAATCGTGGTAAGTGGATAGAAACTATTTGAAAGCTTACTAAATTCTCTACAACAATGATTCTAAAAACTATTTTTGATTAGGTTATGTCAATCGGAGAAATTAGTGCTTAAAACTTCAAATACGTCTGCTTTGTTCTTATGAACGGGTTTTTGTCGTTCTTTTTGTAATTTTTGTCTCTTTCCCTTGGTTCTTTATTGCTTTTTATTTTTGTAATTTCTAATGTTAGGAAAATGTATTTGTTTGTAAAACAGGATAGGAAAAATGAGACCAATTTTCTGTTGCTAGAAATAATGAAAATTTTGGGAACTTCCTATAATTTCTTAATATCTCGAAAACGGTTGAAAATCTTGGGAAGCGAAAGGTTACCATTCGAAAGCTTACTAAATGGTCTACGAAAAATGTTCTAAAGAAAGTTTTGAATAAGCTATGTCAATCGGAGAAATAAGTGCTTAAACTTTGAGGTAATTGATTTCGTTTATTCGAACGGTTCTTTTTGTTTGTTTTTATTCCTATTTTTTCATTGCTTATAGTTGGATAATGTATTTGTAATTGGTTGCTGTTTTTAACTCGTTTCCTGCTTCACTCCACAGATAGGAAACACGCTTCTGACGTCGACCCAATGAGGTCATCCGAAGTGCCTAATAAATGATTTCACGTTTTAAAACAGGTAGATATCGAAAATAGCTGTGCTTCAAATTAGAATCTATTGTTGAGTAATTATATGAATCTTTGGATAATAATTCCAATAGTTAAAATTATAACTACATTGGAAAATATGTAATTAATAGAACTCATTAAACCTTTTACAGAGAAATCTATTTTTTATTTTAATTTTATTGATTTGCATATATTTGAAAACTCTGTTGATATAACCTCTATATCGTTTTTGTTTGATTCAATAATAAGAAATCCTTTTTTCAATGATTTTATGTTTTTAGGAAAAATCTATAATTCCTGTGGGTTAATATGTTTTTTAAATTGAAGCTTTAAAGCCTCAACAGGAATATTTGTGTAATCACCCTTCACGGTTAATTTATTAGAATCATGAGTGACCGTTTTTGTGTTACAACTAACAATCTTTGAAAACGAAGTTTGACTCTCCTTGTTATTGTTATTTTCCTTCTGTTTGGCCGAGATTTTCTATTCATGATATAATTCTCCTTGAATTTTTTGACTAGATCAAGAACCTATTTTAAGCACTCTTAAATTCCTTAATTTAATTCAGGAAGTTTATCAAGCTTAATATAATCACTTTTGGGTTAATACGGGTGGTCTATACCGAGTCCTTTGTTTGTAAACACAAAGAGCTTTCTGAGTAACGGTAAAGGGCAGTAAAAGTATATGACTTTACCTGGAAGTAGACCCTGCATACAGAGAATTACAATACGAGACCTTCTCATTCTTTCTTTCACCAGCTACCGTGTAACACCTTAGATCTGTTTATATTGTTAGCGCGGTTCCTCCCTCCCTTCATAGGGAGGAACCCCACTTATAAAATTGATCTCATGAAACAATCAGGAAGTGCCGACTAGAAAATTTCGCGTTTCAGAACCCCTAGAGACCGAAAATAACGGTGGTTCAAATTTATATATATATATATATATATATATATATATATATATATATATATATTTGTCTGTTAGCTCATTTCTGGCATTCCTGATGGTCCGATTTTGATGAAATTTGGTACAAAAATCCGTCGTCCAATTTGAAAGATCAAGTTCGTTAACCAGCAAAATCCGCCCACTGGTAGATGGCGTTTGGGGCGAAATTCGCGCCAAAAAAATCGCAACGCTTACATTTTTGAGTTCATATGCTTGTAAGTACTGGTTTTGTAGGCTTCTTGGCTTAGGAAAACAAATGAAACCATTTTTAAGGCGATAGCTTTAACCGTTTTCGAGAAAATTGGGAACATAGTTGCTGAATAACGTTTTTGGTTTTGGTACATAAAATCATGGGATTCAGTTGAAACATTTTTTGCATGTTCAAATTTTATCAAAACTAATATCTTAAACTTTTGGTTAGGTTTGGAGTTAAGCAAGGGTTACAATAAAATATTTTATGAACAGACATGAAAAGTTTTGGGAACTTCGTATATTTTCATTAATATCTTGAACACGGTTGGGAAATTTTCATAAGTGGATAGAAACTATTTGAAAGCTTTCTAAATTCTCTACAGAAAAGATTCTAAAACAAGTTTTGATTAGGTTATGTCAGTCGAAGAAATAAGTGCTTAAAACTTCAAATACGTTTGTTTAGTTCTTATGAACGGGTGTTTGTCGTTCATTTTGTAATTTTTGTCTCTTTCCCTTAGTTTTTTATTGATTTTTATTTTTGTAATTTCTTGTGTTAGTAAAATGTATTTGTGTGTAAAACAGGATAGGTAAAATGAGACCAATTTTCTATTGCTAGAAATAATGAAAAGTTTTGGGAACTTCCTATAATTTCTTAATATCTCGAAAACGGTTGAAAATCTTGGGAAGCGAAAGGTTACCATTCGAAAGCTTACTAAATGCTCAACAAAGAATGTTCTGACGAAAGTTTTAATTAGGAGATGTCAATCGGAGAAATAAGTGCTTAAACCATTAAAGTAATTGATTTCGTTTATTCGAACGTTTTTTTTTTGTCTGTTTTTATTCCTTGTTATTTCTTAATTGCTTATAGTTGGATAATGTATTTTACAATAAAACTGGTTTAGTAAAATAACAAAACAATTTATTGTTAGAAATATAGATTTCCTAGATTCCAAGACCTTGTAACTAGCGGGACCCTTTCTAGTGTTGACCGACCCTTCCAGGTAAGATCGTAAATCAAGACCATTCAAGACTGGTGGAACCAAAATAATAACTGCTTCTATTTTAATCTTCAGGCGATTCGCCAAAGTTGCGAAGCCTTATCAATAAATAAATATTTTAATCTTTCCAAATTAGACTAGGGATAAGAACGGAACCGCGCTAAGATGATGCAGTTCCTGCGAGTCGGACTTTTTTTATCTGATATAATTGACTATGGGTACTTACTCCCTTATTATTTATCCTGAATTATTCTTCATTGATCTTTGAAATTTTTTTAAGAAGAAAATTTTGATAGACCATAGCAAAAAAACTTCATCTGAACACATCCCAAGTTTTTTAGAGCTTAAAGTTTACCACAAGTATAATGTACTGAGGGTAATTTAGTTTGCCGAAATTTGCCGATTCCAAAGATTTTTATACTTAGATCCATCATCATTTTTTCTTCCAAATTTGAAAAAAAATGTGGATAAATCCAAGAAAACGGTATTAATCCTAGCGCAAATGATTCTATTTATTCTGCAGGATGATCTTAAAGAAATATTAAGCAATATTAAAAAGACTGCCAGTTTAGTCCTATATTATATGTAAAAAATGTGGGAACCTGTTCACCGCAGAGAAAAAACTCTTGTAAAAATACTGGCTGAAACAATATATCAACTTAGAAGAAATTGTTATTAATTTTTATCAAGAAAAAAGATATTCGCGCCCTGATGGCCCTTCCGGCTTCCTTAGTGGCAGACCTAAAAAAGAGTTTACAACGTTGAGTGAGAGATCAAAAAATCGCCGGGTTCTTCTGATATCTGGCCCAGAACTTTCTTTACGGAGAAAAAATATAAAAAAAGTCCGACTCGCAGGAACTGCAGCATCTTAGCGCGGTTCCGTTCATGTCCCTAGTGCCATTTGATAAGCTTAGAAAAGAAATAAACTTATTTTTTTTTATATATCTCGTGAAAATTGTCAAAATCCTCTCGAATATCTCGAATAAAAGTGATATTAAGGCGTCAGGGACACCGACAGTAACTAACTTTTACACAGATGCGGAAATTACACAATCCTGCTCTCATTCTAAAGCAAAGCTCTATAAATCAATACAAAATATGCCTAATAAAGCCTTTCTAGAGGGTACAGAAGCATGGGCATATATGAGGGGGGGGGCTGATGGGGCTGCAGCCCCGTCCCGAAATTTTGAATTAATGATGAAAACTTCTCGTAAAACCCTTAAAAATAAATTAAATAAGATCACTTAGTTCATAAAACATATTTTATTTTACGTGTAATAGCGTTTTAGTTGCCTAAAGCTATTCCAAGCTCTAAATATTTAGTATTCCATACCCTGGAAATGGTCTCAGACCCCCGCCCCCGAAATTGTTTTTATATACGTCCATGTACAGAACCTTTTTTGTAGAGCATTTAGTAAGCTTTCGAATGGTAATCTTCCGCTTCACAAGATTGTCAACGGTTTTCGAGATACTAACGAAAGTATACAAAGTTACCAAAACTTTTTTTGTCTGTTAATAAAATATTTTATTCTAACTCTTCCTTTACCCTAAACGTAACAAAAATTTCAACATATTAGTGTTGAACACGCAGAAAATGTTTCAACTGTATCCCATAATTCTAAGTACCAAAATCAAAGACAAACAACCCTCCCTAGGAAGGACGCTAGGCAGTTGAAAAGCTAAATCTTGGAAATCCATATCTCTAACATTAAATTGATTTCTTATTTTTCTTAACCTGTTTTATTTTCAAATACATTATCCAACTCTAAGCAATTAAAAAATAACAAGGAATAAAAATATAAAATTTTAGGCACTTTCAACACTTGTTCACACTGAGTAAAACAATATAAACAGATCTAAGGTGTTACACGGTAGCTGGTGAAAGATGAATGAGGTCTCGTATTGCAATTCTCTGTATGCAGGGTCTACTTCCAGGTAGTCAGTCATATACTTTTACTGCCCTTTACCGTTACTCAGAAAGCTCTTTGTGTTTACAAACAAAGGACTCGGTATAGACCACCCGTATTAACCCAAAAGTGATTATATCAAGCTTGATAAACTTCCTGAATTAAATTAAGGAATTTAAGAGTGCTTAAAATAGGTTCTTGATCTAGTCAAAAAATTCAAGGAGAATTACACCACGAATAGAAAATTTCGGCCAAACAGAAGGAAAATAACAATAACAAGGATAGTTAAACTTCGTTTTCAAAGATTGTTAGTTGTAACACAAAAACGGTCACTCATGATTCTAATAAATTAACTGTGAAGGGTGATTACACAAATATTCCTGTTGAGGCTTTAAAGCTTCAACTCAAAAAACATATTAACCCACAGGTAATATCTAGATATTCGTACGGCATCTTCGAATTCTAACAAACAAAATATTGCTTCTAATTATACGTATCCTGTTTACTGACAAATACATTTGACTACTATAAGAAATTACAAAAATGACGAGCAGTGAAAAAACTGCGGGAAACACACAAATAGATCCGTTTAAATAAACGAAACTAACTAACTAAGTTTTAAGCACTTATTTCTCCTAATGTGACGACCCCATCAAACATTTCTTCAAAACATTTTTCCACGATTTCCTAACCCTTTTTGAGATATTAATGAAAATATACGAAGAGGGCCTAATAGATATTCATACGGGATCTGAGAATCCCAAGGTTCCGCCCGTATCCTGTGTTATTGGCAAATACATTTGACTACTATAAGCAATAGCAAACAATAGGGAATATGCCAAAGAACTCGGACTAGGAGCCTCGACAGTTTCAAGACATTTGAAGGAAATCGGCAAATCCAAAACTGACATTTCATAAGGTACAGCCTGATATATTTCTAACAATGAATTGTTTTTCTTATTTTAATTAATCTGTTTTATTGTCAAATACATTATCCAACTATAAGAAATGAAAAAATAGGAATAAAAACAGACCAAAAGAACCGTATGAAATAAACGAAATCAATTACTTCAAAGTTTAAGCACTTATTTCATCCGATTGACATCGCTTATTCAAAACTTTCCTCAAAACCTTTTTTGTAGACCATTTAGTAAGCTTTCGAATGGTAACCTTTCGCTTCCCAAGATTTTCAATCGTTTTCAAGATATTAATGGAAGTATACGAAGTTCCCAAAATTTTCATTATTTCTAGCAACAGAAAATTGGTCTCATTTTTCCTATCCTGTTTTACATACAAATACATTTTCCCAACATAAGAAATTACAAAAATAAAAAGCAATAAAAAACCAAGGGAAAGAGACAAAAATTACAAAAAGAACGACAAAAACCCGTTCATAAGAAAAAAACAGACGTATTTGAAGATTTAAGCACTTATTTCTCCGATTGACATAACCTACTCAAAAATAGTTTTAGAATCTTTTTTGTAGAAAATTTAGTAAGCTTTCAAATAGTTTCTATCTACTTACCACGATTTCCCAACCGTGTTCGAGATATTAATGAAAGTATACAAAGTTCCCAAAACTTTTCATGTCTGTTAATAAAATATTTTATTCTAACCCTTCCTTAACTCCAAACGTAACATAACTTTCAACATATTAGTTTTAATGAAAGAAGAACATGCAGATAATGTTTCAACTGAATCCCGTGATTCTAAGTACCCAAACCAAAAACGGTATTCAAAAACTATTTTTCCAATTTTCTCGAAAACGGTTAAAGCTATCGCCTTGAAAATGGTTTCATTCGTTTTCCTAGCCCATGAAGCATATAAAAAGAGTCCTTACAAGCTTATGAACTCAAAAACGTAAGCGTTACGATTTTTTTTGCGCGAATTTCGCCCCAAACGCCATCTTCCAGTGGGCGGATTTTGCTGGTTAACGAACTTGACCTTTCAAATTGGACGCCAGATTTTTGTACCAAATTTCATCAAAATCGGACCATTCGTCTTCTAGCTAGAGAGCGAACAGACAAATATATATATATATATATATATATATAAATAAATATATACATATATATATATATACAAATTTGAACCACCGTTATTTTCGGTTTCTAGGGGTTCTGAAACGCGAAATTTTCTAGTCGGCACTTCCGGATTGTTTCATTGTATCAACCTTATAAGCGGGGTTCCTCCCTATGGGGGAGGGAGGAACCGCGCTAAAAAAAGGCAAAGCAAAATCAGTCCGGACATTAATGAATGTATAATAGAGGATGACATTAATAATCAAATAGATATTGGTTTCGACATAAGTTTACATTCTTAAGAATCCAAAAACGATTCAGATTCGGAATTAAGAAATTATTTAATAATTTCATAGAAAATGGTAAAATGTTATTATTCGATGGCAATTTTACTATAAGTATAATTTACTATTATACTATTACTACATTATATGTTCCAGTTATAATATATTCTATAATATTGTTATTAATAATATTATTACATGCTATACTATTTCTATTAATATTACAAAAATTACAATTAATATTATTATAGCCGTATATTATGCTTTATTATACTATTGTTACCTTGTTTTGAGTTGATTTCAATTGATAAAAATGTTTATTTGAAAATAACTAGTGGTTAATGATTTTGGTCCATAATCCTCACAACTTCGTTACACTGAGCGCCGGTGGGAATCGAACCCACCATCTCCCACTTATGAATCTAATGCGCTAGCCACTAGACCACGGGAGACCCCTACGTACATTAGTCAAACTAATTAGCGCGGTTCCTCCCTCCCCAATAGGGAGGAACCCCGCTTATAAGGTTGATACAATGAAACGATCCGAAAGTGCCGACTAGAAAATTTCGCGTTTCAAAACCCCTAGAGACCGAAAATAACGGTGGTTCAAATTTGTATATATATATATATATATATATATATATATATATATATATATATATATATTTGTCTGTTCGCTCATTTCTGGCTTCCCTAATGGTCCGATTGTGATGACATTTGGTACAAAAATTCGTCGTCCAATTTAAAAGGTCAAGTTCGTTAACCAGCAAAATCCGCCTACTGGAAGATGGCGTTTGGGGCGAAATTCGCGCAAAAAAAATCGTAACGCTTACGTTTTTGAGTTCATACGCTTCTAAGTACTCGTTTTATATGATTCCTGGGCTAGGAAGACGAATGAAACCATTTTCAAGGCGATAGCTTTAACCGTTTTTGAGAAAATTGGAAAAATATTTTTTGAATACCGTTTTTGGTTTGGGTACTTAGAATCATGGGATTCAGTTGAAACATTTTCTGCATGTTCTACTTTCATCAAAACTAATATGTTGAAATTTTGGTTACGTTTGGAGTTAAGGAAGGGTTAAAATAAAATATTTTCTTAACACACATAAAAAGTTTTAGTAACTTTGTTTACTTTCCTTAATATCTCGAAAAAGGTTGAGAATCTTGGTAAACGGAAGAATACCATTAGCAATCTTATTAAATGCTCTAAAAAAAAGGTTCTAATGAAAGTTTTGATTAGGCGATGTCAATTGGAGAAATAAGTGCTTAAAACTTTAAAGTAATTGATTTCGCTTATTCGAACTGTTCTTTTTGTCTGTTTTTTATTCCTTGTTATTTTTTAATTGCTTATTGTTGGATAATGTATTTGAAAATAAAACAGGTTAAGAAAAATAAGAAAAACAATTTAATGTTAGAGATATGGATTTCCAAGATATATAGCTTTTCAACTGCCTAGCGTTCTTCCTAGGGAGGGTTCTTTGTCTTTGATTTTGGTACTTAGAATTATGGGATACAGTTGAAACATTTTCTGCACGTTTGAGTTTCATCAACACTAATATGTTGAAATTTTTGTTACGTTTAGAGTAAAGGAAGGGTTAGAATAAAATATTTTATTAACAGACAAAAAAAGTTTTGGTAACTTTGTATAATTTCGTTAGTATCTCGAAAACCGTTGACAATCTTGTGAAGCGGAAGATTGCCATTCGGAAGCTTACTAAATGCTCTACAAAAAAGGTTCTGAAGAAAGTTTTAATTCCAATGGTTCTTTTTGTCTGTTTTATTTTTTGTTAATTTTTTAATTGCTTAAGGTGGATAATGTATTTGACAATAAAACTGGTTAAGTAAAATAACAAAAACAATTTATTGTTAGAAATATAGATTTCCAAGACCTTGTCACTAGCGGGTCAGTTTCTAGTGTAGCCGACCCTTCCAGGTAAGATTGTAAATCATGACCTTTCAAGACTTTACTACTCACAGGAATGGCGTTAGTGACCTTAAGGGTTGACACGCCATTATAATAATTAATTAAAAAAAAAAGACTGGTGGAACCAAAATAATAACTGCTTCTATTTTAATCTTTCCAAATTAGACTAGGGATTTGAACAGAACCGCGCTAAGATGATGCAGTCCTGCGAGACGGGCTTTTTCTATATTGCTTAACAATATTTGCGTTCTAGGGTTACGGAACACTACCTTGCTAACCTTCCTCCCTGTAAACCTGCTTACAGTCCCCAGCCATTAATAATATAAAGAATAAAGGATATGAAGTGAGAAAAACATTATTTATAACCTATTGGCTACAACAACTATACATATATATATATATATATATATATATACACACATATATATATATACATATATACACACACATGTGTTTGTGTTTGTGTATATGCGTATTCATGAATGCAAGAATAGGTTCAGGCAATAAATGCCTCTTTGGCTTTCGGGGAGTTTTGAAGTCAAAATGTTCTTCAGAAAAGCAAAATGGTTTAAAAAACAGTAATCACCGGACTGTAACATAATGATGTTTAGCACGGAATTCGACAAAGAAAACCGGAACCGCCCTGGAATTATTTTCCATTTTATATTGTAAAAAGGTTACATAATGTTTTATGAATTGTATAAAGGCAGTAATCTTTTTCATATTTTTTTGTAAAGCTATTTCCTTATTTTTTGTCGATAAGGAAGAAATTCCTAATCAATATGGCATAAAATAGCCAGCTTATCCAGGAAACTGTTTAGTTTAAGCAGCTTTGCAGGTCGGGTTTTAGAGAGGACTCGGGTTGCGACCTCTTCTTGTACAAAAAGGAAAATTGTATAAATGGGAAAAAGAGGCAGAGGCCGAAGCTGTAACTTGACACTTCTCTTGAGAGGCATGCCTCTTCATTTCCTCTCAAGTAGGCACGCCTTCATTAGTGACTCTACCATCCAAGACCCGTGAACTCGGCTCCCAATGTATTTTATAAATATTGGAAGACGTTTGCTAAATAACTTAGCTTCTATTGCTAAATACCTTTTTAATGAGATTATCATGGAACAATGTTTCCCAATATTTTGATCTTATGCATAAACATCACTCAAGCATATATATATATATATATATATATATATATATATATATATATATATATATATATATATATACTTGCTGACCCAGCCACGCGTTGTTGTGGCTATTTTGTCAATAGGCTGAATTAATTTTTAGCATAAACATGCTTTAGCGATGACTAAACTGAAAAAAAGTTTCATTAAAAAGTGTCCACTCGTGTCCGCGCATGTGCGGTGGCCATGTAAGGAAACCGTAGCGTTCGTGCATGTGCGGTGGCCATGTACGAAACAGCTGGCGTTCGCGCATGCGCGGAGGCCATGTACGAACACAAATATGCTTTAGCGACGACTAAACTGAAAAACGTTACAAAAAAAAACTGGCCGCTGGTCATGTACGGAACCGTGGTGGGTGGCATAAAGCATATTCGTGTTCTTCAATTCTAACAGAAGGCTCTAAACGAACTAATTTTTTACTCATTGATTTAATAAAATAAAATAGTTATTTATTAATAAAATAACCCATAGTTCTGTTCAGGGTGGTATTGACACATCTAACGAATGTTGATTGAATAGACTGTCCTGTGATGGCTTCTGATTGAACCAATGAAAATAAGAAACGTCTCTTCAGCCAGCCTTTGGACTTTTAATAGTATTTTCTCATAAAATATTTACAGTTTAGGAATAAACAACCAATCAAGTATTCTAAGAAATATGGAAGACTCTTCTTTGAGTTTGAAGGAATCTTGAATTACATGAAAACTCGATAAATAAATATGCAGAAGTAAAGGAGGAATTAAGGGTGTCAAAAGAATCTCTATTTAATATTTTAAAGTTATAAATGTAAAAACATTTTTTACAAAATGTTACATTCAAACTATATATTTGAATATATTATTTTATATATTTGTTTAGCTGTTGTCAATCAGCTCTGTTCAATCCTAATAAACTAATAATAATGGTTATTCAATAATAATAAACAATAATGAATAGAAGAATATGGTCAAAAACGAAATTTCAAATTTGAAATTATCGACTTTGTGTATTTGTTTATATTTTTATTTAATAATCAATTTACCCTTTACTAAACTTATGCGAATTCTCGAAATCAGAGAATGATCAGTAATACTTCAATATATATTTTAACAATTTTTCTTTCACCTCCCTACATGTTGTGTGCCGTTTTGGTGACTCTCCAGGGAAATACGTTTTATATACAATAGCTTTATCCTCAACTTGAGAATGAACAATCTTCCACAAGTTTGTGGTGGGTCGCCGGCACTGTTTAGTGGTTTCCAGTATAAAAAAAAAAAAAAAAAAAAAAAAAAAAAAAAAAAAAAAAAAAAAAAAAAAAAAAAAAAAAAAAAAAAAAAAAAAACTGAACTCCTGCCGGACCGTTGTTTTGTTTGTTTATTTTTTGTTTTTTTGGTGCATCTATTTCCAGGATCATTAGCACCACCGGACCGTTGTTACGAAGAATTTCAATTCCATTGGAGCTATCGAGACTCGAAGTTGATACTGAATATTTTAGTGTACTCCACTGCGACCCATGTATATTCCATGAAAGATAACGCCTCTAAGCTCCGTTCCAACTACCGGGACAGCCCAGAAACCAGCAAGTGTTAATTATTCATCCAATAGTTCTTCAAGGTCTTTTCTAAATAATGTGTAAATTGCAAAGTTCAACGATCTTTAATGAAAAAGGTTTTACGTTACCGCTCTATCACCGGCATTGGTTGGGTGAAAAAAAATACAACTACCACCCGGTAGGTCAGACATAAGAAGAATGATGCTCCTCCATACCTGACACTCAAGGAAAATATCTGTAAAAAATTATATTAATAAAGCACCAATCAATTCGATAGTGCATTAAACACTGCACATAGTTAGTGAATGTTATACATTAGCCATCAACAGGCTGACGAGTATCGGCAGAACTATCGGAACGCCCAAGGAAACAGCTCAGACTGCTCCAAAAAGCTCATGCTTGTTTTCTCTTTCGTTTCTATTGGAAGTGTCACGACAGATTTTTGAGTGGTCACAGTCATGAAACCGTCTCGAAGTTTCTTGTTTACAAGTGACTAACTTCGAAACAACAAATTAACTAGAAGAGAGCAAAACTAAACCGACGGTACAGACTTTTACTAACCTTACTGGACCCTCCGTCATACCTTACGGTTAATAACTAAAGAATCATTAACAAGACAATATGCAAACCAGCACGGTCTTATAGCATACAACTCTGGGGATCCACAAAGCCCATCCAACAAATTAAATCGTAACAATCTAAAATCCTCCGTGTCTTTGTGACTCTCCATTCTTCAATTTGAATGGAACATTCCAATATTCCACATATTCGACTCCCTACCTCAATTAGCGCGGTTAGTCCCTATCTCCATAGGGAGAACCCGCTTATGATGTTGACCTCATGACGCGATCCGGACGTGCCGACCAGAAACTTTCTCGTTTCAGACCCCATAGATCACGAAAATATAGGTGGTTCAAATTTGTATATATATATATATATATATATATATATATATATATATATATATATATTTATATATATGCTTGTCTGTTCGCGCTCCTGACGGCTCAAAAATGGTCCGATTTTGATGACATTTGGTACAAAAATCTTTCTACTAATTTGAAAGGTCAAGTTCGTTAACCAGCAGAATCAGCCTACTGAAAGATAGTTTTTGGGGCGACATTCGCGCAAAAAAAATCGTAACGCTTACGTCTTTAAGTTCATATGCTTGCAGGTACTCGTTTTACATGTTTTTTAACATAGGAAAACGAATGAAACCATTTTCAAGACGATATCTCTAACCGTTCCTGAGAAAAGTGGAATTAATTTTTTTGTAAGTCATTATTTTTGTTAGGGTACTTAGAATGGCGGGATTCAATTGAAATAATTTCTACCTTTTTGGAAATTAATCCAAACTAAGATGTTTAAATTTTGGTTACATTTTGAGTTAAGGAAGTATGCGAAAAAAAAAATTATTAATAGACATAAAAAGTTCTCGGATCTTCATACATTTTTCGTAAATATCTCGATAACGGTTGGGAAATCGTGGTATGTGGAAGGTTACCATTTTAATGCTTACTAAATTCTCTACAAAAAAGATTCTAAAGCAATATTCGGTGGGGCAACGTCAATCAGAGATATAAGCGCTCAAAACTGAAAAAGTGTTTGTTTTGTTGTTTTAAAAGGGGTTTTCTCCTTGTTTATCTCACTTTTTAATTGGTTGTTTTTTGTTTTAAATTGAATTTATCAGTAAGATTAGTATTGTAGTAAAATAAGCTAAGAAACTATAAAAGGTATTGGTAATAAGTTTGGATTGGCTGTGGTAATCAAGATGGCTGTGGTCAATATCATGATGGCGTATACATAGATTTGTTTTGAATTCTCCTACCTGTATAACCTTCCTCATAGCCTCCAACTGAAGTTATCGTTACTGAAGCACATATTTACAGTTGATTATAACAGTAAAACGAATTTCCTAGTAAAACAAGATACTTAAAATGACAACGAATTTTTAATTGTTTAGAATAGAGCCTTCTCAGCAGTAGTCGAAGAGTAAGTACGTTTTCAGTACATAATTGTATTGATTTATACAGATTAAGAATTATCTGCTTCTTTGTAAGTTGGTTACTGTCAGTTTTCTGTGATTTGTGATGTTAATCTATTCAATTTTTTCGAGATTTACGTATCCGCGCTAAGATGACGCAGTTCCTGCGAGTCGGACTTTTTTTCTATCAAAATTGTCATTCAAAATTACACGGCCATCATAATTCTCTAATAAACCTCCTATCCCAAATAACACCGACAGAAGCATAACTGGCCTGGAGGCCAGCTCCAGAAATAGTCCTTCTTCTTGCTTGAAATTACCCTACCTTGTAGGTACTACAACTGTGCAGTGGTTACTTGACCAATTTAGAAAAAATTGTGGTCTGTTAAATCCCCTTCACATATATATATATATATATATATATATATATATATATATATATATATATATATATATATAGGGGAAGGTGTTGTGCCTTTCACGAATTTTTGCAAAATAGAATTTTTTTTAGCTTGAATATTAAGGCTAAATTCTTTTTTTTTTTTATTTCATTGTAATTAGTATTCTATTGTTTATCATATTTGATTTTTTTCAAGGTTCTAGCTCTTCATTTATTATTTTTTATTAATTTTATAAAAAATAATCGTACAGTGGTCAAAGGTACAACGTGTAGTTGTACCTTTGACCATGGGGCGTTGTACCTCTCACCACGTAAAAACAACACAGCAGTGCAGAAAAAAAACATTGTATTCAGTAATATTGTAATTAATTGTAAGTTTAATAAATACAGGTCAAGGATGTAGGCATAATAAAAAAGCTATTATTGATATTATGTTATGCTTAATAATCCAGTCCAATCGATAAACGTTTTAACTGTCAAGCAGATCCACTAGCAATAGTAGGGTATGTAAGTCTAGCCACAATGTCTTCAACATGAATATTATACAAATTTTCATCTTCTCTCGTAAACTTGTCACTTAAAGTTTGTTTTTTCAAATATTGGATCTTAAACATTGAACATTTAATACCACAGATCTCTGCGACTAAATATGTAATAGTCGTTTTACTTTTATTTTTAACAAATATAAAATTTCCTTTTTCCAAATCATATTTTTCAAATTGTTGCCGGTCATCGACTTAACTCACGATATTTATCGGACGAATCAACGTCACTTTCTCCTGAAGAAATTTCGGTGTCAGTATCCGAATCTGAACTGTCATTAGAATAATTTTCTTTTTATTTACCACTTTTTTTTTGGAAGGGGTTTATTTGTGTGTGGTGTCTTACGTTCAGGGTGGTGCTTTCGTTTTCTTTTTCACCTTCAATTGTACCTTTTCAGGAATATCTGTCAGGATACGAGGTTTCCCTTTAGGCCGGCCCCTATTTGACATTTTCCTTGCCTGCGCTTTTCGATGCGGTCTTACAACTTCAAGTGGAACGATAAGGGGCGATAGGTTTGAACTGCTACACTGAAGATTGATAAAGTCAGTTTGAACTTATGTCATTTATTATTTTTTAAATTCTTAGAACAATTGAAGCAACCAGCATTAATTATTTTTTAAAACGTAGCAGAAGAACATAAAAGTTGAATTATGAATTACTCAGGTATGTTGAACCTTTGACCTGGTCAAAGGAACAACAACTGGCCCTGGTCAGAGGTACAACACCCTGGTAGTGCAAATTAAAAGCATGCTAAACATTTTAGGGTTAAGATAAATCAATTTCAGAAGCTACACCATGTTTCTTATTGTAATAGCTACTTTGACAAATGATTTCCATCTAAAAAGACATAATATAAAACCTCGTCACGCAGGAGCTGCATAACTAAGCACTTTCCTCAGAATTTGAGTTGTGTAGACTTGTTTCCAGAACAATTTGCTTAAAATATCCTACATAAATAAAATAAAAACATGAATAGTTCTCTTTTAATTTTGTAATGAGTAACTGATCAATTATTAATTTGCTTCCAGAGTTATGTTTACACATAGTACCTACTACACTACTTAATAAATACGAAAAACTTCATATTTTCGTCTTTTGATCTGACGCAGGAACAGGATACAGTCCCTCTAGTAAGAGATAGCGCTCCTTGCGGCGGCCTTGCGAACCTACGTCTGGCAGGCTATTCTATTGAAATATATTACAAAGTAAACCCCCCTTGCCGATTGACCGACTTAGCTCATTTTTATAACACTTCTTTCCCATGAGTTACCCACGACGTATAACGCGTTTCGTTACAATAAAGCAGAAATTACAACCGGTATGAGTATATTAGTAACTTGGGTCCGGAGTAAACCCCCCCCCCCCTCCTAATGAACCGATTTATTTTATTTGTACCTGTAGATTACCACTACAAATACCGAGTTTCGTCGAAATATAACAAAAATCACGACTGGTAGTGGCAAATTGGTATTGTGGGTCTGAAGTAAACCCCCCTTTATAATGAACCGATTTAGTTTATTTTTACATCTCACTTTTCTCTCTAGATTACTACTGCGAATACCAAGTTTCGTTGAAATATAACAAATATTACGGCCGGCATGGTCAAATTAGTGTTTTGGGTTTGGGGTAAACCCCCCCTTCCGTTCGACCGATTTTGGTGGTTAACTAACTCGTTCAATCGTTTGCTAATTGAATGCTATATACCAAGTTTAGTGACGAAAAAACAAAAACTCTGGCTGCTATCGTGTTAACAGACACATATATACATATATATATATATATATATATATATATATATATATATATATATATATATATATATATATATATATATATAAATTTTAACGAGGGTCATTTTCGGTGTCTACTAGGTAGGATCGATAAAAATTTGAAGAAAGTTTTCAAAAATTCCGTCATGAGTGCAACGTGAATAGCTACTTTCCTTCGGAGGAAAGTGCTAAAAAATATTATGAGGCAAAACGTCATCAATAAATAACTTACATTTTTATGATAGAAATGGATAAGTATTTTTTGGAAAAATCCTCTTTGACTTGAATAATCCAAAGTAGGTTATGTCCTCTAGTGAAGGAGCTAAACACTAAATATGTACATTAATACATTAATTTATAAAATGTTGCTACATGCCGCCACAGCCTCGGTGGTCAAAGGTACAATATAGTCAGTGGTACAACACCTTCCCCTATATATATATATATATATATATATTCTTGTGAAAGATGACCCGATATATATTTTCCACTTTTTCTTGTTTCTTTTTCTGGCGGGGGGTCGATAATGTAGTACACACTTGTTTCACATTAACTACTTTATTTGGTTTGTTTCGCCCGACATGTTTCGTGCTTTTTCGCACCTCTCCAGGTGCTTTCCTATGCAATAATATTTTTTGTAAATCCTAAACTTAAAATTGATTACACTAATATACATCTATCCTTTCCCTAAATAAGTTTACATTTCTACATATAATATTTTATCTTAATCTTAATCCTACCTTATCAGGAAGGATTAAGATCCTCTTGTCATGTTGCCTAGCTTGAGTCAGGCGTAGTACTGAAAAGTCATCTGTGGTAATGAATATGGCTGTTTATATCGATTCTTTAGCTATTTTAATGGTATCGATTATTGGTAAAATTTGTTTGTGTGGTTTAATTTATTATACTATGGAAAATTTGGTGCACATTCTTTAAATCTGTTTTTTTTATTTATGGCAGTGTTGGAATTTTTAATTATGTAGATATTTTCTTTGATTTTTCTTTTTAGTGTGTTCCTCTCTTTATTTATAACCTGAACGTCCCTAAAGTTAAAGTTATGTTTTAAAGTTAGTGCGTGTTCTGTCAATGTTGTTCTGTTCTCGTTTGTGTCTATGCTTTTTGCGTGTTGCACGATTCTCTTTTGCAATAGCTGTGCCGATTCCCCAATGTAGCATGCGTTGCAATCGTTACGTCACTTTATCGACCCCCTGACAGAAAAAGTGGAATATATATATATATATATATATATATATATATATATATATGAATATATATATATATATATATATATATATATATGAATATATATATATGAATATATATATATATATATTAATCAAGACTACGCGCTCTCTTCTGTGATTTCTTTTTTTCACAAAATTACAATAGCCCGAAAAAAAGAAACAATTACTCCTGCTAAACCGTTGTTACGAGTAAGTCCTATTCCATCGGAGGTATCAAAACACAAAGCTGATTCTGAATATTTTAGTGAGTTCCGTAAACTCCACTGCGAGCCCTGAATATTCCATGAAGGACAACGGCCCTGAGCTACCGGGACAGCCTAGAAACCAGCAAGTCTCAAATATTCTTGGAATAGTTCTTCAAGGTACTTCGTACATATGCCACCTTTTAATCAGCGGCAAAAGGATCTACGTTAACTGATCATCAATGGAAGTTGCTTTTGAAAGATGAACTCAAGAATGAAGTTGCAAACTTCATAATGTTGTGGACGGGATATCTATCAGGAATGGATTGCGCATTTAAGCAACGATAGTCACCACAAGAACGTAAGCTTCCGTATTTTTTGCTTACCACGTAGAACGGACTCCATCTTGGGCTCTTGGACGGTCTGCATATCCCTTCGTTGATGAGCTCTTGAAAATGCGCCTTTACTGCAGATTATCGGGTGTCAGCCGTTTTGCCTTGCTTGTAATTGGGTTACAACTGGTAAGTATGTGGTGTTGGACCATGGTACGCGATGGGCCTCTGATCTGACTAGAAGACCTATAGGTATGATGTTAACTGGGACATTAGATGAGTGGGGTTCATATAATGGCTAGTTGGTACATAGATTTTGTTAAGAATATTAAAGATACAGGAATTTACATAATTTCCTGTGCTTGTCTTGCAATAATTAACTTCAGCTTTGAACTATAGGTCGCATAGGATTTCCCTGAGTTATTAAGAATATCAGTGCCATACCAGGATTGGTGACCGTTAAGGAATGAACATTCTGGCACTCTGGGGATTTCAAACCCCAATTTTAGTGGCCTTAGGCTGGTTTACTAAAGCTGAGCACGCACGACAGAAAAATCAACTATTTCTACCCAGTATACGGCCTCCAGCTAGGGATGGCTTACTATAGATATATCCATAGCTCATAACTATCAATAATAGCTATTGATAGTAATGAGCTGTCGATAGATTTTTTACTTTTTTTCTAGATTTGAAGTTCTCAGCATCTGAAAGGCTGTGGCATTAAATACTTCCACGAGCGGTGGCTTGTACCGAAGCTGGTAAAAAATTCCTTGAATCGTTGTTAGCCAGAGTTTTCTGCCGTTTGTTTTCTCGTGAAAATAGAACCATACATTTGGCAACTCTTCTGGGCCCTCGGTGGAAGAAGAAGCCATTTATAAACAATTGCAATGCTCAAAATGCACACATCTGGCTACAAAATGCTTTATCTACATTTATTTATTTCATAGCAAATATAGACAATTCTATATTTGCTATGATAGCCACCTATTATTTTAGTGTTCTCCATAGAGCGGAAAACAAAATTATATTTGGTCATTAATGTCTTTCATTCTCGTAGGAGTTATATTGCAGTTCAAGGGAATATCCAAAATTACAAGAATAACAATCAAACATATCGTTTAATTGAGCTGGTGGTGACAATGTGTAGCTAAATTAATATTTTAGTAGATACTTTAATAATAAATATTTGATTCCAGTTTATTTCTCCGCATCTTTTATTGATTACAGGTGAAGACTGGAAAACAACCAAGGTGGACCTGGGCTGAATGATATATTTTGAAGCCCTAAATATATAAATAGTTAAATAGTTTATTTATTTCTGAGCGACCGTAACTAAGGCGACTCGCTCAGATCACATTTTACACATTTTTATCAAGTGTACAAATGGAAATTTATATACACATCAGTTAGCAATTTATTATACATCTACTATATATTTGTCAAATACCATTCACTCACTCATCTATCAACGCCCAGCCCAAACCGCTCGACAGGAAATTTTGAAATTTTGCATGGACACTTCCTATATAACGTAGGCGCTCGCTAAGAAAGGATTTTTTGATATTCGTATTTTTAAGCATTTTTAGGGGGGTTTAAAGTTTGAGTTGGTTAGAGAAGACAAGCCTAGGCAGCCTGCGTTGCTAGGACGATAAAGAACAGCTGTTACCTTACATTATCTATCTCATAGTTTTATTTCTAATTGTGGTTAATTTCAACTATGATGGCAGACCTTGAATTACTAGAAATTAACTGCCCCTCATAGAGTTTTAATTGCGTTTCTTTTCTGCCTGTCCCCGTCAGATTGGCTTGCCATATTTTTGGAGAGTTAAACCGAGACACATTAATATGGGATGGGCATACCAGTGGGGGGGGGGGGGGGGGGGGAATAAAAAGAGTACAAATTATAAGCAAAATGGTTGGTGAGTTTTAAGCCTAGTAACTAACGGGAAGGGGGAATCCTAAACTGTTAGTCTACCCAAACCTTAAAAATAAGAACGGAACTTTTTTTGCCACTTGATTTTCTTAAAACAATCTCTCAGTCAAATAGTAGTGTTTGGCAGCTGGCAGCGCTGTGCAGGTAGTTCCAGCGTTTTACAGTTAGATTACTTCTGATTTCTTTGACACTGTGAGCAGTAGTAAAAATGTTAATTGTAGAAAAGTAACCGATTTGAAAAAGATTCTTATAAACATGAATTCATTACTTTTTACATCTTACAGCCTTTTCCGGGACATTGATAAAACCGGGCGGGACACCGAAACAATTGCAAAATACCGGGACAGTCCCGGTCAAACCGTGATGTATGGCATATCCTTAGGTTTTCCAGGTGAGGTAATAATATCCGGAACCCTTGCACAGCCTCCTCGCCTATAACCTTGGTAATACTCGTAAATATATTGGGTGTTACCATATGACTTCTTGGAAACATAAACTTTTAAATTTTAACGCCCATTGAATAAAATATAGTATGACGGGAACCGTGCTGTAATAAACTGCACAGAATTGTATAGTTACGTAATTTTAATGAAACATTATTTAACGCAATAAAATAACTAGTTTTCTGCCGTGACGAAGCACGGGTATTCAGCTAGTCTATTTATAAGAAAATACTACAATATATCTGAATATATTGTATAGAATATTACAATATATACAATATACAATATATAGAATATTACAATATATCTGAATATATGAAAAAACAATATTACAATAATGCATAAAGTTTTACAAATAATCAATTATGTTCACAGAATTTTACAAGGTAACAAGTTAAGGGATTTCACACATCTTTAGTTTTATATTGTCAAATATAAGATTTTAGTATAGTAGATGTATAATTTTAACATTTTAATACTTAGATGGTATAAATAAAAAAGTCTCTTTTCTTGGACAAACTTATAAGGATATATTGTTATTTTATATATATGTCCGCATATAAACCTACACTCACGCACACACTCACATCCACATATTTGTTTATTTACATTTATTTAAAAGCATTGCTGTTATAATTTGTTTAATAAATTGGTCTTGCTGAGGTAGTTCAATATCTCATCTGTATATTTGCTTCAATCGCCGAGTAATTCAGTCATATTGTAAGGCAAGTCATAGATTTGTCGCTGTAAACAGTCAGTCAGTATGTGCTTTATAGTCAGTTGTATGTTACATTGTGTACATGTCATTGTGTACATTCTGTTTGTGTTGTGGTCTTTCCTGTCTCGTCATAAGATGAGAGTGTGTCAGTCGGTAATGGCCAATTCTTAAGCGGCATAATGTCACTTTGTCTCTTCTCTTATCCCTCTTGCTTGAAGGCCATTCACCTACCGTCTGTTTATTTTCTCGAAGTTTGTTATCCGTCGTCATGTGTCAAGATTTCTGCCACTTTTCTGTAATAAACCTTCTGACTTCGATTTGCAAGTCTTGTAATGAAACTTCGTGTATGTCCAGTTGGTTTTGTCTTGTAGTCGTCCGAGCTAGTACATCAGCTTGAGTGCTTTTAGCACTTTCCTCCGAAGGAAAGTAGCTATTGAGGTTGGACTCATGACGGACTTTTTGAAAAATTTCTTCAAATCTTTATCGATCCTACCTAGTAGACACCGAAAATGACCCCCGTTAAAATTTATATATATCTATATATATATATATATATATATATATGTGTGTGTGTGTGTGTGTGTGTGTGTGTGTGTGTGTCTGTTAACACGATAGCGGCCAGAGTTTTTATTTTTTTCGTCACGAAACTTGGTATATAGCATTCAATTAGCAAACGATTGAACGAGTTCGTTAACCACCAAAGTCGGTCCACCGGAAGGGGGGGGTTTACCCCGAACCCAAAACACTAATTTGACCATGTCAGCCGTAATATTTGTTATATTTCAACGAAACTTGGTATTCGTAGTGGTAATATAGAGAGAAAAGTGAGATATAAAAATGAACTAAATCGGTTCTTTAGGAGGGGGGGGGGGTTACTCCGGACCCACAATACCAACTCGCCACTACCAGCCGTGATTTTTGGTATATTTCGACGAAACTCGGTATTCGTAGTGGTAATCCACAGGTAAATATGTGTTGTAAAAATAAACTAAGTCGGTTCATTAGGAGGGGGGGTTTACTCCGGACCCACAATACCAATTCACCACTACCAGCCGTGATTTTTGGTATAATTCGACGAAACTCGGTATTCGTAGTGGTAATCCACAGGTAAATATGTGTTGTAAAAATAAACTAAATCGGTTCATTAGGAGGGGGGGTTTACTCCAGACCCACAATACCAATTCGCCACTACCAGCCGTGATTTTTGGTATATTTCGACGAAACTCGGTATTCGTAGTGCTAATCCACATGTAAATATGTGTTGTAAAAATAAACTAAATCGGTTCATTAGGAGGGGGGGTTTACTCCGGACCCAAATTCCTAATATACTCATACCGGTGGTAATTTATGCTGTATTGAAACGAAACGCGGTATACGTCGTGGGTAACTCATGAGAAAGGAGTGTTGTAAAAATGCGCTGAATCGGTCAATCGGAAAGCGGGGGTTTACTTTGTAATATATTTCAATAGAAAAGCCCGCCAGACGTAGGATCACAAAGCCGCCGCAAGGAGCGCTTTGTATCTAGAGGGACTGTATCCTGTTCCTGCATTAGATCAAAATACGATAATATGAGTTTTTTTTGTATTTATTAAGTAGTTTAGTAGGTACCATGTGTAAACATAACTCTGGAAGCAAATTAATAATTGATCAGTTACTCATTACAAAATTAAAAGAGAACTATTCGTGTTTTTATTTTATTTATGTAGGATATTTTAAGCAAATTGTTCTGGAAAGCAGTCTACACTACCCAAATTCTGAGGAAAGTGCTTAGTTATGCAGCTCCTGCGTGACGGACTTTTTCCTATGTTTCATGTCCTGGGAGCCAATATATTGTGATTTCTTTATTCGCCCGGTGTATCTGTTCTAGTATATTCATAATGATGGGATTGTCGTTGTACATGTTTTGTAGTACATCTATTGAGCTAACATGGGCGTATATAGAAAATAATTTCGGAGGGGGCTGGGAAAATTTCGGGGGGGGCCATTTCCGGTGTATGGAATAATAACAATTTAGATCTTGGAAGAGTTTTAGCCAACTTAAACGCTATTACACGCAAAATAGAATATGTTTTATGAACTAAATGATCTTATTTAATTTATTTTTAAGGCTTTTATGAAATTTTTACCGATCAAATCTAAATTTCGGGGGGGGGGGGGGGTGTAGCCCCCTCAGCCCCCCCCCCCTGTATACGCCCATGTGAGCTAAGTGAGTCCGTAAATAGTGTTATCTTTTGTTGTTGTATGTCGTGTGCATTTTCCAGAGCAAGGTGAATGGCTTGCAGCTCAGCTGAATAAATACTTGTACTTTTCGTAGTTTAAGCTGTAAGGTATATATATCCATTTTACCTGCTGCGCCTGTGCCTTCAGCTGTCTTGGATCCGTCCGAGTAAATGAGAGATGTGTCTTTATTTTTCAAGGTATGACAACCTTTAAGTACTGAGGTATGGTCCCTGGGACCTTATGGTAGCCATTTCTAGAAATCCCCCCTACTATATCCCTTTTGATTGCACACAATCAATGAATATATAATTTCTTTCAAATTTCAGTAAACAAAAGGTCCCAGGGACCATACCTCAGTACTTAAAGGTCAAATATGGGTTCGTATGAATGTTTAGATGTCGGGTTTGATTTTTTGAATTTTGTCAGTCCTAGGTCTAGTGTCAAGTTGTTTAGAGTCCATGGTGTGAACGTCACGGGAGGTCTGGGTAAGAGTTGTGTTTGTAGTAGGTCATCAGCTTCATTTAAAAACGCTGCTAGTAGTTTTCAGAGACAAAGTACTTGTATAGACACTTCTGATTCCAATTCATTGGCTGCTTCTACATCTGCACCCGATATTCATACATGGTTCAACGCAAAAAGTATGAAGATACAAAGCTTAAGACATGCAAAGCAGGTTAGATTATAATTCTTCAAAATGACTCGCAGGAACATCCACTGCCCAACAAAGCTTGTCCGATGCAATTCTAAAGAAACATAACTGTCTGGTGAATACAACCAGCTACATAATGTAGACAGGAAATACCTTTGTGTTCCAGGCTCGTCTGAAGCCTCAGAACGTGTATTTTCATCCGCTGGGAAAGTAATTTCTGAGCAGCGGACCAGACTGAGCCAAAGAAAAGCGGGAATGTTGGTTTTCCTTTGAGGTAGCAGCATAACTAAACCAGTTTGAAAAAGTCCGTCACGCAGGAGCTGCATAACTAAGAACTTTCCTCAGAATTGGGTAGGGTCGAGTGCATTCCTGAATAATTTGCTTAAAATGACCTATATAGATAAATAAAATAAAAACATAAATTGATGGGCTCAGTGCCAAAGGTGACTAACCCACAATTAGAACAAACTGAGAAAATTAAGGCTAAAGTTTAGAAGACTTTGGAAAAAATTGGTGTTGGTGACAGAAACGATTTTAATTGGTCTTTATTCATTAGATACACAAAATTCATATGAATATAGCATAATAATAAAAAGTTTATAGTTAAACATGATAATGAAAAACAAAAAGTATAGTCATGTTTGGCTCTTACATGAATAAAAAATAACGTACACTTAAACAATAGTGGTCAAATATCCGGAGATTAATAATTAATGAAAAATTATTTTTCTTTTGATTTCTATGATTATGTATCAATAATTTAATAAAACAATGATTTACAGATTATGTGAGTTCTGTAGTATGTGGGACACGAACAGTGCAATCTTAATATTGCGGTTTTGTCCTGCTGGGAAAATTTCGGCTGGGAAAATTTCGGGGGGGTGGGATGAGACCATTTCCGGGGTATGGAATACTAAACATTTTAAGCTTGGAATAGTTTTAGGCAACTAAAACGATTTACACGTAAAATAAAATATTTTTTATGAACTAAATGATCTTATTTAATTTATTTTTAAGGCTTTTACGACAAGTTTTTACCATCAAATGATAATTTTTTTTTGGGGGGGGGGGCTGCAGCCCCCCCCCCCTTATATACGCCCATGTAGACAGGAACTCCCACAGAGCCATCAGAAGCTTCAACTATATCACGCATGTTGTTCCTTACCATTAACAATGTCATACTTAGTGTGGGTTGGCCTACTCTGCCTCTCACATGATTTAGCTTTGCAGTAAGTTCCAAAACAAACTAACAGATGTCAGTACTAATCAATGAGGTGTAAAGGCTGGTCATTTCTATCAATTATAAAACTTAAAATTCTCTATCAGGAAAAATGAATAAATCAAAATCGTTAAAAATGTGGGTTAGTCACCTTTGGCACTGAGCCCTTGAATTGTTCTGCTCTTTTGCATATGAGCAGCTGTTTGAATGATTAATTTTGTAATTCATTTCCTTCCAGAGTTTTGTGTATGCGAGGCACAACACTACGTAATAAATACACGAAGCTTTTCATTTTGATCTATTGATCTTGATGAGTTTCGCGAACCTTCGTTTGGCGGAATAATTCAAATCAAACATAGTACAAAGTAACACCCCCCCCCCCTTCCAATAAACCGATTTAGTTTATTTTTACAACAATTTTTTTTCTTCAGTTGACCAAAGCTAATACCGAGTTTCGTTGAAATATACCAGAAATTACGACTGTTATTGACGAATAACTACTTTGGCTCCGGAGTAAACCCTCCCTTCGGATGGACCGATTTTGTTGGTTAACGAACTCGTCCAATCGTTAGATGGGGGAATACTTCATACCAAGTTTCGTGGCGAAAAAACAAAAACTCCGGCCTGTATCGTGTTAACGGACACATATATAACTATATATATTTGCAAATATATATGTATATATATATATATATATATATATATATATATATATATGCATATATATATATATATATATAAATTTTAACTGGGGTCATTTTCGGTGTCTACTAGGTAGGATCGATAAAGATTCGAAGAAATTTTTCAAAAATTTCGTCATGAGTGCAACCTCAATAGCTACTTTCCTTCGGAGGAAAGTGCTAATAATTGCACTTTTTTGTACCACTTGATATTTGTTTTCTTTGGAAGTGTTTTTTGAAAATTTGTATAAATTCTTTTTTCGTTTCAAACCCTTGTGTAATCTTATAAATATACCTAATCCTGCAAGTAATAGATCATTCAATTCAATAACATTAAATTCTTCATTGGGAAGGTATGTAAGGAATAGGGGAAGCCATAACTATCGACAGCCCACCTCCAGCTAAGCACGGATATACCACCCTCTATTCTAATTATCTTGCAATTATTCTGTACATTTCCTGGACTATTTTATTACTAGGAACATGATGCCCTCTTGCTCCTTGATGGTTTCTATATTATTTTACATACAAATTAATTGAGCTGTATATATTTCTCGTAACTTTCCTGTCTTCATGCATGGTCACCCGGAAGGTAATTAACATTCCTTGATTAACATGGAAATAGTAATAAGGAATATATATATATATGTCTGTTCGTGGATTTCTGGCCTCCCGAATGGTCTGATTTTGATGACATTTGGTACAAAAATCTGACGTCCAATTTGAAAGGTCATGTTCGTTAACCAGCAAAATCCGCCCACTGGAAGATGGCGTTTGGGGCGAAATTCGCACAAAAAAATCGTAACGCTTACGTTTTTGAGTTCATAAGCTTGTAAGTACTCTTTTTTATAGGCTTTTTGGGCTAGGAAAACGAATGAAACCATTTTCAAGGCGATAGCTTTAACCGTTTTCGAGAAAATTGGAAAAATAGTTTTTGAATACCGTTTTTGGTTTGGGTACTTAGAATCACGGGATTCAGTGGAAACATTATCTGCATGCTCTACTTTCATTAAAACTAATATGTTGAAAGTTTTGTTAAGTTTGGAGTTAAGGAAGGGTTAGAATAAAATATTTTATGAACAGACATGAAAAGTTTTGGGTACTTCGTATACTTTCATTAATATCTCGAACACAATTGGGAAATCGTGCTAAGTGGATAGAAACTATTTGAAAGCTTGCTAAATTCTCTACAAAAAAGATTCTAAAACTATTTTTTATTAGGTTATGTCAATCGGACAAATAAGTGCTTAAAACTTCAAATACGTCTGTTTTGTTCTTATGAACGGGTTTTTGTCGTTCTTTTTGTAATTGTTGTCTCTTTCCCTTGCTTTTTATTTTTGTAATTTCTTATGTTGGGAAAATGTATTTGTGTGTAAAACAGGATAGGAAAAATGAGACCAATTTTCTGTTGCTAGAAATAATGAAAATTTTGGGAACTTCGTATACTTTCATTAATATCTCGAAAACGGTTGAAAATCTTGGGAAGCGAAAGGTTACCATTCGAAAGCTTACTAAATGGTCTACAAAAAAGGTTCTGAAGAAAGTTTTGAATAAGCGATGTCAATCGGAGTAATAAGTGCTTAAACTTTGAAGTAATTGATTTCGTTTATTCGAACGGTTCTTTTTGTCTGTTTTTATTCCTATTTTTTCATTGCTTATAGTTGGATAATGTATTTGACAATAAAACAGATTAATTAAAATAAGAAAAACAATTCATTGTTAGAAATAAATAAGGCTGTACCGTATGAAATGTCAGTTTTGGATTTGCCGATTTCCTTCAAATGTTTTGAAACTGTCGAGGCTCCTAATCCGAGTTCTTTGGAATCTTCTTCAGTTGTTTGCAATTGCTTATAGTAGTCAAATGTATTTGCCAATGAAACAGGATACGTATAATTAGAATATTTTATTTTTGCGGAATCTTGGGATTCTCAGATCCCGTATGAATATCTATTAGGCCCCCTTCGTATATTTTCCTTAATATCTCGAAAAGGGTTAGGAAATCGTGGCAGTTCGAAAGCCTACTAAATTCTCTACAAAAAATGTTTTGAAGAAATATTTGATGGGGTTGTCACATTAGGAGAAATAAGTGCTTAAAACTTAGTTAGTTAGTTTCGTTTATTTAAACGGATCTATTTGTCTGTTTCCCGCAGTTTTTTTTTCACTGCTCGTTATTTTTGTACTTGCTTAGAGCAGTTCTATGTATTTGTCAGTAAACCGGATACGTATAATTAGAAGCAAAATTTTGTTTGTTAGAATTCGAAGATGCCTTATGAATATCTAGATTACAGTTCTGGTGTTGATTTCGTTCTTTAGAATTGTTCTTGGTATTCCCTATTTTCATCTGTTACCCATAGTTTTTTATTGCTAGTAGTTTTTTCTTGTTGATTATAGAATATAAATCTATTTGGTTATAAAACAGGATACGTAAAATTAGTAAGAATATTTCGGAGATTTCTGAGCGAAATGCCTTGTAAGATTTTCTACCACCACGAACGGCGTTTTTCCTCTATTTTTATCCACTAGATAGGCTTTATTTGGCATATTATTCTATATATGTTTTATTAAGCAGGGGATTCTGATGAAATGTCGTGTTTTTGCTGTGGATGTTAATTACGATGTATCTAAGATTGGGTAACATTAGCGAGTCTTCATAGTTAAGAACCGACGACGGAGGTAGACTTATTGCTATGATTTAGTCTACATATGTATATTAAATCCTAAATCCAAAAAATAAACTTCACAACGGTTAGATACTATGAGCGAATAGAGAGTCGGTTCAGTGCCCGTAGAAACAGAAGGTCCGCAGGAAATTTACCTGCTTGGAGTTAATCCTCAAGAGTTGTAAATATACCTCAGGTATCTGCCGACACAAATACAAAGCCTAGCTACGGTACAGAGAGCAACTTAATGATATCATTCACCAAAATTTCTTAAACTATACTAGATTCTGAAATAACACAGTTCCAAACATAGGTTATATACTAAATATTCATAAAGATTACTTAGTTGTAACCTGATTCATCAATTAGCAATCAATAGTTTTCAACACAGGTTATATACTAAATATTGATAAAAAGTATTTAATTAGAAAAAAACAAGATTCCTCAAGACTGGTTTTTGGTCCATTTGTATCTACTCCATAGTCTTAATTAGGCATATTATTCTATATATTGACTTGTTATTCGTCAAGACTTGTTATTTGTCCTTCTGTATCTACGAGATAGGCTTTATTCGGTATATTATTCTGTATAGGCTTTATTAGGCAAGGTATTCTACTCAATCTTTCTTGCACTTCTTCTTGATCCTTTTATATCCACTAGAAAGGCTTTATTAAGCATATTTTGTATTGATTTATAGAGCTTTGCTTTAGAAAGAGAGCCCGATTGTGTAATTTCCGCTTCTGTGTATAAGTTAACTACTGTCGGTGTCCCTGACGCTTTAATATCACTTTTATTCGAGATGTTCGAGAGGATTTCGACAAATTTCACGAGATATATAAAAAAAATAAGTTTATTTCTTTTCTAAGCTTTTCAAATGACATTAGGGATATGAACGGAACCGCGCTAAGATGATGCAGTTCCTGCGAGTCGGACTTTATTATTATTCGGACCATGCAACAAGACAGGTCACGCAAAGTAATAAGAAAGAGGTTTTTTTTATTGACTAAATTTACAAATTAAATTTTTCTTGTTTATTTATCTTTTATGAATCGCCTGTTTCCAATTTCTTCATAAGAGTAAAAGAAGAAAAACCAATTGTTGAGCAAATTTTTTACAAGATTTGATAATGAACATAAATGTTAGACAAATGATTTGGAAAAACGAGAAAAACATTTGAAAAAATTAGCTAGAAAGAATTTAAAAAATATAAATTATATTAATAATCTTAACACATTTTCAGAGCGACAGGATAAACCAAAAAAATATAAAACAAATAAAAAATAAAGAATAGTAATTATATAAATAGAAAAAAATAAAATATTTTATTTAGAGTCAGAGGTCAAATTAAAAATAGCCTGGAGCTGTTGGGGAATATAACTGATTCCTATACAGGGTGTATCGCAAGTTAATGACAATACTTCAGGGGGTGAAACTAGACAATACTTCAGGGGGTGAAACTAGACAATACTTCAGGGGGTGAAACTAGACAATACTTCAGGGGGTGAAACTAGACAATCCTTCAAGGGGTGAAACTAGACAATACTTCAGGGGGTGAAACTAGACAATACTTCAGGGGGTGAAACTAGACAATCCTTCAGGGCGTGAAACTAGACAAAAAATATAGTTCAACACCACCAACCACACATTTCTATTTCAATCCGTTACAGACATATGCCGTTCTAAAGGTTATTTAGATAAAACAGTGTTTTTTGTAGTACAACTCGGCGGTGAGACCAGGTGTCGTCAGTGTGTTCTCTAAAGAGGCATGTTACGAAAATAAACATAATATTAACTTTATTTATTTGATGTTTTTTCACTTCAGAATTCGAAATACATTATGAAAATGAGACATAATCTCAGTTTTGAGTATATCGTTGGGAAGCTGATTACATTTTACAACTTTTTTAAGATCAGAATGTTTAAGAGATTGCGGCAGTCTGCAGGATTTATTTTAGAAGAGTAGTGATTTTCGAAATGCTGTCGCTAATCAGAAGCTTTTATTAATTTCTTCTTTTGGGATTGATATCACGGTCTAAATGAGATAATTATGAACATTGAATGTGCATTACTCTTAAATCAAATTTAATGCTGATTTCTAAAATGTAATGAAAAAAATGTGCGCAAGCTGAGAAAATTGGAGTTGTACTACAAAAAACACGGTTTTCTCTAAATAACCTTTAGAACTGACAAGGGGAGTATACAGCGATGGGGTCACCGATTTGGACCAATTTTTTTCTGGTGATTCTACCTCGAAAAATAGTCGACACGTGTCCGAGCGTTCCGTCCAATGCCTTAGGAGCCGAGAAATAACATAAAATAGGTTGAAAGTGCTTTATTTTTTATATCGAGTTTAGAAAATGATATCGACATGATTCTTTCACCAATTCATTTGTTTTATAGAGTAAATTAAAAGAAAAATATAATCGTTAAAAAATAATTTATATTTCCTCAAATATATTCAAAAATATGCTTTCGTTTTCAGGTAAACTAGTATTATACATTTTTTCACACCAAAAATAATAGCAGATTTAAAATCAGCACCCCAAGAAACCCTAATATACTGAATATCATTGAAAACAAAAAATAATGATTTTTCCTAGTCTGGAAGAGGCTAAATATTTGTAAGCGAAAAAGTAATGTGACGTTTTGGAATTCAATATCTCCCCTTGAGTTATTCCGATTTTTAAGTAATTGAAATCATTCGAAAGAAGAAAGACTCCTTTTTCTAGCCATATAAATGACTATTGTCTTATCTCAAAAAGTTACTTGTAAAAAATGGTTCTCAAAATAAATATAAAATGTAAACTTTTTTGCATATAACGTCAATTCCATAACACGTAGAAACACCCCGATTGGACGGAAATGTGTGTCATAATGGCCTTTATTGACCCTCCAAGATTGGTTTGAATAGGGTAAATATTCTTTGAAATATGGCCGGATTCTTGAATCTTTAACAAAATTTTAAGGGTCCCCCTTAGCGAAATTTAAAATACATTTTTTTTTATTTTTGTAATATTCGCAAAATTTGAATTTAGGGGTTTTTCAATGTGCTAAAAACGAATCTGACGTCCGTTTTTAAATCAAAAATTGGTTTACATAGAGTCTATAGAAGTCATTATTATGCCAAAATATTCCATATACCCATTTAAAAAGTTATCGATTATAAAAAAAATTTTGATTTAAAAACGGATGTCAGATTCGTTTTTAGCTTATTGAAAAACCCCTAAATTCAAATTTTGGGAATATTACAAAAATAAAAAAATAAGCTAAAAACGAGTCTGACATCCGTTTTTAAATCAAAATTTTTTTTATAATCGATAACTTTTTAAATGAACGAATATATTTGAGGAAATATAAATGATTTTTTAACGATTATATTTTTCTTTTAATTTACTCTATAAAACAAATGAATTGGTGAAAGAATCATGTCGATATCATTTTCTAAACTCGATATAAAAAATAAAGCACTTTCAACCTATTTTATTTTATTTCTCGGCTCCTAAGGCATTGGACGGAACGCTCGGACACGTGTCGACTATTTTTCGAGGTAGAATCACCAGAAAAAAATTGGTCCAAATCGGTGACCCCATCGCTGTATACTCCCCTTGTCAGTTCTAAAGGTTATTTAGAGAAAACCGTGTTTTTTGTAGTACAACTCCAATTTTCTCAGCTTGCGCACATTTTTTTCATTACATTTTAGAAATCAGCATTAAATTTGATTTAAGAGTAATGCACATTCAATGTTCATAATTATCTCATTTAGACCGTGATATCAATCCCAAAAGAAGAAATTAATAAAAGCTTCTGATTAGCGACAGCATTTCGAAAATCACTACTCTTCTAAAATAAATCCTGCAGACTGCCGCAATCTCTTAAACATTCTGATCTTAAAAAAGTTGTAAAATGTAATCAGCTTCCCAACGATATACTCAAAACTGAGATTATGTCTCATTTTCATAATGTATTTCGAATTCTGAAGTGAAAAAACATCAAATAAATAAAGTTAATATTATGTTTATTTTCGTAACATGCCTCTTTAGAGAACACACTGACGACACCTGGTCTCACCGCCGAGTTGTACTACAAAAACACTTTTTTATCTAAATAACCTTTAGAACGGCATGTGTCTGTAACCTCCTCAGATTGAGGCTGTAAGTTTTATATATGTAACTTTTCCCCTGAAGAGGCACCAAAAAAGGTGTGAAACATGTAGGGACGGAATAAAGTTGGTGATACTGTATGGTGAAGTTTTTATTATTTGACCATCCGCCTACCACGAAAATAAAAAGATTGAAAAAAGGGTGTTGAGGAATAATTTATAATCTTCTTTGTGCATTGGCGTTCTTTACTTTCTCTCTCCGTGTACATGTAAGCCTGCGGATTATATCTAAAACAAGATTACAAGACAGATAGAATCATGATGCTCGTGAACGCGAGATTTGAATGAAAAGGTTTTTTTCCATCAATTAGAATCTAAATCGGGGATCTTATCCCACGGATGCGACCCGTGAACACCAACAATAAACCATTTATACAGGGTGTCCCGATTTTAAATGGCTACACTTCAGGAGCGTGTAGAGGACCAAAAAACTAAGACAATAGGTCCTTTAGAGATTTGCTCGTTTTTACTTAGTTTTGGAGAAAAGCTCAAAACAATAAACGAAACAAGTTTTCATTTTTGCACATACTTATTTAAATTTTCAATGGAAAAAAATTGTGATTGCGAATTGTTTCAAGAAACCAATTACTAAAATTCAATCTCTTGATACTGATTAAATAAAAAAATTAATTAAATAACCATAAATATAATTTTGGAGAAATGTACGAAAAAATAATACTTTAAAAAATTGATAAATAAGTAATATTAAAAAGAAATAATAATTTAAAAACAATACAGGTGTATTTAGTTACATTTTGTAGTATATACCGGTATTATGGATGAGACGTTATGTTATTCTTTAAATTATGATGTAGGCTATTGATTTACTTGCTATAGCGCTACAACCCTACGTCGTGAATTGGCCTCGTCCAACAAGTTCCACCAATTATCTGTATTTTGTGCTAAAGCCATCCAGTCGCCTAGCATAAATCAACGATCTTGCCTTCTTCTTCTTCGGATCCGTAGGGAGGTTCAGTGAAGAGTTTCTTTCTTATGCCACTTTCTTCCATTCTGTCGACATGCCCCGCCCACCTCATATTATTTGGTCATTTTCTGAGCGTACTTGCTCGGGTAGTTCTATCTCTCCACCGCGTCCAATATTTAGTGCTCCAGAAATACCATATATTAATATATTTTTCAGTCTCAAGAATAAGAGATACAATTTTCTCAAAAAAACTAACTGAGTAATAACCTATTGAAGGCTTGATAAATATATTCCAAAACGAATTTCCCCTGAAAATGACTTACAGGGAAGCGCTCTTTGGGTAAAGAGCACTCTCCATATAGAAGAGGATTGGGCAGTGTTTATTTAGTCATGTCTGCTTTCTGCCCAATCTCTATCTTCCATAATGTTCCTCTGATCTCTCAATGCAGTCTGAATATAGAACACCTACTACCCGCCTAACCAATATAAAATCCCCAAAAGAAAGAGAGTGGTCCGGCAATAAAAATACATGAATTATTAAAAGACAAGAAATAGTCTGTCCAAAAAGTGCTGATCTTTATGAAATTGACGGAATATTACCGTATATTATAAAACATATAATTTGTTACTGCTGTCCTTGCATTTCGATTTATTAGGCTCCGTTTTTTCTTGGAGTTAAGATAATAGGGACGGGAAAAAATGTTCCATGTCCAGCAAGAGCGATCTGGGAAAAAGGCATCAGCGGACATGGTGGCCAAGTACACGTACTACACATGCCATGGTGTGAAATTGCATTTTTCAGCATATCATATTTTTTTCTACTAGATCGGCCCAGCCGCTGGAGAAATGGGGGTATGAGGGAGTTTTAAAGGGCCGCTTTGCCTGCAGTGTGGCAGTGCATGCTATGTCACCCAAGGATCAGGACTCTTGGCCACACTGCTTTGCTTATATATTCGTGATAAAGTCGGCCAGAAGTAACCTCGCGTCCAAATCGCCACTTACTTGGACGACATCGCCATCCTCAGCACATCCCGGAACCCGAATAAATCACTCGAATACACCATGACGCCTTAATATCGCTTTTATTCGTGTGGATGTTGACAATTTTCATGAGATATATAAAAAAGTCCGTCACGCAGGAGCTGCATAACTAAGCACTTTCCTCAGAATTTGGGTAGTGTAGACTGCTTTCCAGAACAATTTGCTTAAAGTATCCTACATACATAAAATAAAAACATGAATAGTTCTCTTTTAAATTTGTAATGAGTAACTGATCAATTATTAATTTGCTTCCAGAGTTATGTTTACACATGGTACCTATTAGACTACGTAATAAATACAAAAGAACCTCATATTATCGTATTTTGATCAAACGCAGGAACAGGATACAGTCACTCTAGGGTAGAAAGCGCTCCTTGCGGTGGCTTTGTAAACCTACGTCTGGCGGGCTTTTCTATTGAAATATATTACAAATTAAACCCCCGCTTTCCGATTGACCGATTCAGCTCATTATTACAACACTTCTTTCTAATGAGTTACCCACGACGTATACCGCGTTTCGTTACAATACAGCAGAAATTACGACCGGTATGAGTATATTAGGAATTTGGGTCCGGAGTAACCCCCCCCCCCCCCTTCTAATGAACCGATTTAGTTTATTTTTACAAAACATATTTACCTGTAGATTACCACTACGAATACCGAGTTTCGTCGAAATATACCAAAAAGCACGGCTGGTAGTGGCGAATTGGTATTGTGGGTCCGGAGTAAACCCCCCCTTCTAATGAACCGATTTAGTTCATTTTTATATCTCACTTTTCTCTCTATATTACCACTACGAATACCAAGTTTCATTGAAATATAACAAATATTACGGCTGACATAGTCAAATTAGTGTTTTGGGTTCGGGGTAAACCCCCCCTCCGGTGGACCGACTTTGGTGGTTAACGAACTCGTTCAATCGTTTGCTAATTGAATGCTATATACCAAGTTTCGTGACGAAAAAACAAAGACTCTGGCCGCTATCGTGTTAACAGACACACACATATATATATATATATATATATATATATATATATATATATATATATATATATAAATTTTAACGGGGGTCATTTTCGGTGTCTACTAGGTAGGATCGATAAAGATTTGAAGAAATTTTTCAAAAATTCCGTCATGAGTCCAACCTCAATAGCTACTTTCCTTCGGAGGAAAGTGCTAAAAAAGAAATTTTTTCTATTCTAAGCTTTTCAAATGACAGTAGGAACATGAACGGAACCGCGCTAAGATAATGCAGTTCCTGGAAGTTGGACTTCTATTTACCTATCTCATTTCTATCATAAACCACAAACCTCAAAAAGTCCATAGTTTCAGTTTTCAACCTCCGCTAATACTATATTTTTCTCTTGTGGCATGTTATGTCTTGACGATAGGTAACGATCGTCAAGACATAAGATGCCACTTCTCTTCATTAACTTCATCAAATATTTGCTCAAAGTGATATAATTTTAGTTACTCAGGTAAAAGCTGATTCGGGTAGCCTTCTACCTCTTGTTGAGCTGGATCTCCTGTCTGCAAATCGACGAATAAGTGATCACTCCCTACTTAAGCCGTGCACTCTCGCTTCTATTTGCGGTAATTTAGATTAATTTGAGATTTAAAACTTTAGTTTTGGGTGTTAATCTATCTATTTGCCCTCGGTTTCTCATATCACCTCTGACCTTCCCTTTAGGCTTATCTTCTTTCATATATCAATTGCCACAAAACTAACGATACCCCAGTCTTTACATTTATATCTCCCATCACCAGCAGTGAGTTGAATTTCCCACAAATCTATTGAAATACTAGCTTTCAAATGTGCTCAGATCATCATAAGGCAGCTTCTATGTTTTTCATCCCAGGCTGCTTACTTCACATAGTTGTATTAGCACAGTTTTTCTTTTCCTTTTCTTTTACTTGTTTTAGTTTCTCTTCTAAAGTTATTAGGTTAGGGGAAAAAAGGTCTTTCAGTATGGCATTGACTTCCCCTAGACTTAGTACTAGACCCTAAGTAGGCTTAAGAGCCCCCCTGGAAATTATAAGTGTAGAATAAGGTGGAGATTTTAGAATAGCTCCAGATTCCAACCCGTTAAGCCCTCTTTAGTAAATGAAACTGGGAGGATGAGGAAAAAAGGAGTTTTTTCCTTGTATATAACTGCTACCCAAGTGGAAATTATGAACTCTTAAATAAAAATTGCAATTATGTATACCTTATTTAACATACACCCTTGTAAATTGGCCCCTTACAGTACTATTTTACATTTTATTTTTCATGAAAATATAAATCGCACTTATATTTCTAAAGTGAAATAACTTAAAAATCGTTGTTCTTCAGCTACTACTATGAAAGATATGAATGAATGAATGAATGAATTTCTGTATTTTATAAGTAATAATTACAATTACAGGGAGTCTGGGCATGTTATTTACAAATTTTCAAAATGCTGATAAATAAAATTAAATGCAAAATAAACAGTGTCTGCATCCAGCAAAAAATAATCAATACTTAGCCATATAAAGAGAAAAATAAATTAAAATAGCAACACGAGTAATAATAACAAATAAATTAACTTTACTACAGTAATAAAATAAAATAAATAAAACAAAAAATAAATAAATAAAAACAGTAAATAAACAAACTCGAGCACAGAATAATCATAATTATTCGTTAATTATAAAAGCCCGTATCCTCATTACTTCCGTGATGAAGTAGAAGACACTGCTGCATTTGTTGGTTGTGATGTTGGTAAGGAACTGCTGTACTGCTTCTTCATCATACTATGAAAGATATGGTAAATATCTCTTTATCGACCATCAAAACTGTATGTACCTAGTTATTTATTTATTTATTGATGATGTAAGTACCTAGCTTCAGAGCTTCTAACACCAGAGGGCACTTGTGTCACACTTCCTGCCTTAATGCTATTCCCCCTACATAGGCAAGAGTGTCACATTTTCATTTGAGTTTTTTTGAGTTGTGTAATTTTAGAAATACTAGTGCGATATATATATTCTTTAAATGTTTTGGTTACATTTATAATTTTATGTTTGAATTTATCATTAGAAGACGGCTGGCTTCTTTTCTTCTATCGATTTCATTTTTTTATTTTCTTTTTTTAATAACTATAGTTAATAGCTATTAATAAAATAATGAAGTGTAGGTAGTTAGCTGTCGAGGTGATAACAAGGCATTTCTCCTATCTACTCCATTATTTACCACAAACTCTTCGGACCTCCTTCCTTGTATTTTCGCATATCTTCTTTTCCGTCAGGATGTCCTTCCATTAACACATTTTATCCTTTTCCAGTCAAAATACCTCTTTGATATTTCCCGACCTTCTTGGTGTTTAGTAAGCAGGCCCTTCACGTTCCGACTTGTAATACGACTTAGTAGGGGTACAAGTTCGATAGTCGACTCCACTCACGCTCCGACTTGCTATCCAACAAACGATCCCCAACTTCAGTCCTAGTCTGTTTTCACGACTGTTGTACGTTGCTCGCATGGGAAAACATTTATCTAATGCAGGCCGAAGTTTCCCGAAGATCAAGCACTGACTGAGCCAAGTTGGACGACTTTGATCCGACTTCCCCACTCACGCTCCAACTCCGACGCCAGTCGGATGTCGGGCTTTAGAATCGTCCCTCTAAATGTCCAGACTCGTCAAACTAGAATTCCAACAATCCAACAAGGCCATTCACGTTTCGAAAATTGGTCCAACTTTGGAAGTCGGACCACTAGTCGTACTGCAAATCGGAACGTGAATGGCCTGCTTTACATAAGGCTGGAAGAGTTGAGATTCAATCTATAGTTTCACCATCGTCTTTTTCTAAGCCCCGGCACACAGTGATGCCGAGAGGGAAGAAACCTCCAAAACCGAAGGTGCTCAATGTTCAATAAGAAGGGTTAGAGTGTGCCTGGGTCCGTGAGTGACTGGTTGTGAGCTAGATCGAACACAGAGAGTCGACCGGAAGTAATCCAGATGGACATAGATGTGATCGGAAATTATCTAGACTGAAGCGGAAGCGGAACAAGAGTGAGCTGCCCCAGGAAGTTGACAAAATGTTGTAGTTGTAACTATAGCCAAAGCTAATTGGCTATTAGCTATCAGAATATTTAAACACTTCACAAATAAATTAGCCATTAGCGCCCTGCCGCACAGTGGTGCCGAGAGGGAAAAACCTCCAAAATCGAAGACGCACAGTGGTGCCGAGAGGGAAAAACCTCCAAAATCGAAGACGCACAGTGGTGCCGAGAGGGAAAAACCTCCAAAATCGAAGACGCACAGTGGTGCCGAGAGGGAAAAACCTCCAAAATCGAAGGTGTTCAATCGCGTTTCAACTAACATTTTTTTATACCTAATTAGTTTTAAAATAGTCCTCTCATATTGCTTTTCCATTTTATTAATCGGTATAATCACAAAACACATTTTTGTCGACCGTTTTCTCACTGAATAAAAATCTCACAGTTTTAGTGAAACATAAAACAATATTTTATACCACTTATTTTATTCCTGAAAAATTGATATTACTCAGGAAGTCTCATGTGTATATGTGCCTTTTAAACGAATTTTCTTTCTAGCCAAAATGTGCCATGAACTTGGTGCATTTAGGTTGTGAAGATATCTATAATGAAACTCAATTATCTGCAGTTTATTTAGTGTAGAAGAAAAAAAGCGGTACTTAGCTATCCTCTCCGCATAGTTTTACCCAAAAGTGTATGTTTTAAAGTTGCTATCCTATAAATTTGATCACCGTACTCGGTCATCTGTGTGCACAGCCTAATAAAATGAAGGTGTCAATTAGCCATGCAATTATTTGACCCAAAACGACTTTACCATTATTATTTTTTGCAGAGCTGTTGAACATTTTGTGATGGGAAGTAACTGAAAATCTACAGTGAGATCTACCTAATATCTCATGTAAAAATGTCAAAATTTATTCATTATAAGCGAAAATTAATGAAGAGGAATACGTCGAGACCATTTGACTGTATTGCATTGTTTGTTAATTTATTCAACTCAGCACTCGAAAATACATATAGAAGGATACATATCTTTACCAATTGAGTAAAATGTGACTTTCCTAAATTGAATACTTGCTGTTTTTCACGGTTTTCGTACTATAAAACCCGTTTATCTTCCAAGACAATTATTCTATCGAATTGGTAATAGTCTCATTCGACCTAGCACTAAAAAGTACCTAACAAATGATACCAAAATCATAAAGAGGCAAGTACCTACAGGTTTTTCCCCAAAATCGGGCGAATGGCACCACTGTGCGGCACTCTGTACTATCTTAGGTATTATTACAGATAATATTGCCATTGTCTGATCATTATTACTTATTTCATTTTAAAATTTTATGATTTTGATTATCTGTCCACACTCTCAACTAAGTCCTAGGAAAAACATTCACTGACTTACTCAGAGATGGAGCTTATAGACTTTTATGTTTTCATCATTAAATCTCATTAATAAATAATATATGATATACTCTATTGTGCTCTACTTGTCAGCTTGGGGATGTAATAATTGTAGTTCAAGCTGGACACACATAGGAGACTGTATGAGGTTGTAAGCTAGGTGAAACACGGAGTAGCCGACACGTCTACCTGCTCTAGAACATGCAGTAATAACAATGAAGAATGGTGTTCTCCACCTCAAACAGGTAGCAATAACCTCCTCTCCATGTTAGTGGTTAATCTACAGGGTGGGACACCGACTAAATGACCCCCATCTAATGGAAACTCGGTTTTAAATATTTTGAAAAAAATATATTAGTGTTTATTATTATAAGACCGTACTAATTATTATTGGTATAGAATTATAGCCATGACAGTCCGATTCGCCGGAACTACGTCCTTTTCATAACGTTCTTATGAAACTCTACAAAAAACGTTCTGAAGTGAATTTTACTGGGACTCAAAGTCTATAAGATATCCTCAGAAATTATAGGTATACTATAGACATTTTTAAGTAATCGTAAACTAATTTTTAAAAAGTCCGACTCGCAGGAACTGCATCATCTTAGCACGGTTCCCTACATCTCGAAGAAATGGAATAGATTAGGCATCACAAATCACAGGAAACTGACAGTAGCCAACTTACACTGAATACTACGGATAATTCTTAATCCTCATTCTTGAGGAAGTCTGAATAAGTCAATACAATTGTGTACTCAAAACATACTCAATCTTCGACTACTGCACAAAAGGCTCTATTTCGAACCAAAAATTCGTTGTCATTTTAAGTTTCTTTTGTTTTACTAGCAAATTGATTTTACTGTTATAATCAACTGTAAATATGTGCTTCATGACAAATAAAATTCCATTCTCTCGTGGGTTATATAGATAGGAGAATTAAAAACAAACTTATGTATACGCCATCATGATTAGCCACTGCCATCATGATTACCACATCCACTCCAAACTTATTACCAATACCTTTCACTGTTTCTTGGCTTATTTGACTAAAATACTAATTTCACTGATAAATGCAATTTAAAACAAAAAACAACCAATTAAAAAGTGAGATAAACAAAGACAAAAACCCTTTCAAAACAACAAAACAAACACTTTTTAAGTTTTAAGCGCTTATATCTCTGATTGACATTGCCCTATCGAATATTGCTTTAGAGACTTTTTTTGTAGAGAATTTAGTAAGCATTCGAATGGTCACCATCCAATTATTATAATATTGAGACGTAGGCAATGATATCTACAGGAGAGAAAATATCCATTGATATCACTCTCAATATTATAATATCACTCAATCTACCCTTAATCCGAGCAAAAATTGTGTGTATCAAGTGTGGGAAAGATGGGACATCACCGTTATCTTGTGAAATTAAAGAAAAAAAAAATCAGTCCCGTAACAGGCCACGAGGGCCCCGAGGGGCAGATACTATAGAGGTATCTGATTCATGACCATACGGCACACTAGGGAGATAGTGTGGTCAGTACTATGCTCCGGGTGAAATTAAAGAATGTGTTCAAAATGGCAACACTGAAGCACATTTCCTACTCTGACATTTATTGGTTTTGACAGAATTTTTTTTTTTTTTTTTAAAAACAACGAGGTACGATTTTTAAGCTCATTAAAGAAGGCAACTTTTCAGGCGGAGGCTAACCTCTAAGTCTACAAATAGCTGATTAAGAAAATATTAAATAATGTAAGAAAACACTAATAACAATAGTTCACATCTATACGGCTCTTGGTATAGCTCTTAATTTACATGACAACATTTCAATAATAGGCGTTCCTTATTGTCTTATTGTAGATTTAATGTAAATTTCAAAAATATGGTCGTTTTTTAAAATACATTAACCAGAAATCCGGAAAATACACTTCTTCGGCGCCCAGAAGTCGATGCGCCGTAAAACACAGTTTGTCATATACAAAACCCATTGTTTTGAAGTTCAAAAGTTTAAATAGCTCCACTACATGTCGAGATGCTCCTTTCTGCGCCCCTGGACGACAAATTAATTGGAAAATAAACCCCTAATGTTACGACACCTCAATGCGGGTCGCCCAGTCTATACACACAAATATTTTTGATTTGCGTCATACGGCCTATAGAGTAAGTGAAGAAACGTGCTAGAATTAAATTCCGTAATTAAACGCCGTATTTCGGGAAAATAAAGAAGCACCTTGTGAGTTCGTCGATAGCAAACTAATACCCCAAAGTTTGAGGTGCTCCGTTGACGGTGTCAACTGAGCACTCATCAGGGGTCGTCACCTTACAGGACAGGAACCACTATTCCTACTTTGATGGAATATAAACCAAAGTTTCATAAGGAAATAGCTAAGGATATTAACTTGGATCTCGTGTTTTATTCAAGTATCTGAAACAAGAGGCGCGAGTCACTCGAGGGCCTGGATCTTTGCAGGAATAAGGGGGGCTGCAGCCCCCCCCCTAAATTTTCATTTGATAGTAAAAATGTGTCATAAAACCGTTAAAAATAAATTCAATAAGATAACTTAGTTCGTAAAAAATATTTTATTTTAGGTCTAATAGCGTTGTAGTTGCCTAAAACTATTCCAAGTTCTAAATTTTTATTATTCCATACCCCGTAAATGGTCCTAGCCCCCCCCCCCAAAATTATTCCTATATACGCCCATGCCCTTGAATTGTATTGTATGTTGAGAAAACATATAAAGGTAGTTTAATCTGACTTAAGCTTACTCATTTAAAAGAGAGTCGAATGGATGGTTTGTGGCGTAAGTCTTTCTATTAAACATATTTCCCAGAATTCAGATCATACGAAGCTGTCCGAAACTGTATGGGCATTCATCGCCCTCTCTAAGATATACTTGGGATGAGAGATTGTTGAGATTTCTGAGAGCAACAGAAGTCTTTCATAAAATATAATATATTTTTATGATGGCTTATATGTGTACATATAAGTATGTGTCAGAATAGAAACATCTTTATTAACATTGCTATAGTATAATATACTACTACATATTATATGGATTTCTGTTTGTATAAGTGTACATGCCAATATGATTGTGTGATTATTTATGTTCTTTTATTTTTTACTACCATCTTAGCGCGTTTCAGTCCATATCCCTAGTACCATAAGGAAAATAGTAGAAGCAGTTATTGATAGGCTTTGATCCTTCGTAAAAAATATAAATAAAAAAAAATCTCAAAGAGAAGGAAGATTAAAGATGCCACAACAGGAAACTGACAGTATCCTAAGCAGGAAAGATCCCCCCCCCCCCGCTATCTCAAGATTCGTTCAAAAGCGAAATTTTTCTTAAAGTAAGAAAATGTTTTTTCATTTTCTATTTGTATCCACTTTTCTCAAAAAGGGTTACAGATATAACCTTTAAAATGGTTTCGTTCATTTTCGTACGTTACAGAACCTATAAAAAGAGTATCTACAATCACACTAACAAGCAAACGTTGACGGTAAGATTTTGTACGCTCGAATTTGACCCTTCAAATTGAACGAAAGATTTATGTACCAAACTTCATTAAAATCGGCTCATATTTTGGCCATTGAGAAAGCAAACAGACACATGTGTATATATATATATATATATATATATATATATATATATATATATATATATATTTATATACAAATTTTCTTTTCATTATCTATGGGTTCTGAAGCATGAAATTTTCTAGTCGGCACTTTCGGATTGCGTCATAAACGGGTTTTCTTTCTCCGTAAGGAGGAAACGCGCTAAAAAAAGTAAGTTTTACGTAGTTAGAAAAACGCTGTTTTTGTCAATGCAGTATTGCTTCAAATACAAATTGCGTAAGATGATATTCCAGGATCCATCACTCCTTCATTATAAACGTAATTACAGAAAAACAATTATGAGAGATAAAGAACAAACAATATGTAAGTTTTTATTTTTTTATTCATTGATTTTATAAAAAACTGAACAACACATTAAATAAATTAACATATAAATATAAATACATACGGAAAACAATTAAAATAAATAGATTTAAAAAATCATTCACACGTACAATCTGAAACATGAAGCAATACTTGCTGGGTTTCCAAATAAATAACGAAGAAACATTTCTGTTTTATGGACAATGTTGTGTTAAATTCCAATATCTAATTTTTCTTTTGAATGTTACTATTCAAGACTTTGAAGAAATCCTCCAAATCAAAAGACTCTTGAATATTCTGTGGTATGTTGCGATGCCCATTTGATTCAGACCTGGGCAGTCGCGTCCTAGTATTCTTCCCTGCATAGCCCCGGAAATTACTTGAAGGAGGACTCTGCAGAGAATCAAGATTTTCGTCTTTGTTCGATATGAAATCCTGTTTATATTTTCTCCAGAATTCTTGTTTTCCCGAAGAGTTCCCTTTCATCATTTTCTGAAAATCTTCAGGTTTTAAAACATTTATCTTGTATATCACTTTGACGGGTACGCCATAATTGTTTGGATAGTTTTCTCCTTCCTCATTGTTTTCCTCTTTCTGAGAAAGCTCCAAGAATTTCGAAGGATACCTTGATCTGCTCTGTGAAGAAACAGGTAGACGTGGCCTTGTCGTCTCCATCTCAAGAGGGGGTTTTCGATGTTTCTCTTCTTCTGAAAGAAAAGGCCGTTTATAAATATTGTAAGGATTCGTTGGAACGAACGGCTCTGCAGGAGGGACAACTGCATCTTCATGATTCTCGAGTCCTACATCTTGAAACGTAGGAAGTTTCGTGGAGAATCTCGTTCTATAGTGAGTTGAAACAGATTTATCCTTTTGCTGGGGGCTTCTGTTGTCATGGGATTGAAAATTACTATTTCCTGCACTTTCTGCAGTTAATGGAGACGTTTTCCCGGAATGCTTGTAAGAATTATAGGAATTCTTGAAAGCTAGAGTATAGGGCTCGACTGTAGGAGCAGCTTCTTCTTTCAAGTCCACCTCTTTCTGGACAAGGAACGGACGCTGCCTTTGCATTCCTGACAAATCTGTACCATCTGACTCTTTTTCTTCAGAAATAATATCCTTCTGACTAGAGAAGAAATTCATAGCAGGTTCATTGTATAAATAGTATTTAGTGGTTAGAGAGTGCCCTAGAGGCTGGGAAGATTCCTTTTCTTCCACATCTTCCGAGTATAGTAAATGGTGCTGAAGATTTCTCGGTTCTTTATGTTCCTTGAAGAGATGCAGCTGCTCTTCTTCACTCGGTTCCTCTTCATACTTCAACACACTCTTCTTTTTCTCGTTTTTCTGTGCACTACTTCCCGTTCCCCTGTAGTTCTGTCTATGATGAAGAACTGCTGACTGTTCATTGACCTCCAGGTTTGAATATTTTTTGACATTTATATTATTCTTTGCTCTTTGAGTAGGAAGATTCTTATGCTTACTTGGGTCTAAATCTTTAAAAATGTAGGGTTGAAATGTAGTTAGTCTCTGTATATAGTCTTGGTGATCTACGACTTTTGATTGAGGTTTCTTGTCTTCTTTTGTTGATTCGAGATCATCAGAAAATAATCTTTGTGAATTAATTTCATGAGGTCTGTAAGAAACAGGATTACCTTCATATGACTCGGTGTAATAAGGTTTTGACTGTTCTTTACCTCTTACAATAATGGCATCTTGGTCGTATTCAAAGGGATTCAAGATCTTGTTCTTATAATTAGGTGATCGATTGTTGTTCGTTTTAGTTCCTTCCTTCGTGTAAGAGTTTGGAGGTCGAAGAGCCTTAATTGAATTTTGAGGTTGGGCTTCTCTATTTGAATCAGTCCTAGAATCTTGGTACTTAACAGAATAATCGTGAACTTTTTTAGAGTTCTTTAATCCAATGTGATATTGAAAATTGTGTTCAGGGTACATGAAAAAGTAATTGGGCTGCTCCTTGCCGGTATATTCATCATCGCTCAAATTCTTAGACTCAGTGGTTAAGTGATGGCCCGTGTCTTCTTCTTGAAAATCGAACTGAACTCGATGACGCCCACCTGAGGACACTGAAACACTGAGAAGCAGCAGCGCTATACACTTCACAATCACCATGATGAACTGACGTATCCAACAATATGAGCAGCTTATATACATCAGCCCCACTCCTACTGCTTTCTACTAGTTGCTGGAGCGGCGAAATGAGATGCATAGCTGCGCTCGCTCATCCGATCCCGTTCACCTTCCTGACGAATAGTCGAGAAATTCATATTTTCCTGAATTGGTAGTGTTAAAGCATGTCTTAGGTTTCTCAATCTATATATATAAAAATCACGTGTCTGTCTGCTCGTCTGTCTATTTGTTCCTTATACAAATCCACGCCGTTTGAGCGATTTTGACCAAACTTGGAACACTGGTAGGTCTTGAACCGGGAAGTATCGTAGGCTAGATCAAAAAGGTCCACCAGTTGTCTGCCTGTGTGTTTGTTTCTTATACAAATCCACACCGTTTGACCGATTTTGACCAAACTTGGAATTCTAGTAGGTCTTGATGCGATGAGTATCATAGGCCAAAAACGTCTAAGAGCTGTCTGTCTATGTTTGATCCTTATAAAAATCCACACAGTTCGACCGATTTTGTTTAAATTTGGCACACAAAGGCCTTGATTCGGGAGAGTCATAAGCTAGGTCAAAAACGTTTACCAGCTGTCTGTCTGTATGTTTGTTCATTATTCAAATACACGCCGTTTGACCGATTTTGACGAAACTTCGCACACAGGTTGGTCTTGATTAAGGAAGAGTCATAGGCTAGGTTAAAATCGCCTAGGACTCACAGAGGTCACGGGTTCAAAACTATGAGCCTAAATAGTTACAGATTTGCGAAGTATCGTTCACTCCATTGTACTAAGAGATGTAGTTTTTTTGTTCAGAGAACACTCTGACGTCAGAACCCAGAAACCTTCTCCCTCACAACCTTCATGTCTTACCTCTTCGGAGGCTCCAGATTCACAACAACAAGTATCATTAGAACAAGTGAAGAGAAGTTTGTTTTTTCTTCTTCTCCTTCTTGGACTCACATTCCTTAATTTTATTCATTGACTTTCCAATATACAATGAGTGGCTAAAGAAGGTCACCACAAGCCTGCTGGGCCACAGGAGTTGGGAGAGAAAGACTATGTTGGCCAACATCACCTTAAGGTAAATTAAAGCATCATCACCCCCGGATCTTCAAGTTCTTTCACCATCAAAACCATCTTCACCAATGTCATCATCAACAGCATCTCATCCTAAACCTCAAGGTCCAAATAGTAATAATAGCTTAAACCCTTTTTGTAAATTATATATTATTTCAACTAATTAATTAGCCTTTTCTTATCCATACAGTCCACTAACCATTTCACCAGCACAATCCAGAGCTTGCTACTGCTAAATCAACAAAAATTGGAAGCAGAGCGCATTCATTTTTCGTTACTTTTATTGTCGTAATTATTGATATAGATATAATATAAAATATATTATTACGATAATAAAGTACAATGAATAAAAAAATGGACGTTTGGTGTTTTGTAATTTTTATAGGCCGTCATCGTTCACAGCGCTCTATTCCTCTTTCAATCGTAGACCACATACCCACACACTTACAATAGGTTTTTATTTGACTACCAAATAATCACTAGAAATGATATCTGACTGGATATTCCAATGGTTTCAAAATTGTTATTAAAAATCTTTTGGGATCAACAGTCGTTTTTCTCAAGAAAGTTAGAAATATTACGATAAAAAAGGCGTCTCCTCGTGGCCCGGCGGCTAACGCCTTGAAATCTAATACGGAAGATGCGAGTTCCCGCCCCGCCTCCAGCAGGTTCTTTCATATCAGGGGCTCTTAAAAAACACCATGCTCCACCGTGGATTTATAGGAAGGGTAGAAACCCATAGATGGCCTGGCGCTAATAAGAGAGATGTCGATTCGCCGTAAAGAAATGAAAGAATTCTAAAAAAAAGTCTGGATTATGGTAACGGTGGTAATACCTACTAACTGATACACAGTTATCTTCAGAAAATATTCCGACTTTTTAAGGAAAGTATCAAGTTTGCATATAAGCTTCAGAGAGTTTCTTCGCACACCAAAGAAAGGAAGCCCCCTTATTGGGTCGTAGGATGAGAAGATTCCGTGTCGCTAACAACTAGTCTTAACCACAATATTCTCCACACACCTCTGATGATTCCAAGAAATATAAGCACAAAAAACTCTCCAAGTTATACTGTAATTGGCTACCAGGTATATATATTCCTGTAGGTAGTCTTAGTTATACGTGTATATATATATACCAAAGAACATGAGAATGAAGGGTTTATTTGCACATACGCCAGGTAAGAATACAGATATTCATGTCAGCCCGTACATTTTGTGGAGATTGAATACTCGTGTCTGATTCAATCTAATCTTATAAATATCCGTGTGCTATTTTTGCCCCCTGTGATACAAATAAATAATACATGCTTATATATAGACTCATTAATTATATTCTCTTGTCACGCCAAATATATGTAATCATTAATAATAAAATATTCTTTCGTGTTACTCACACGCGCACGCTACATATAAATAAGCGTGTGTGTGTATATATATATATAAATATGGGGGACGAAGTTAGCACAGTGGTAGAGCACTGGACTAATATGCTGGAGGACCTGAGTTCAAATCCCGACCAAGCGCTAAAGATTTTTATCTTCTGGTGTCTTCGTTCATGGGTTGGACTCGGCCTCGCTGACCGTCCCTAGGCCAACCCAACCTTTATATAATTTATTAATGGGTACCTTGCTGCTAATGACCCTAGCAGTCGAAGCAGAGCCAGAGCAAAGACCTGACCACACTATCTCCCTATTATGCCGTATGGTCATTACCTTTAATTTTTTTTTAGCGCGGTTCCTCCCTCCCCCATAGGGAGGAACCCCGCTTATAAGGTTGATACAATGAAACAATCCGGAAGTGCCGACTAGAAAATTTCGCGTTTCAGAACCCCTAGAGACCGAAAATAACGGTGGTTCAAATTTGTATATATATATATATATATATATATATATATATATATTTGTCTGTTCGCTCTGTAGCTCGTAGACGAATGGTCCGAATTTGATGAAATTTGGTACAAAAATCATTCGTCTAATTTGAAAGGTCAAGTTCGTTAACCAGCAAAATCCGCCTACTGGAAGATGGCGTTTGGGGCGAAATTCGCGCACAAAAAAATCGTAGCGCTTACGTTTTTGAGTTCATAAGCTTGTAAGTACTCGTTTTATATGCTTCCTGGGCTGGGAAAAGGAATGAACCAGTTTCAAGGCGATAGCTTTAATCGTTTTCGAGAAAATTGGAAAAATAGTTTTTGAATACCGTTTTTGGTTTGGGTACTTAGAATCATGGGATTCAGTTGAAACTTTTTCTGCATGTTCTACGTTCATCAAAACTAATATGTTGAAATTTTGGTTACGTTTGGAGTTAAGGAAGGGTTAGAATAAAATATTTTATTAACAGACATAAAAAGTTTTAGTAACTTGGTTTACATTCCTTAATATCTCGAATAAGGTTAAGAATCTTGGTAAACAAAAGAATACCATTAGGAAGCTTATTAAATGCTCTAAAAAAAAGGTTCTAATGAAAGTTTTGATTAGGCGATGTCATTCGGAGAAATAAGAGCTTAAAACTTTTAATTAATTAATTGATTTCGTTTATTCGAATGGTTCTTTTTGTTTGTTTTATTCCTTGTTATTTTTTAATTGCTTATAGTTGGATAATGTATTTGACAATAAAACTGGTTAAGTAAAATAACAAAAACAATTTATTGTTAGAAATATAGATTTCCAGGATTCCAAGACCTTGTAACTAGTGGGACAGTTTCTAGTGGTAGCCGACCCTTCCAGGTAAGATTGTAAATCATGACCTTTCAAGACTTTACTACACACAGGAATGGCGTTAGTGACCTTAAGGGTTGACACGCCATTATAATAATTAATTAAAAAAAAAGACTGGTGGAACCAAAATAATGACTGCTTCTATTTTAATCTTTCCAAATTAAACTAGGGATATGAACGGAACCGCGCTAAGATGATGCAGTTCCTGCGAGACGGACTTTTTTTTATTGTTTAACGTCTTTTCGGCCATTAACGCAGGGCTATGTACAGCTTGCCACCCTTTTATAATGAAAACAGCACGTGGTCGGTCACCCATTCAGGTAATGGCTACGCCCGACGTAGCCTAACTTCGGTGATCTACGGGAACCTGTGTATTCAACGCGGCTATGGCCATTAATAAATTAATTAAAGGCCGCGTTGGCCTAGGGACGGTCAGGGAAGCCGAATCCAACCCGCGAATGAAGACAATAGACGATAAAAATCTTTAGTGCTTGGTCGGGATTTGAACTCAGGTCCTCCAGGATATTAGTCCAGTGCTCTACCTCTAAGCTAACCTTGCCACATTATGACTTGTAACCAGTCATAATGTTCGGATATGGGCTCAGAACAATTTGAGTATTAGCTATATACTAATACTAATACTATACTATACCCATACAATTCCTAATACCATTACTAATGCTACTAAACTATTAATACATTCATTAATTAATATTAGAGATTTTACGGTAAGGGACATAACTAATACCATTACTAATGCTACTAAACTATTAATACATTCATTAATTAATATTAGAGATTTTACAGTAAGGGGCACAACTAATACCATTACTAATGCTACTAAACTATTAATACATTCATTAATTAATATTAGAGATTTTACAGTAAGGGACATAACTGCACCTTTTTAAAATTTTTCACAACAAAATCTACTTCTTTCCAATCGTCCCGCAGAGCATCCGTCAAATTCCGGGGTAATCCCAGCTGTTGGAGCAGCAGCCTATAGCGAAAGCTATCTTCGAAAATATGTTTTACAGAGATTGCTCGTGAATGGGCTTGTCTCATTGTTGAAAGTCTAGTTGGACGAGTCGGAACATTTAGAGGGACGACTTGATGGTCCGCCATCACGGGTTGGGCAAAAATTAGCGAGCGCTAAAAGCTGATACCTCTGCGCTAATTTAGCGATACCGTCTAAACCCAGCGCTAATAGCTTAGTCCTAATTAGCGCTTAGTGACAGCAGGACGCTAAACACTAATTTATTTATGAAATTTTTAAATATACGTGTAGCTAATTAGCTTTAGCTATAGTTACAACATTTTGACATCTTAATGTTCACTTCCGGTTTACTCCGGCCATCTTCCAGCACGCACAGATCTACTCTAGTCCACTTCCGGTCAGCTCTGTGTAACTTCCAGGAGTATACTCCTGATCCTCTTCCGCTTCACTCTATTGAACTTCCGATCGCAACCGGGTCACATTGTATCACTTCCGTCGAGTCATGTCACTCCTGTTCCACTTGGGTAGCACCGGGTCGATCAACCTCAATTCCGGTCACTCGCGGACACTGGCAAACTTTTCGTCCACCCTTTCTCAATGTAGGTCACTTCTGGTCTCTCCCCATCACTTTTGAGACCCTATTCAAACTTCCGGGATTTCAATCAGCCGTCTGGGTCACGATATTCATCCCTGGATCGTTTCCGGGAGGATCTGGACTACTTCTGGCCACTTCCGGTTTCTCAAAATGGCTCCTGGATCACGATATCCATCGCTGGATACTTTCCGGTCGAATCTGGGCAACTTTTAGTCATTTCCGGTCCACCAGTGCTAATAGCCCTAATGTTGATACGCCGTTAAAAAAGGAAAAAATAATCCGGTCCACTTCCACCTTACATCCGGTTCTCAAACTGGCGTCATGGCGTCGATATTCATCCCTGGACCGGTTCCGGATGCATCTGGGCAAATTTTGACCAATTCCGGTTACTTAAAATGGCGTATGGGGTCACAAAATTCTTCCCTAGACCGTTTCCGGGTGAATCTGGGGAACTTTTGACCACATCCGGTTTCTCTAAATGGCTTCTGAGCCACGACATTCATCCCTGGACTGTTTCCGGGTATCCGGGCAGCTTGTAGCCACTTCCGGGTTTACTTCTGGTCCTCAAAATGACTTCCGGGTCACAGTATTCATCTGTGGGCACCACCAGGGTTAATCTCAGTCACTGCCGGTTCACTTCCGGTCTATCATGAGAGGCCTGAAGGCCCATAGGTACTTCCGGAAACGACCCAGGGATAAATGTAATGACCCAGAACTAAATGAGCATTTATACGGTTTCGCTAAATTAGCTTTGAGGTATCAGCTTTTAGCGTTCGCTAATTTTTGACCAACCCTGCCGCCATCCAACTGGCGACGGAGTTGAAGCATGAGTAATGGAGTCGGATCGTAGTCGTCCAACTTAGCTCAGTCAGTGCTTGGCCTTCAGGCAACTTCGGCCTGCACTCGATACATGTTTTGGCTCGCGAGCGACGTACAGTGCTGAAAACAGACTAGGACTAAAATTGGATCGTATGTCGGATAGCATGTCGGGGCAGGAGTGGAGTCGACTATCCAACTAGTAGTCCTACTAACTCGGTCTACAACTCGGAACGTGAATGGTCAACGTGACAAGCAATAAAGGCAAGTCATAAGTTCGTATAAATGGGCATTAGGGCAGTTAGTAAGAAACATATATTCATTTAAGAAACTTGCTTCGTTTTCTAGAAATGTGGCAATTCTTCGTGTGCGATCTTTAAGGAAGTGCAATTCCATTTTGCCCTGCTAATAGGAAACAGAGATGGCTATAACACGGAAGTATCCAATCACTGTGGAATCTTCGTTCGTTAAATCCAGAGAGAAAGTAGCCTTGCTTGAACTATTCTCCATAATAATAATTCTGTTATTAATTTCTCATGAATAATTCAATGGTAATTGTTATTGGCTTATCCTATTAGACAGCCCTCGTTGCTTTTCTCCTCTCTCGGAGCTGTTTTCTTGCTCAGAGGGCGAAGAAGCAGGATTGGTATCTCTTCGAGCGGCGCCCATCTTTTGACAGCATTCAGAATGCATATGTGTATACATGCACACACACATATATCTGTGTGTGTGTGTGTGTGTGAGTGTATATAAGTTAAGCACACTACGCACTAGAATATGTTTTTAAAAAACACTATAAGGTATAGGGAGAGGTAGTTAGAGAACGAGATGTAAACATCGACTGACTTTATTTAATCCTGCTGAGCCTTATATAGGCTCAGCTTGTTTGTTTACATTACTTGAGTCTTCCTCTCCCTAACATATATATATATTCTTTGAATGTCCAATATTTTCCACCGAAATGGCCGAATTAGAAAAGAAATATTGTCACCCTAATACTGGCTACTTAGAAACTAGACTTATAATAATTCAATTATATTTGATTTCAGAATGTTGGAAGTGCCACCAGAATGGGACATGTCCTCGTCTTCCAGGGAAGGAAGTCCAACTGCAGGGCCCTCCATCCGCAGGGGTAAGGCACTTTTCTATTTTCAATATATTAAATATATATCGTTTGCTAACAAATAGTAATTAGTCCAGTAAAATAATACACTGTACCTTGCAAAAGGTGGGGTAGACGATTTTTTTTTTTTAATTTATACATATTTTTATGAATATAAAAAAAAAACGAGTTATTTGGAAGGAGTAATTTCCGATTAGGTTACTGTCAGTTCCCTTTTGTGGTGCCTGGAATCTTGCTTCTCAGATTTAATGTTTGTTTTTTTTTTTCACTAAAGATTAAAACAAAATAATAACCGCTTCTATTCTTTTACAAATGCCTCTAGGGAAAACACCGGAATCGCGGTTTGATGTACCAAGAAAATCATGTCTATTTCTCGGTACCTTCGAAACACCTGAGCTACTCAACCGCATTTACGTTGGAAATTTATCTGTTCCTGTAAGGCAATATGTTCCTCGGCCATTAATATGCTTCAATTGTGGTCTCCTGAATCACCATAGTTCTTCCTGCAAGAAGGACCCAATTTGTAGGACCTGTAGTGAACTGAAGCATGACGGACCCTGTAAAAAAAAATCAAATGTCTGTGTGGAGAAAACGAGTATGAAATAAAAAAATGTATGGTATGTAACAAAGTGAGTTACAGTGAAGCTAAGCGAGTGTTGACGAAATCCAGGCAGCCTTCCTACGCCTCAAAAGCCGTTAGTAGAGTAGAAGGCACTTCGCTGAAATTATTAGAGGTGATTGAAAGGATGGACAAAAGGATACAAGTTCTTGAAAATCTCCTTATCAAAAATCTCCCCGAGTTAAAAGAAACGGTCGCACAAAAAACTTGAACAGAAGAAGTAAAAGACATCATTGACAATTCTTCGATATCAACAGAAATTATTGAAGAGAAAGTTGGGAGAAAAACGATCCAACCTAAGAAGACAGAAAATCTTAAAAATCAAGTTGAAGAAGAAGCCGATGAGTGCATTTCTACTAATGAAGACAACGAGAAGACCACCAAGGAACAAAAGGACTCCTGTATCAAGCCTAGAGGAACCTACAAAAATAAGAATCTAGGAAAGCAGACATAAATTCAATTTTTTCTTTTTTTCTTCGTATTATTACTATCTTTATTTATGTATTCATTATCTTATTTTATCTATTAATTGACTTTTCCTTATTTAGAACCTTACTGTTTATTTATTTATTTTCTTTATATATATTCTCAATGCACTCCGAACCAGCAATGACTATACTCCGATGGAACATAAATGGTTTTCAAAAACACATCGCTAATATTAAATATTTGTTAAATGAAAAAAAGCCTCTTTTTGTAGTTCTACAGGAAACACACTTACCACCTGGTAAGAACGTCAGCCTAAACAGTTTTATAGATTAAATATTAGATTACTTATTGAGAGGTAGAGCCTGTGGAGGGGTAGCTGTATGTGTCAGTAATGCCATATACAGCGAACATATCCCGCTACGAACAACACTCCAAGCAGTAGCAGGGTCAGTACACCTGCCTTTCAGAATCACAATATGTTCCATTTATCTTCAACCAAGTGAACCACTAGACGTAATTCAAGACTTACTGACCCAACTACCACCACCATTTCTTTTCCTAGGTGACGTTAACGCTTTAAGCACAATTTGGAATTCACCAACGACAAATAGAAAAGGAACCCAGCTCCAAAATATTTTTGAATTTTTTGACCTGATCCCACTAAACACTAACACTCCAACACACCTCTGCACAAGGACAGGAACATTAACAAACATTGACATCTCTCTATGTACCCCTAGTTTCGCATAACCTTTAACTCGCCTTTCCTGGCAGGTCAATGAGGACTCTCATGGCAGCGACCATTTTCCAATTCATATTTCAATCAATGATCAAACACCTCTCTTCAGAACAACACCACGTTTTAACCCTAAAAAAGCAGGTTGGTTCTCTTACCAAACGTTCATTACTAACTCACTCAACGCTTCAAGCGTACATTTTTTAGACGAATTTACCTCTATTATGCTTCAAGCTGCTGAGGGCCGAAGACTTCACAAACATACAAAAGATCCCCCGTCCCTTGGTGGAATGATGACTGTAAAACAGCTGTAAGAGACCGAAGAGATGCACTTCGTTTATTCCGAAGGGAACCATCATTTATTAACCTACAGGCTTACAAACAAAATAAGGCTAAGGAACAGTGGACTATAAAGCGGAGTCAAAATAAATGTTGGGTAGATTAAGCATCGAACTTTACCAGACACACTTCAACATCTGACATTTGGAATAAAATCAATCAAATTAATCATAAAAAATATCGAGCTCCGATTACGGGACTTGAACACAACGATATATTCATAACCAACCAACTGACTATCACTAATATTCTAGGAAGACACTTCAGTAAGATATCCATTGACGATCACTATACTCAAATATTCTTATATCATAAGAGACGTACTGACCACAACACTATTTCTACAGTTCCACAAGATCACCCTTTGAACGACATATTCACCTTACAAGAACTAGAACAAGTCTTAGCCAAAGTACGGCTAACTGCTCCTGGACCAGACCAAATTACCTATGACATGATACAAAATCTACCCAAACATGGCCTATCAGTCCTTCTTGGCCTGTTTAATGATATATTCATGAGCGGAACCTATCCTTTATCTTGGAATGAAGCTATCGTTATTCCAGGGAACACAACAAACACACAAACCTGGGAAAGATAAAAACCACTCCTCTAGTTTTAGACCACTTTCACTAACAAGTTGCATCTACAAAACCGCAGAGAAAATGATTAATAACAGGCTGCTCTGGTTCCTCGAAAGTAGAACCTTATTATCTCCCTTTCAGTGTTGCTTTAGACCATGGGCGTATATAGAAAATAATTTCGGGAGAGGCTGGGAAACTTTCGGGGGTGGGGGCCTGAGACCATTTCCAGGGTATGGAATACTAAAAATTTAGAGCTTGGAATAGTTTTAGGCAACTAAAACGCTATTACACGTAAAATAAAATATTTGTTATGAACTAAGTGATCTTATTTAATTTATTTTTAAGGGTTTTACGACATGTTTTTACCAGCAAATCAAATTTCGGGGGGGGCTGCAGCCCCCTCAGCCACCCCCCCTTATATACGCCCATGCTTTAGACCAAAGCATGCTACAATGCATCACATAGCCAAAGTGGACAGTGACATTTTAAATGCATTCCTCCAGAAAAAGTCTGTACTGGCAGTATCACTTGATCTAGAAAAGCGTACGATACAGTCTGGAGAAGACTAATTATCTCGCAACTTAAAAATTGGGGCGTAGAAGGGAATATTATTAATTTCCTGATAAATTATCTTTCCCAGAGAAAATTCCGAGTTAGGGTTGGTCAGATGCGTTTCCCCAGGAAAATGGAGTGCCACAAGGAGGTGTACTTAGCACAACGCTATTCAACATTGCCATAAACTCCATTATGAACTGTATCCCCAATGAAGTATCTTATTGTTTGTTCGCTGAAGACTTGCTTATCTACAACACATTTTCAGAAATCACTACAGCACAGCGACTCATACAAATCACTCTACATACCCTAGAGGCGTGGTGTTCCATAACAGGTTTTAAATTCTCTAGTGAGAAAACTAAACAAACGATACTTACTAGGAAAAGGACCAACTTTGTATACAACCTTTCACTGAATAATATGACAGTCAATACCACTACCACACTAACATTCCTGGGACTTATTCTAGGCAGACGACTAACAAGGATTCCCCACTTGAAGAGTATTCTCAACAAATGCAAGAAATCCTTGAATCTACTGAGAATCCTTGCCAACTCAAAGTGGGGAGCTGACAGATGTATAATGCTTACTTTCCATCGATCTTTTACCAGGTCTTTACTAGATTACGGTTGTATTGCTTATTCATCTGCCAGTAAAAAATCACTCAAACGCCTTGACTCTATTCATCATACAGGCCTAAGAATCGCAACAGGATCTTTTAGATCGAGCCCCACCGATAGCCTATGTGTTGAAGCCGGAGGATTTCCATTGGAGTATAGACGGCAGATTTTAAACTTTAAATTTATTTTAAAATCAAAGGCATTAAAGAAACCTTGCGTAGATACATTTTTAAATAACCAATTTCATAATGAATATTTACAAAAAAAATCCATGAATAAAACCGTTATTAATAAGACATCTATTAGACTCAAACAGCTCAGCATTTTTAAATACATACCGACGCAGTCCTTTCACAAACAACGCCTAAGTAAGTAAGCTCGCCGGCCATCAACCCGGAACAAATGAAACGATATAATCGATGTGTGCTTCTTCGGGAGCCTTTAACACGTTGGCTTCGGAACGAAATATCAGTGGTTGGGCGTAGTATCGGTAAGGGACACATGTGTCCCGTATTTATTCCAACGCTGAGCGGTACGGTACATATGTGGTCCGTAAACATCTATACATGTACCCGGTATGTATTTTTGGTAATGAAGGTTGTTATATGATAACTACTTTGGACCAGTAGTGGGATTATATAACAAACAATAGAGTACTTGATACTGCAAAATACTTACCTACGTTATATTCTCAAAAACAAATATACAAATATGCATATATATATTTGTAATATATATATATTACAAATATGCTTCTAACAAGACGTGACAATGCAAAAATTATAATTCGAATATTTTCTTAAAAAAAACCTGACTTAATTATTCGATTGGGCTTCATGGTCCTTATTAAAAAAAATTAGGCAGTAACCCGGATTCCCTGCATACTTTGCACAAAGTCTATGCACATTTTTACCTCGTTTATTGGCTAGGTATGGGACACAGTCCCGTATGCCGATTTTGTTCTTTAGTGTACGTTACGGGACATATCTGTCCCGAACTTTCAAGTAATTTGTTTAATTTCTGTGCATCTATTGGACTATGAGGTTTCTTTTTCTTTTCTTTTCGCATAAATAGGCTTTAGCGGTGACTAAACTGGGAGAAACCGTTACAAAAATGTGTCCGCTGGCGTTCTCACATGTGCAGTTGCGTTCGCGCAGTGGTCATGTGCGAAAAAGAAGACTGTATGTGTCACAAAAAAGTTTCCGCCTGCGTTCGCGCATTCGCAATGGCGTGCCCATGTACAATTTTTTTTCTTTTTTTTTTTTTTGAGAAGTTTCAGCCATCGTAAATTAAGGGAGTTGGCGTATTTGGCTTGCTGAACCTCAATGAAAGCCAACGTGTTAAGGAGCGACTTTACATCACTAAAGTATGTAGAAAATAATTCCGGGGGGCTGGGAGCACCTAGGCATTTGGGATGTAGGGAACATTTTAAATATTTTAGTTTAAAATGGTATGTTTTAAGGTCCTCTGGACACCTAGTATCCCAGGATAAATGTAGAATAGATTTTTCGTTGTTATAGGGTTTGTTTTTTTTTTTACATGAAATCAACAAAACAAAATTTCGGGGGGCTGCGGCCCCCCTTATTTACGCCCATGCTTTACATAAGTACGGTAATTTTTTTTTTTTTTTTTTTTTTTTTTTAAATAATACGTTTATTTAACATCTGTACATTTAAAGTGCATTGGTTAAGTTTGCTCACAAATATGATTAATGATATATACAAAAGTTAATTAATACAAGTGACAACAAAGTAAAAAAAAAAATAAAAAAAAAAAAAAATAAAAAAAAAAAAAAAAAAAAAAAAAAATAAATAAATAAATAAATAAAATAAAATAAAAAAGAAATAACAAAATAATTTAAATGTAAATATATGAATAACTGGTAACCATAATAAAATAAATGAAAATAACTAAATAATAAATAAGTAAAGACGAAGAAAAAAAAATAATAATAATAATAACAAATAATAATGATAATAACACACGGTAATATTCTTCAGGATTTAGCCGCAAAGCCTTGCGTAGTCCCACTTTAATCGGTTAAACCCATTATGCTTACTTTTGCCCTACTATATATATATACAGCATAATTTATATAGCATTTCTCGTTACGTTTCTTGCCATTAGTATTTTCCTATTAAATGATTACCATTCCTTTTATAGAATAGAGCATCCTCTCTGAGGAGGAGTTGTCCTTTATGCCATCCCTATTCATAATATGTAGAATCTCTCTTTGTATGATGAGATTGTGTACTAGAGATCTGAGCGTCTTTGATTGTCAATAGCGCTATTCATTCTAGCTGGTAAATAGGGGTGGGCTTCTCCACAACCCCTCGTCCGTTCTATTTCAGTCCGTCTCACTGTCAGCAGGTCTACCGGCCTCTTTACGCTCCATCTATACCCACCCCCCACGTCATAACCCATCCTGCATATGGACATCCATATTGGATTTTCTGGAAAGACTCCAAAAAAATGTTGCCGGGAGGAGAAACGACATCTCCACTGTCGAGCAACCCTGTCTCATCGCCTTGCCATACCACGCAACGAGTCCTACGCGTTCCTGGCCAAACACCGGATGCGAACCCTCTACAATACCCCTAATAGTACTGACCTCGCCACAGCGCGCGTCTTTTCTCCCTCGAATAATTTCAGCCTTGAAAGGAAAGCCTTTGATCCAATTGAAAAAGATCCAATCAGCCATACAGACATATGTACAAAACCACAGTTAATTGATCTGTTTCATATTTTGATGTTGTTGAAATTTTATTATTTCAGGTTCAATTAATGGGCATTTTGAAGATTATTACAGACATCAAATTGGGTTTGAAGTTCTTCGTAGGCTCTGTATCCTGTGAATATGTGTTTATTAGTTCCTGACCTAGATTACTATTTAAATAAGTAAGAATTGTACGCCTCATTTGCATATCTCACAGAACTACCTTAACTCTTTATCTTTGACAGAATGCCACTTGGGTTTTCTCTAATCCTTCGCCTCTATTACTTTGTCCAAGCATATAACGTATTGAAACGAGTCGATAAAGCTTATTCAGCAATTTGAGAGATATAGATAAGCCACCAATTTCCAGGGAGGTTTAATCCTAGGGAAGGAGTTGCAAGGAAAGCCTGGAGTATCTGCTTTAATCTACAAGGGTGCTATTAGACCAAGAACCCTTGAGGATTTAAGATCAAGATCAGTTTTTATTTTTTCTATTTATAAGCATCCGCAACTAAGACGATTCTCTCAAAATTATTTTTAATATGTACGTCTGGTTTTATTTTTAAATATATACATCCAAATAAACAATTGGAATTGTACATATACATCAGGTATATAGTTCATTATACATCCAATTTTACTAGAATACAATCAGATTTTTAACTCTGTTAGTTTGATGTTGTCAAATTATGTAATAAAATATGGGTTTTTGTTTAATTTGCATTTAATTATTTATTTACTGTGGCAAAATTTTCTACATGTAGTGATCATTTTCTGTTAAATCAACTGCGACATGTAACTGGGAGTAGTGATAAATACAAGCTCTATCAAATTAATAAATTAATTAATATAAGGGTGCTGCCTGACCCTTCCAGGTAAGGCCATAAAAGCTTTTCAAGAAAGATCGAACCAAAATAAGAAAATTTTTTATTTTAATCTGTCCAAATGAGGCCAGGGATAAGAATGGAACCGCGCTAAGATAACGCGGTTCCAGCGAGTTGGACTTTTTGGTAATGTTTAACTCACGACTTAAATATTTCATTGTTGATTTTATAGGGGTTATTGTTATCATTATTTAATTAATTTATTAATTAACCCCCAGATACGGAGATACAAAATGAGCTTCTCCTTCCCTCAAGATTTGCATGACTTGCAGGCAAGCCTTGCTTATATTATTCTCTCCTAATTATAGCGTCTGACTAAACTAGACAATACTTAACAAACTAATAATTGAATACAACATAAATAAGGCAATAAAAGACAATAACAATTACTTATACAACAATTACAAAGACCCGTTGTATCTATAAACCTTAGATAAATAGCAACAAAATATGAGTCAAATACAGGTACGAGTATGAGTAAGGTCAGATGAAAAAAAGTCCGTCACGCAGGAGCTGCATAACTAAGCACTTTCCTCAGATTTTGGGGTAGACTGCTTTCCAGAATAATTTGCTTAAAATATCCTATATAAATAAAATAAAAACATGAATTGTTCTCTTTTAATTTTGTAATGAGTAACTGTTCAATTATTAATTTTGTAATTAATTTGCTTCCGGAGTTATGTTTACACATGGTACCTACTACACTACTTAATAAATACAAAAAAACTTCATATTTCCGTCATTTGATCTGACGCAGGAACAGGATACAGTCCACCTAGTGGTAAAAAGCGCTCCTTGCGGGGGCCTTGCCCTCGTACGCCTGGCGGGCTATTCTATTAAGTATAGTACGAAGTAAGATCCCGTTTCCGTTTGCAGATATAGTTCATTTTTACAACACTTCTTTCTTATGAGTTACCCACGACGTATACCGCTTTTCGTTACAATACAGCAGAAATTACGACCGGCATGAGTATTTTTTTTTTTTTTTTAATGGCGCATCTACATCTGGGCCATTAGCGCCTGGCATGAGTATATATGTAATTTGGGTACGGAGTAACCCCCCCCCCCCTCCCCTCCAAATAAACTGATTTAGTTTATTTTTACAACACATTTTTATCTGTACATTACCACTACGAATACTGATTTTCATCGAAATATAACAAAAAATGCGGCTGCTAGTGGTGAATTGGTATTGTGGGTCCGGAGTAACCCCCCTCCTAATGAACCGATTTAGTTTATTTTCACGCATCATTTTTCCCAGTAGAATACCACTAAAAATACTAAGTTTCGTTGAAATATAACAAAAATTACGGCAGGCATGGTCAAATTAGTGTTTTGGGTCCGGGGTAACCTCCCTCCGGTGTTCGGGGAGGGAACGGTGAATGAAGGAACTGTTTACCGGTGGTTTTCCAGGTTTCGAAGTGGAAATTAGGACCTTGACAACGAGGAGCGAGGAAGGCCAGAAACCAAGCTTGACAATGACCACCTGAAAGAAAGGGTTGAAGCTTGTCCCTCAAAGAGCACTAGGGAATGTGCCAAAGAACTCGGAGTTGGAGCCACGACAGTTTCAAGACATTTGAAGGAAATCGGCAAGTCCAAAACTGAGATTTCATACGGTACAGCCTGATATCATTGAAAACAAAAAAATAATGATTTTTCCCAGCCTGGAAGAGACTAAAAATTTGTAAGCGAAAAATTAACGTGACGTTTTGAAATTCAGTATCTCCCCTTGAGATAATCGGATTTTTACGTCATTGAAATCTTCCAAAAGAAGATAGACTCCTTCCTATAATAACGACTTCTGTTTTTCTCGACGAATTTTCGCGAATTGTTTACTTAGCCTCCTAACGGACTACAGATTCACTACTTACAGGAAAACTTCTACATTTAGTAAGCATGAAATCTCTGCAAATGAAGAGGAAGTGTTTTGAGGGATAGGTTCAGGGCCGTCTCATGGGGGGGACTGCCGGGTACAGTTGTCCCGGGCCCGAGAGGCGTGGGGGCCCGGGCCGGGCCTCGCTAATTGGAAAACAATGTATAGGTTATGAGCTTATAAAAATAATGGGGTTTAAAAATATAGACGGGCGTAGCCTATATTTATTGGAATGGGATCTATATTTTTTTTTCAATGGACATAAACGACAAAACAAGTGCAGTCCCAGAATATTATATTTCATTAGGAGTCGTAATAAAACTACAAATACCGAAAGTGACCTTTGCTGCACCGCTTTTCGGCTTTTATTCTTATTTTGCTGCTGCAAAACTCAAGATGAAAATAATTTTAAAATTTCCAAAATCCTATAGCAAAGTACTAGAATTTTCAGTCTGGCTCTGAGAAATGGGGGTCCGTGATCTGGTCCTGGGCCCGACTCTGAGATGTGGTGGCCTTGGATAGGTTGAACGATTGGCTTCATTTTGTCAAAAAATATTGAATGGAGTTTTGTTACTTTGTGAAGAAATTATGGTATACTCAATTTTTATCGTCCAAACTGTGGGAATCCATTGAACAGTCCGAAAGAAATAAAAAGTTACTGAGAGAAATTATTGAAAAAGTTTTTCATTTAAGAAATATGTCACGTTTTGTATTTTTCAAATTATCATTGATTAATCTTTTTCGTGATGTAGTTATAAATATATAACTGCATAACGCAAACGTTGTTTGTATACACACACACATGTATATATATATATATATATATATACATATATATATATATATATATATATATATATATATATATACATATATACATATACATATGTAGGTAACCCGAGATCTCAGGGTTCTGACACGTAAAATTTTCTAGACGGTACTTCCGGATTTCGTTACGACATCAACCTCATAAGTGGGTTTCCTCCCTATGGAGGGAGGGAGGAACCGCCTTAAAAATATAATACTGTAGTATAATTACAAATAATGCCATCCCCTTGACATATTTAAAATTCTACTCGCCTCTGGAGCACTAAACCGTGGTTACTGCACTGAACATTGTTTAAATAATATAGGAAAAAATCTATTGCCCTAAATTCGTAATTGGCGAAACATTTAAATGCGGTTTAGTATAAGCAGGGTTTAGTATAAGCAGGTTTTAGTATAAGCAGGGTTTAGTATAAGCAGGGTTTAGTATAAGCAGGGTTTAGTATAAGCAGGGTTGAGTATAAGCAGGTTTTAGTATAAGCAGGGTTGAGTATAAGCAGGTTTTAGTATAAGCAGGGTTGAGTATAAGCAGGGTTTAGTATAAGCAGGTTTTAGTATACGCAGGGTTTAGTATAAGCAGGGTTTAGTATAAGAGGGTTTAGTATAAGCAGGGTGTAGTATAAGCAGGTTTTAGTATAAGCATGGTTCAGTATAAGCAGGGTTTAGTATAAGCAGGGTTTAGTATACGCAGGGTTTAGTATAAGCAGGATTTAGTATAAGCAGGGTTTAGTATAAGCAGGTTTTAGTATAAGCAGGGTTTATTATAAGCAGGGTTTAGTATAAGCAGGGTTTAGTATAAGCAGGGTTTAGTATACGCAGGGTTTAGTATAAGCAGGGTTTAGTATAAGCAGGATTTAGTATAAGCAGGTTTTAGTATAAGCAGGATTTAGTATAAGCAGGACTATCCAGAGGTTGGGGCGTGACTGCTGGTTTATTTAATCAAAAACAGTCCACGACAAGATGTTAAAGTCATGAAATATGATTGATCCTGTATTTTCACCTAGGTCAGTGTAGTGTTTATGTTTTGGCAGCCTAAAGATTCCTACATCTCGTGCGGGAGGTTACAATTGCATCGTCTCCTATTGACTAATGATTTTGTTCGATGATTATAGAATAAGTTGTATTGATCATATATGTCCCACAAAGCCGTTAGGCGTCGCCATGTTGGATTTGTGAGAGTAATGGTATGTCGGACTGTAGAGGATATGGAATTCCAAAGGGAAGTTACTACAAACTACCAAACGCCGACGTTCCATTGGGGGATGAAGGATTGCCTTTAGGAGATCAGAAAACTTGAAATGAAGGAGCACATGGATGCACTGAGAACTTGTTGATTAAATAACGTGGTACCGAAAGGAATGCAGGGAGGATTCTCTTGGATAAGAAAGACAAAGCCAACTTAATTCATAGAAGAAGATTCCTATGCGGGTGTTTCTCCGGGCCTCAACATAGTTTTTATGAGAACTTCATGAAAGGATTTAATTTAGCATTAATCTAGATTAGAACTCATAAACTCATTCATCTCGAATGCTCTTTTATTTATTTATTGCCTTATATTCAAATAAAACGTTTTGTTGTTTAATAATTAATTAAAACTTAGAATTCCATGCTTGTAAATATTTGTAAATAGTGCGCATTATATGTAAATGTTTGTATATAGTGTGTATTATATGTATATGCTAACGTTTCAGTGTTCTTTAATTCTGAATTTAGGACATCCTATTGAATGGTGCTTGAATTGGGCATGCTGCCGAGGTGGTATGCATTTTTGCTTTGATAATCCTCCATGAATTTCAATCAGCATTCATTCCGCTAGTACCCAAAAAAGGCCTTCCTTAATTTTGCTTTATAAAAATAATAAACTTGCCTAATATACTTTCCGACGATGTAGGCAAACTATCCCACTTTATAAAGATGGAGATCAACTTTCGGAAATAATTACAAACAAGGTAGATCGGAGTGCCTTGACTCCAGCGACGTATCTTAAATTTCTCGTTTTCTCATAAATCTTTAATGTGTCCCCAAGCGAAGAAATCCAAGGGCGTGAGGTGTGGAGATCGCGCCGGTCAAGATAATGGCCCACCATGTCCTGTACCATGCCAAGGATAGTTAGTGTCCAACCAATTTCGGACAGCCCTCCCGTAGTGGGCTGGGCATCGGTCGAGTTGGAAACATATTACCAATTTTTGTGCTAAAAGGACTTCCTCAAAGAACAACGACGCTTCATAGAGTGGAAAGACTCTGCGAGGAGTCAAAAAAGGGGACCAATTATTTCATTATTCCACACAAAATCAGAAGCATATTCACTCCTATATTTTTTGGGGTGGGGTGGGGGTTGAAGGGGATTGGGTATCTAATGTATACATTTAACGAATTCTCTATATGCATTATGAAAGACTGCTGTTTCATAAGTTCTCTTAGTTTTTGGCTTATAACTTGGATACGATACAAAAACAAGATATATTCCAAAGGACTTGTTTTCTTTCTTTTCTCATCCTGCATCGATTCCCGATGTTTGGCAGTTTATTTTCGGGACAGCATTTATATCAACTCGCCTCATATTTATATTTATTTTAGCTTAATGTAAATATAATTTATTGATTTCTCGTTTCAGTGTTCATGACGCAAGCTTATCGTTTCAACGAGGCAGTTATGAATATGGACGCAGCTGCAGTAAGGACGCTCCTCGAAGACCCCTTGTTTGACATAAATTGCAGAAATAACGTAAGTTTATTAGACAACTTATTGCTCTTTTAGAATATCTGCTATATATATACTATATATTTGTCAAATACCACTCACTCACACACCCAATCACTGACCTATCAACGCCCAGCCCAAACCACTAGACAGAAAATTTTGTATGGACACTCCCTTTAGGACGTAAAAGGGGTTTGAATTAAATTTTCGAAAGCGCTGATTTCGATTATTTAGTTTGTGATTCTCACACTATATTAGTTACAGAATCTAGGAACAGCATACTTGTACCCCCTGATTCAAGGTTATTCCCCTTAATTTAGGCCCAAAGTCAGAATAATGGAAGTTTGACTAAAGTACACACTACAATTAATAATTAATATACAATATCAAAAGAGAGAAATAAAAATTATCAATTTTTTTCCTACTCTACGATGGTCAACTAAGCCACACATCAGTCAAACTGGAACACGAAAAAATTAGAGCGCATTACAACGTTATAAGTTACGAATTTTATGGAAGTATTGAGAACAGCTATGATTATAAAAAAGTCCGACTCGCAGGAACTGCATCATCTTAGCGCGGTTCTGTTCATATCCCTAGTGTCATTTGAAAAGCTTAGAAAAGAAATAAACTATATATATATCTCGTGAAAATTGTCGAAATCCTCTCGAACATCTCGAATAAAAGTGATTTTAAGGCGTCAGGGACACCTACAGTAGTTAACTTATGCACAGAAGCGGATATTACACAATCGGGCTCTCTTTCTAAAGCAAAGCTCTATAAATCAATACAAAATATGCTTAATAAAGCCTTTCTAGTGGATACAAAAGGATCAAGAAGAAGTACAAGAAAGATTGAGTAGAATACCTTGCCTAATAAATCCTATACAGAATAATATGCTGAATAAAGCCTATCTCGTAGATACAGAAGGACAAATAACAAGTCTTGACGAATAACAAGTCAAGATATAGAATAATATGCCTAATTAAGTCTATGGAGTAGATACAAATGGACCAAAAACAAGTCTTGAGGAATCTTGTTTTTTTTCTAATTAAATACTTTTTATCAATATTTAGTACATAACCTGTGTTGAAAACTGTTGATTGCTAATTGATGAATCGGGTTACAACTAACTAATCTTTATGAATATTTAGTATATAACCTATGTTTGCAACTGTGTTATTTCAGAATCTAGTATAGTTTAAGAAATTTTGGTGAATGATATCATTAAGTTGCTCTCTGTACCGTAGCTAGGGCTTTGTATTTGTGTCGGCAGATACCTGGGGTATATTTACAGCTCTTGAGGATTAACTCCAAGCAGGTAAATTTCCTGCGGACCTTCTGTTTCTACGGGCACTGAACCGACTCTCTATTCGCTCATAGTATCTAACCGTTGTGAAGTTTATTTTTTGGATTTAGGATTTAATATACATATGTAGACTAAATCATAGCAATAAGTCTACCTCCGTCGTCGGTTCTTAACTATGAAGACTCGCTAATGTTACCCAATCTTAGATACATCGTAATTAAAGTCCATAGCACTGAGACATCCATGACCCATGTGGTTGACATATGTCTAAAAACACAAATTAAAAAAAAAAAAAAAGTCCATAGCAAAAACACGACATTTCGTCAGAATCCCCGGCTTAATAAAACATATATAGAATAATATGCCAAATAAAGCCTATCTAGTGAAAAACGCCTAAAATAGAGGAAAAACGCCGTTCGTGGTGGTAGAAAATCTAACAAGGCATTTCGCTCAGAAATCTCCGAAATATTCTTACTAATTTTGCGTATCCTGCTTTATAACCAAATAGATTTATATTCTATAATCAACGAGAAAAAACTACTAGCAATAAAAAACTATAGGTAACAGATGAAAATAGGGAATACCAAGATCAATTCTAAAGAACGAAATCAACACCACTACTGTAATCTACATATTCATACGGCATCTTCGAATTCTAACAAACAAAATATTGCTTCTAATTATACGTATCCTGTTTACTGACAAATACATTTGACTGCTATATGAAATTACAAAAATAACAAGCAGTGAAAAAAAAACTGCGGGAAACAGACAAATAGATCCGTTTAAATAAACGAAACTAACTAACTATGTTTTAAGAACTTATTTCTCCTAATGTGACGACCCCATCAAAAATTTCTTCAAAACATTTTTTGTAGAGAATTTAGTAAGCTTTCGAACTTTTACATTTCACTAGCCACGATTTCCTAACCATTTTTGAGATATTAAGGAAAATATACGAAGGGGGCCTAATAGATATTCATACGGCACCTGAGAATCCCAAGATTCCGCAAAAATAAAATATTGTTTCTAATTATACGTATGCTCTTTTATTGTCAAATACATTTGACTACTATAAGGAATTGCAAACACTAGGGAATATGCAAGAACTTGGAGTAGGAGCCTCGACAGTTTCAAGACATCCAAAACTGACATTTCATACGGTACAGCCTGATATATTTCTAACAATGAATTGTTTTTCTTATTTTAATTAATCTGTTTTATTGTCAAATACATTATCCAACTTTAAGCAATTAAAAAATAACAAGGAATAAAAACAGACAAAACGAACCGTTCGAATAAACGAAATCAATTACTTCAAAATTTAAGCACTTATTTCTCCGATTGACATCGCTTATTCAAAACTTTCTTCAGAACCTTTTTTGTAGAACATTTAGTAAGCTTTCGAATGGTAACCTTTCGTTTCCCACGATTTTCAACCGTTTTCGAGATATTAATGAAAATATACGAAGTTCCCAAAACTTTTATTATTTCTAGCAACAGAAAATTGGTCTCATTTTTCCTATCCTGTTTTACACATAAATACATTTTCCCAACATAAGAAATTACAAAAATAAAAAGCAATAAAAAACCAAGGGCAAGAGACAACAATTACAAAACGAACGACAAAAACCCGTTCATAAGAACAAAACTGACGTATTTGAAGTTTTTAAGAATCTTTTTTGTAGAGAATTTAGAAAGCTTTCAAATAGTTTCTATACACTTATCAAAATTTCCCAACCGTGTTCGAGATATTAATGAAAGTATACCAAGTTCCCAAAACTTTTCATGTCTGTTCATAAAATATGTTATTCTAACCCTTCCTTAACTCCGAACGTAACCAAAAGTTTAACATGTTAGTTTTGATGAAATTCAAACATGCAAAAAATGTTTCAACTGAATCCCATGATTGTAAGTACCCAAACCAAAAACGTTATTGAGCAACTATTTTTCTAATTTTCTCGAAAACTTTCTCTATCGCCTTAAAAATTGTGTCATTCGTTTTCCTAGGTCAAGAAGCCTATAAAACAAGTACTTACAAGCATATGAACTCAAAAACGTAAGCGTTACGATTTTGTTTGTGCGATTTTCGCCCCAAACGCCATCATCCAGTGGGCGGATTTTGCTGGTTAACGAACTTGACCTTTCAAATTGGACGAAGGATTTTTGTACCAAATTTCATCGAAATCGGACCATTGCTCTCTGAGCTACGCCGCGAACAGACAAATATATATATATATATATATATATATATATATATATATATACGAATTTGAACCACCGTCATTTTCGGTCTCTACGGGTTCTGAAACGCAAAATTTTCTAGTCGGCACTTCCGGATTGTTTCATGAGATCAACCTTATAAGCGGGGTTCCTCCCAATGAAGGGAGGAGGAACCGCGCTAAAAAGCACCTTCCTCCAAAATGAGAAAGGACACATATCAAAGTAGACATGTTAAAATAAAGATTAGAAGAAAATCATCTGCTTTTATCTGCTTATCCGATCGTAACACCGGAATAAAAGGAAAGGATTAGAGTGCGCATGATCCACTTGTTTGTTACACGATCCAGTTTACCCTAATGGCTCAGATAATACATCTCTCCACGTCAAGACACTTTATTTCGAGTTCATTCTAGGTGCTAACGTTGTTTAGTCAAGAGGTCTCATGATTTAAAATGAAATACCGCGATTTGTGTGGGGTGGTACAAACTTCGTAGTATTTCTTCAACAATATCACCCTGAATTAATTTAAATATTCACTCAGAATACTTTTTGCATTTCGTTTTAGTGAGTTCAACCTATTCCGAAAACCTCAAACATTTTTAACGCCCCTCTAGACTTTGATTTTTTTCATTAGCTGTTCAACTTACTTCAAAATGTCCATAAAAACAGTTGAACTTAATGTATTGTTTTTTTTTTTTTCTGAGTCGAATAAGACCAGTTCCAATAATCTGATCTCAAGATATTGAATTGTTCCGCTTTTTGGTCATTCGGCACCAATGTGTGCCGATCTAATCTATAAAGTAGACTCCCTAATCCGACGTTCTCTGATCCGTCACTTTCTCTCTAATCCGGCGATCTGGGTCTTGTCAGGGCGAAATGGGAAGCATACCTCCAACACATAAACATTGCAAATAAAGTTCTAGAAGATGGCAATGGATATGTATTAAAAATCAGAAGGCTGAAAGAGGAAAAGTAGGAATGTCTTAAAAAACTAGACAAAGAAGAAGATGAGGTCAGGAAAATTCGAAGGAAATTAAGGAAAGACGCTTTTCATAACTGGTTTCAGCTTCCATCAAAGGGTAAGGGCGTGCTTCTCTTCTCTCAATATAAAAAAAGTAATTGCTGGATGTCGACGAAAATAGGAATGTCTTGGAGCGAATGGAGCACAGCCATCAAGCTGAATTGCAACTCAATTCCAGTTGGAACGATTCCTGGCAGAAGCTCAGGATTCCGTTGCAGAGCCTGAAACTCTCCCCCTACGTTCTGGGCGTCTGTCAGAAATCAGAACTTCTAAGAATAAGTCGACATCACAAGGTGCGAACCTATGTTGCTGATTTATTCAGGAAGAAAACTGGATTTGAGGTGTATGAGGAAGTGAGCTACATAGCCGAAGATGGTTCCACAAAGAGGACAGACATTGTAGTCATTGATCGCCAGGCATCCACCGGAATTATTTTAGATCCAACTGTGAGGTTTGAGATAGATGAGAATCAGGCCCTATCAGTTGACAAAGAAAAAAAATCCATTTATTAAAAAAGTATTCCCTATTTCCGTAAAAACTACAAAATCGAAAGTTGGGAGGTAATCGGCCTTTTGTTTGGAGCAAGAGGTTCCATGCCTCCATTTGCACAAAATGTTTTGTAAAGATGGAACATTAGATGCGACTTTGAATCACTGGCGCGGTCAATAATAAGGGATTCTATTAGAATTGTCAATCACCATTTATACGGCTCAGGAAGGAATAACAAAACTCGCATGTATTAGAGAGAAGTCAAGTAAGGTTCTTTAAATGGATTCTTGGTTTACCAAAAAACACCCCTAATGCATTTATCAGAGTTGAAACTAACAGGTGTCATGTTCAACTGAAAATTTTTTAACGTATGTTAAATTGGTGGGAAAATATCCTAGAATTACCAGAGAACGACCTCCCAAAAATTTGTTTCCTGAGGTCAAATGACCTACGAACTTGTAACAACCTGCCTTTTAATTGGAGTAGGGAGCTTCAAAATTATTTAAGTAAAATAGGGGCTGGGAAAATACTTGACATCGACAGTGAGGACTCTGTGTCTCAGAATTCTAAACACCTACTCGAGGCATACCGGAACATGTTCCTGTCTGAAGACATTGAGTCGATCCTCAACAGTAGATATAACCCAATCTACAGGCTAGTCAGTAGTCTAGGACTCGGGGAGGACTACCTGTCTATGAGGTTACCTTTGAAGGATCTCAGGGTTATGGCTCAGATCCGTCTCATGAATCACAAGAAGCACAGGCTACTTATCGATGGACAATTCTGCCGTTTTGATCCTTCAATTCCCTGTAGGCTATGTGGAGAAGCGGAAAAGGACAGTCTCATACACATCCTTATTGAATGTACAAGCCCCAGAAGAGCAAGGGAAAAACTTCTGGACAATCATTTAAACGCATATAGAGAACCAGCTCATAAAATGGAGAGTCTATTGTCTAACCTTTCCCACAATAAAATTAAAATTATATGTGCATAGTTGCCAGAGTTTTTGTTTTTGTTCTTTCTTCACGAAACATGGTATACAGCGTTCAATTAGCAAACGATTGAACGAGTTCGTTAACCTCCAAAAGTGGTCCACCGGGAGGGGGAGGGGGTTTACACCGCACCCAAAACACTAATTTGACGATGCCAGCCGTAGTTTTTGTTATATTTCATCGAAACTCGGTATTCGTTATGTTGATCTAAAGAGAGAAATACGCTGTAAAAATAAACCAAATCGGTTCATTAGGAGGGGGGGGAGTTTACTCCGGACCTAAAGTTCTAATATACTCATACGGGTCGTAATTTCTGCTGTATTGTAACGAAACGCGGTATATGTCGTGGGTATCTCATGAAAAAGAAGTGTAGTACAAATGAAGTTAATCGGTCTATTGGAAAGGAGGTTTTACTTTAAACTCTGTTTCATTAGAATTAGCCCGCCAGACGTTGGTTCCCAAAGCCGCCGCGAGGAGCGCAATCTCCCACTAGGGGGACTGTATCCTGTTCCTGTGTCAGATCAAGAAGCTATTAGTTAAGGAATACGTACTTTTTTTTTTTTTTTTTTTTTTTTTTTTTTTTTTTTTTTTTTTTACGGCGCTTCGACTTCTACACCATTACCGGCATCCTGGATGCAGAAAGGAATTTTAACAACGAGCCGTGGAATGAGAATAAACTTTTTCTGATAATTGCAATTTAAAACAACCGAGTTAAACAAAAACAAAACCCGTTCAAAAGAACAAAGCAAACGCTTTAGAAGTTTTAAGTCTATATTTCTCCGATTGACATCACTCAGTCGAAAATTACTTTATAACCATTTATGTAGAGACATTAGTACGCTTTTGAATGGGAACCTTCCCAACCTATTTAAAGATATTTACTGCAAAAAGTGTTTCGAATACTTCCTTAACTTCAAATGTAATCAACATCTTAGTTTAGATGAATTCCAAACACTTATAACATATTTCCAATGTGGGAATGGAATCCCACGATTTAATGTACCCAAACCGAAAATGAGCTACATAAACATTTGTTCCACTTATCTCAAAAACTGTTGCTTATATCGCCTTAAAAACGGTTTCATTTGTTATCGTATGTTAAGGAATATATTACGCGAGTATCTGTAAGCATATAATCCCGAAAACGTAAGCGCTACGATTTTTTTCGCGCAAATTTCGTACCAAAACCCCCCGGAGGACGGATTCTACTGGTGAACGAACTTGACGTTTCAAATTAGACGGTTATTGTAACAACGTTCTTCAAAATTTGAACATTTTTAAGCCTGTGAAATAGCGGACAAATATTTATATATATATATATATATATATATATATATATATATATATATATATATATATATATATATATATGTATATATATATATATATATATATGTATATGTATATATATATATATATACATATATACATATACTGTGATTAAAATTTTTACATCTCCTTTGGGGGTTAAAAAAATAGCCCACGCCGCGCGCGCCGCCGCCGGCAAATTTTGCCTCGGCGCGCATGTCTAGAATGTATGTATGTAAATTGCTGTCAGTTGTGCGTATGATTGGGTACTTGTACCAATATACCCTTTATTTACCTTTGTTATTATTATAAGTTTTGCTTCCTTATCTTATTTTATTTATTGCATATATGTTCAATTATTTATTTATTTTTTTCTTTACAAGTAGTAAGATTGTATGAGTAGGGTATTTTTTTTTTATTTATTATTCATTTATTTTTTCTTTTGTTTTCTCCCTCTTCATGTAAGGATGTTCAGTGTATATAGTGTAAATATTTAGTATTTTGTTTAGATTAATTTTGTAATGCTTCTATAGTTATTTCTTATTAGTAATAACAGTGTTCTGCACGAAAATCCTCCTTCAAACCAAAACATGCTTTCTTACTGTTTTCAAATGTGCTGAACACGAATTTGAAGTCAGATTCTGTCTATCACGCACAGTTTCTTGAGAAATTCTAGTTTTTTATCCAAAAATGTGAGTTTTTTGTAAATTTGACGATTTTTTTTGGCATCAAAACATAGTGAAAAAAATTCAAAAGCCCGATGATTTTGAGCGCAATGAAGTATATTTGAACGAAAAAAAATTTGATGGGAATATTACAAGTGGTTGAAGAAATATGGCTGAAAGTGTTTTTAGCGCGGTTCCTCCCTCCCCCATAAAGAGGAACCCCGCTTATAAGGTTGATACAATGAAACAATCCGGAAGTGCCGACTAGAAAGTTTCGCGTTTCAGAACCCCTAGAGACCGAAAATAACGGTGGTTCAAAGTTGTATATATATATATATATATATATATATATATATATATATATGTATATATTTATTTATATATATATATATATATATATATATATATATATTTGTCTGTTCGCTCATTTCTGGCTTCCCTGATGGTCCGATTTTGATGAAATTTGGTACAAAAATCAGTCGTCCAATTTGAAAGGTCAAGTTCGTTAACCAGCAAAATCCGCCCACTGGAAGATGGCGTTTGGGGCGAAATTCGCGCAGAAAAAATCGTAACGCTTACGTTTTTGAGTTCATAAGCTTGTAAGTACTCTTTTTATAGGCTTCTTGGGCTAGGAAAACGAATGAAACCATTTTCAAGGCGATAGCTTTAACCTATTGAATGAAAATTGGAAAAATATTTTTTGAATACCGTTTTTGGTTTGGGTACTTAGAATCACGGGATTCAGTTGAAACATTATCTGCATGTTCTACTTTCTTTAAAACTAATATGTAGAAAGTTATGTTACGTTTGGAGTTAAGGAAGGGTTAGAATAAAATATTTTATGAACAGACATGAAAAGTTTTGGTAACTTTGTATACTTTCCTTAATACCTCAAAAAAGGTTGAGAATCTTGTTAAACAAAAGATTACCATTAGACTGCTTACTAAATGCTCTACAAAAAAGGTTCTAATGAAAGTTTTGATTAGGCGATGTCAATCGGAGAAATAAGTGCTTAAAACTTTAAAGTAATTGATTTCGTTTATTCGAACTGTTCTTTTTGTCTTTGATTTTGGTACTTAGAATCATGGGCTTCAGTTGAAACATTTTCTCCATGTTTGAATTTTATCAAAACTAATATGTTGAAAATTTGGTTACGTTTGGAGTAAAGGAAGGATTAAAATAAAATATTTCATTTTTAGACATGAAAAGTTTTGGGAACTTCTTATATTTTCATTAATATCACGAAAACGGTTTGGAATCTTGGCAAGCAAAAGATTACCATTCGAAAGGTTACTAAATTTTCTACAAAAAATGTTTTGAAGACATTTGCGATGGGATGGTCATATTTGGAGAAATAAGTGCTTAAAACATAGGTAATTTCGTTCATTTGAACGAATCTTTTTGTGTGTTTCCTACAGTTTTTTTTCACTGCTCGTTATTTTTGTGATTGCTTATAGTAGTCAAATGTATTATTCAATAAAACAGGATACGTATATATAGAAACAATATTTTGTTTCAACGGTATCTTGGAATTCGAAGATGCCCTATGAATATCTAGATTACTGTACTGGTGTTGATTTCGTTCTTTAGAATTGTTTTTGGTATTCCCTATTTTCAGAAGTTTTTATCTATTTATTAATTTTTTTTTTTTAAATTCATTGAACGAAATCATATGAATTCGAAGGTGAGGAGCTAGGAGGCTTAGGGTGGGGGGCGTTTTCCCTGTCCCCAGGTACCCTCGTCTCCCTGTGTACCCTCGTCATCTTCAAGTCCTTGTCTAGAGTCATAAAGATAAGCCTCCAAACAACCTTAGGAATGTACGATTTCTAATTTTTGTCAGTATCAGAAAAGCCGCTCTATACATGCCACAGTGGTACCGGTCTATACTAGTTGCACTCCACACGGTGGTAGTACTTAGTGTATGCCACAGCGGATCGCTCATTATAACCTTATTTTATACGTATTAAATAGGTACCTAAAAAAAGTTTATTTGTGTATAAGTGTTGCGTTATTGGGATTAGAATAAAATATTTTATTAACAGACATGAAATACTTCGGAATCTTTGTATATTGTCCTTAATTTTTTTTTTCTTTTATGGTGTATCGAAATCTGAGTCATTAGCACCATTTTTTCCTTATGAGCTTTATAATACTTAGATTTAGCTTGCAACAATATTTTACACCGCAATTAAAGTGATTTGCTCTTCTTATAAACATAATATTTATATTATAATATAAACATAATACATTAATTTGTCTGAAAAAAAATTCCGACCCGCAGGAACTGCTTCATCTTAGCGCGGTTCCGTTCTTATCTCAAGTGCGATTAGTGAAGGAATATAGCAGCTATATGGGGCTATTGGGATGCAATATGTCCTTAAAAATACATTTCCTGCATAGTCACCTAGACTTTTTCGCCCCAAATTTGGGTGCTGTTTCGGACGAACATGGAGAACGATTCCACCAAGACACATCCAGAATGGAAAAAAGATATACTGGCAAATGGAATGAGAAAATGCTGGCGGATTACTGCTGGACACTGCAGCGGGAGACAGAGGAGGAAGAGTACAAAAGAAAAAAAAAATACTCATTGACGATGTGAGTATATTTTTTGAGTTGTGTCATATCTAGTATTATACCTGATAGCATGCAGGATTCAATTAATTATATTTTACCGTTGAAAAAGAAAAAAAAATCTGTTATAATAAAGACAATAATTTTCAAATACAATTTTTCATTTTTTCCAAGTTTCTCCTCTTTTCTCTCAAAATCAGAGGGTGATAGAATTTTTCTGAGTTCAGATTCGGACTCAGCACACCTGAAAACATGAGAAACAGGCAAAATTGTTCAAGGGTGGGGAGAAAAGTTTTTTTTTGCAGAACAGTGTAATCTTAATAAAATCTGGTAGACTCCTTGCTGTAAAATTGTAAATTTTTAAGAGCAATAAAATATTCAATATTCATAAAACTCATAAATAATAAAAAGAAATAAATGAGAATTTCATTAAGAAATGAAAATGAATACAATAAAATAAATCTCATGTAGCCTACTATCATTCCAAGGATACTAAAGTGTAAAAGAAAAAAAAAGAAAAAAGAAGATTTTCCTTGGAATGATAAGAAAGCTGACGCCAAGTATGGTCGGCCACCAGTTGGACATGACTGTTTCTCATTCATTTCATAATATTATTTCGATTTGAGCTTCATTTCAACTATCATGGCAGGCCTTGAATTACTAGAAATAAACTTCGATTTTGTCCTTCATAGAGTTTACCCTGTACCTGGTGATGATCTATCCGAGGTAATAATATCCCGAACCCGTAAAGTCCTGTTACTGGTAACCAATAGATAATGGGTTATCTACTTATACCTATAGAAACATTATACTTTGATTACTTATCAATTGATGAATAACATATAGCCTGACGGGAACGATGCTATAATAAACTGCACAAAATTATGCACATATTAGTGTTAATTTTGATGTTACATTATTTAACGCAATAAAATAACTACTTCTCTGCCGTGACGAAGCACGGACATTCAGCTAGTCTACTATATATTTGTCAAATACCAATCATCGCCCAGCCCAAACCACTCGACAGAAAAATTTGAAATTTTGCATTGACACTCCCTTTGGGATGTAAACACTCGCTATCAAGGACAAAATCACCATTTTAATTGAGTTTCATTTCAACTTGTCCCCCATAGAGCTTTCCTGGTGATGGTCCATCCGAGGTAATAATAGCCCCAACCCTTGCACCGCCTCCTCACCAATCTGCATCCCCAGCCACACTTCTTGGTAATGCTCGCAAATATTATGGGTGTTTCCAAATTACATCTGAGAAACATAAACTTTTAAATTTTAGAATAAATTTATTATTGACAACTAATTTTAACCTATAGGTACTGGTATAACTCCTGTTACAAGTAACCTATAGATAACGGGTTATCTCTACGGGTTATATCTGTTTGTTGACACTGGTCCAGAGTGCCCCAGTGCCAAGAAACATTTTTTTTTTTATTTTGATCTTTAAAGGCAATTCAACCACACAGGTCATTGTTGCCTATTTAATTTTATTGGAAAGTAATAATTACCCAAAATGAAAATTCAAGGCAGCAATCAGATTATACAAATATTTATATACATAGACACACACACACACACTCGAATATATATATATATATATATATATATATATATACACACACATATACACATATATATATATACATACATACATAGGTACATATAATTTAAACAGAAGTGAAATAACTGTAGCAGTAACACTCATATATTTTCACACAGGCACACACATTCACATATAAACATGCACAAAATACAAATACTAAATTATAGAAAACCGGGGATAAAAAACATTTCATGCGTCCAAATCACATTATTTGTTTACCTTCAAATTACATTATTTATGTATTTTTTAATTAAATGAATTATATTTTATCATAGAGATCTGTATCTTTCAAGAAGTTCAACGCTCGCTGGGTTAACTCATGTTCGTCTCCAAGTATATCACAGAGAGGACCATGGACCCCCATTTGGTTTCGAGCGGCGTCGTAACCTTTTGTTACGGTTTGGTCGAAACCATTTGAAACCTGACATTACGCATTCATATAATCTAAGATATTTAAATTTTGGTTGCGTTTGGAGTTAACGCAGTAAAAGAAAAAACATTAATTAATAAGCTTCCGGATCCTTTTATATTTTCTAAAATACTCGAATCTCGAAAACAGTTGTAAAATCATAGAAAGTGAAACTAGTAGAGCTTATTTAAATTAAGTCCAACTTGCTGGAACTGCGACATCCTATCAAATTTCCGTTCCTATTGCCAGTGTCATTAGTTATCGAATAGATGCATATGTTACCGGCAAAGTGTAGAAGCCAGGCATTCTATATAATGCCTAAGCTGCAAAGTATAGAAAGTATTAGTTTTACAACATATTACACACATTGCCTAGGCATTGTATAAAATTCCTAGGTATTCTATAGGATGACTGTTGCTTATTTGGCATTGTATAAAATTACAAAGGTTTTGAGGTGACTCTATACACTTTAACCTAGGTAATTTGAATAACTTTAAAAATTGGTTAAAAACGAGCTGTTTTCGTACGGCAAACAATTTATTTAAAACAATATATTAAGTGAGATTGTTATTTACATATTTAGAGCTACTTGTTGGAGCAGGGCTGAGTATTGTCACACTTAGAATTCCATTTCTTTGATCTTTAACACATTTAGATTTCTCACTCTGACACTTGTTTTCATTCAAGTGTCATTAAGTAAATATCAGACGCCTGCCAGGCTAGGGAGGGGGTGAGGTGGGGCGAACACTATAAAATAATTGTTGTAATATGAAGGCCCCCACACACCGCCGCACATTGGTGCCAAACGCCCGATTTTGGGGAAAAACCTGTAGGTACTTGAATCTTTCTGATTTCGGAATCGTTTTTAAGGTATTTTGTAGTGCTGAGTCGAATGAGACCACTGCCAGTTCGATAGAAACATTATTTCGGAAGATAAACGGGGTTTATAGTACGAAAACCGTGAACAGCAAGTATACGATTTAAAAAAGGCACATTTTACTGAATTGGTAGAGATATGTATCCTTCCAAATGTATTTTTGAATGATGAGTAGAATAAATTAACAAACAATGTAATACAGTTAATTGGTCTTGACTTATTTCTCTTTATTAAAATTTTCGCTTATAACGAATACATTTTGACATTTTTACACGAGATATTAGGTAGATCTCACTGTAAAAGTTCAGTTACTTGCTATCTCAAACTGTTCAACAACTCTCTGCAGAAAATAGTAACGTTAAACACATTTTTCGTAAAATAATAGCATCCTTTCATTTTATTAGGCTGTGCACACATACGGCCGAGTCCGGCGATGAAATTTATATTAAAGCAACTTAAAAACATGTACTATTAGGTAACACTATGCGGAGATCTCAGCTAAGTACCGGTTTATTTCTACACCAAATAAACTAAGGATAATTGAGTTCCATTGCAGATATCTTCACAAACTAAATGCACCAATGTAGGCATTTGGGCAAAAAAGGAAATTCCCTTAAAAGCTACATATACTCATGAGACTTTCTGGGTAATATCAGAAATAAAATAAGTGGTATAAAATATTGTTTTACTTTTCACTAAAAACTGTGAGATTTTTACTCATTGAGAAACCAGTCAACAAAACGATTTTTTGTGATCATACCTATTAATAAAATGGGAAAGCAATATTACAGAAGTATTCTACAACTAATTAGGTATAAAAAAATGTTAGTTGAAACGCGATTGAACACCTTCGGTTTTGGAGGTTTTTCCCCTCTCGGCACCACTGTGCGCCGTCCGCTGGTAGTTACTCTACTACAGCTAAAGCGCTGTAGGCATTCTATATAATGCCTAGGGAACGTATGAAATTCGCTTTTTCTTTCATACATTGCCGGCTGGATTTAGGCATTCTATAGAATGCCTGATTATATACTTTGTTGGTAACACATACATTAATAAGTTCTGACCTTTCGTGAAAAATATGAAATAAAGTAAGATTTTAGGTGTCGTAACTGGAAACTGACCTAGCGTAAATTACTCCATCCTCTTCACTCTTGGAAACACTTTAACCTGTATGTTTCTTATTAGCACTTTCCTCCGAAGGAAAGTAGCTATTGAGGTTGCACTCATGACGGAAGTTCTGAAAAAAATTTTCGAATCTTTATCGATCCTACCTTGTAGACACCGATAATGACCCCAGTTAAAATTTATATATATATATATATATATATATATATATATATATGCATATATAGGTATATATGTGTCCGTTTACACGATACAGGCCAGAGTTTTTGTTTTTCGCCACGAAACGTGGTATGTAGTATGCCCCTATCAAACGATTGAACGAGTTCGTTAACCAACAAAATCGGTCCGTCTGGAGGGGGGGGGGGGGTTACTCCGATGCCAAAGCAGTTATTTACCAATACCAGCCATAATGTTTGTTATATTTCAACGGAACTCGGTATTCGTTGTGGTTAACTGAAGAGAACAATTTGTTATACAAATAAACTAAATTGGTTGACTAGAAGGGGGGTTTACTCCGGACAGAAATTACTAATGTCCTTATACCGGTCGTAATTTCTGTTGTATTGTAACGAGACTCTTTATACGTCCTGGCTATCTAATAAGAAAGAAGTGTTGTAAAAATGAACTAAATCGGTATACTGGAAGGGGGGGGGTGTTTCTTTGTACTATGTTTGAATTTAATTCTTCCGCCAAACGTAGGTTCGCGAAACTCGTCAAGATCAATAGATGAATATCTGACGCTTTGTTTATTTATTACGTAATGTAGTACCACGCATACACTAACTCTGGAAGAAAATTAATTATAAAATGAATAATTGAAACAGCTGTTCATAAAAGCAAAAGAGCAGAACAATTTATGTTTTATTTTACTAATCTATATAGGTTATTTTAAGCAAATTATTCAGGAATGCACTCGACCCTACCCAATTCTGAGGAAAATGCTTAGTTATGCAACTCCTGAGTGACGCATTTTTTTCTTACATTGTTTGACTAAAATGCTCATTTTACTGTTAAAAGCGATTTAAAAAAGAAAACAACCAATAAAAAGTCCGTCACGCAGAAGCTGCATAACTAAGCACTTTCCTCAGAATTTCGGTAGACTGCTTTCCAGAACAATTTGCTTAAAATATCCAACATAAATAAAATAAAAACATGAATAGTTCTCTTTTAATTTTGTAATGAGTAACTGTTCAATCTTTTGATCTGACGCAGGAACAGGATACAGTCCCTCTAGTGATAGAGAGCGCTCCTTGCGGCGGCCTTGCGAAACTAAGTCTGGCAGGCTAACTCTATTGCAAAGTAGTCTCTCTATATTACAAAGTAAACCCCCCTTTCCGATTAACCGATTTAGCTCATTTTTACAACACTTCTTTCTCATGAGTTACCCACAACGTATACCGCGTTTCGTTGCAATACAGCAGAAATTACGACCGGTATGAGTATATCAGTAATTTGGGTCTGGAGTAAACCCCCCCCCCCTCCTAATGAACCGATTTAGTTTATTTTTACAACAAATTTTTACCTGTAGATTACCACTACGAATACCGAGTTTAGTCGAAATATAACAAAAATCACGGCTGGTTGTGGCGAGTTGGTATTGTGGGTCCGAAGTAAATCCCCCCTCCTAATGAACCGATTTAGTTTATTTTTACATCTCACTTTTCTCTCTAGATTATCATAACGAATACCAAGTTTCGTTGAAATATAACAAATATTACTGCTGGCATGGTCAAATTAGTGTTTTGGGTTCGGGGTGAACCCCCCCTTCCGGTGGACCGACTTGGGTGGTTAACGAACTCCAAAAGTGAGATAATTTAGTAACTTCCACCGCCCACGATGCTGAAACACGAAAAGATAGAGGAGGCTGTTGATGGGGTAGATGAGCATGGTGAAGAGATGCCAATCAACAGGGTTTATCACTATCGGTTACTAATTGTTCGATTAATCTGCTAATTAGGCGGGATTCAGCTGAGAAAGGAGGAGATAAGCATCAGCGGCATATTCAAACATTCGTTGCTACATTTGTATCAACTTTCTGCGGAAACGGTTGTAGATAGCGCTTTAAAAATGGTTTCATTCGCTTTACTGTGTTATAGAATCTATTAAAAGTCTGACTCGCAGGAACTGCTTTATCTTAGCGCGGTTCCGTTCTTATCCCTAGTGCTATTAGCAAAGGAATAGAAGCAGTTATTGGTAGCATTTGATATTTCGTTAAAAATATAAATTAAATCTTAAAAAAAGAAGGAAGTTTAAGGACCCACAAGAGGAAACTGAAAGTATCCTAAGCGGAAATGACTCGCCCGCCATCTCAACGTTCGCTCAAGGTAACCAGTATGCCAAAACGTTTCTCATTTTATTGCCTTCTCTTACTAAAATAATAAATTTACTCATAAATGCAAATTAAAACTAAAAAAAAAAAAAACAATTTAAAAGTGAGTTAAGCAAACACAAAACCTCGTTCAACACAAAAAAAACAAACACTCATAAAGTTTTAAGCGCTTCTTCAGAATCTTTTTTGTAGAGAATTTAGTAAGCATTCGAACGGTCACCTTCCCCTTTCCACGATGTTCCAACCGTTATCGAGATATTTACAAAAATATATGAAGATACGAAAACCTTTCAAGTCCACTAATAATTTTTTTTTTTCCAATACTTCCTTTTCTCGAAAAGTAACCAAAATTTAAACATCACAGTTTAGATGAATTTCAAAGATTTAGAAAATATTTCAATTGAATCCCACGATTTTAAGTACCCACTAAAAAAAATGAGTTATAAAAACATTAGTTTACACTTTTCTCAAAAACAACTCCAACAGGAAAACTGACAGTATCATGGCGACTTCCCCCCCCATACTCAACGTTCGCTTTTGGGCACACTATAACAATGTTTCACATTTGTTGTTTTAGTCAAATACTCGTATTACTGTTAAATGCAATTAAAATGGGAAACAACCATTTAAAACTTTAGGCAAACAAATACATAACCCCGTTCAAAAGAGTAAAACTAACAATTGCGAATTTTGAAGTCATTATTTCTCCGATTTTCATCGTCCCGTCGAAAATTACACAAGAACCATTTGTGTATGGAATTTAGTACGCTTTCGAATGGTTACTTTCTACTTACCACGATTTTCCAATCGTTTTCGAGATATTTTAGAAAATATACGAAAATCCCCAAACTTCTCATGCGTGTTCTAATATTTTAATATTGTAATATTTTATTTCTAGTACTTCCTTAACTCCTCCTATCTTAGATTATTTGACTATCAAACGCCTGGAACAAGTTCCAACTGAATTAATCGTTTCTGAATACCCAAACTGAACATTAGTTTGGAAAAGTAGGTATTTCAATGTTTCTCGAAAATGGTTACAGATATCGATTTAAAAATGGTTTTATTCGTTTTTCTACGCTAAGAAACCTATAAAAAGAGTACCTGCAAGCATATGAACTCGAAAACGTAAACGCGCGAATTTCGCCGCGAAAAAACACTCATCGAGTGAATAGTTTATAGGGACTTTACAATTTGCTGTAAATGTCAAAATAAAGCCCGACTCATCTTAGCGCGGTTCCTGCAAGACGGGCTTTATTTTGATATTTACAGCAAATTGTAAAGTATGAACTGTACTAAACAACCAGCCGCAAGAATTACAAAGCGTGGGACAGGCGAGGGGTTGATAAAATATGTAGTTAATAAAGTGGTTAATGCGGTGACAAAGTGACACGAAGGAAGGGGCTATTGATTGGGGAGATAGCTCAGAGATTAATTAGGGGTCGAAATTAGCTAGTTTCGCTGTCAGCTTGTTTTCCTAACCGCATTAGCTTTCAACCTTCCATGGAGATATCTATAATCGGGGAGGACCACTCATGCTGCTTTGGAGATTCCCAAGTACCTGCTTTCAACGGCCCCCATAGAAGACAACGGATCCTCATAGTGTTTTCTTTTATATTTTTAGTATCATCTGTATCAATTAAAAAAAAAAAAAAAATACAAACATAAGCTTATAGTCTACACTACAAAAAGAACAAAAATAAACTAACAACATAAAGTTTGCTTAGTATAAAGATGTTTGCGTTTCTTTTCCTTCCGAATTTGGTGGCTATCGGATCTGGTCTTATCTCTTTGGTACTTTAACTTTACAACTTATGTGAGATTCGGCAGCGTTCTGCACGTTTCTTCGTTGAGTAGTGATTCTCAAAAAATTATCACTAAATAGACATTTTTTATGAATATAAACTTTTTGAACAGTATTGCGGTTTGGAAAAGGCGTTTGTGAACATTAAAAGTGGATTATCTATATAGCAACTTTAATGCTCATTTAAAAAAAAGTATTGTAACGTTGAAAAGTAATGTGTACAGGGTGTTACAAAAATAGCAACTTTTTCATGTAGCAACTTTAATGCTGATTTGACAACGAATCCTGATATGTAGTTAGTTCTTTAATATTTTCAGTATCATCTGAATCAATTAAAAAAAAATACAATTACATTAAAAATACAATATTTGAAAATAGTCCAAAAATTTGTAATTTAAAAAAAAAAACACGGACTGGTAAATCCGAATGCCTTATGATCTTCCTCTATGATCGTTCTTATTTGTCCTACACTAGGTTAACTGTATAGATGGTGATGAAGGATTCCTAGCGAGTCTACAATGATGGACCCAGCCAGTTTGGGCAAATGTTGGAATTCGATGTCACATTCTTGGAAGAATTCTGCTGTAGTCCTAGGAATGGCACCTCTTGTCCCGAACCAAAGCCCTCTTACCTCGAGCCCTCTCCGTATGTTTCAAGGAACTTCTCTTGAAGGAAAGGGATGCATTTTTCATAAATTGCCTTTTTTTCTTTGTCGACTTTTGAGGCCTGGTCAAGATCATTGCATTCGTATCTCACCGTAGGCTTTTCTACTCTTCTTATCGAATGCCAAAATATCAATAAATCTACATGAACCATCCGAATTGATGCAGTAAACCTTGTCCAAACATGCAAAGTATTTTTTTCCAGGAGGTTTTGTATTTCTTTTTAGCGCGGTTCCTCCCTCCCCGATAGGGAGGAACCCCGCTTATAAGGTTGATACAATGAAACAATCCGGAAGTGCCGACTAGAAAATTTCGCGTTTCAGAACCCCTAGAGACCGAAAATAACGGTGGTTAAAATTTGTATATATATATATATATATATATATATATATATATATATATATATATATTTATTTAGATATATATATATATTTGTCTGTTCGCGGATTTCTGGCCTTCCTAATGGTCCGATTTTGATGAAATTTGGTACAAAAATCTGTCGCCCGATTTGAAAGGTCAAGTTCGTTAACCAGCAAAATCCGCCAGCTAGAAGATGGTGTTTGGGGCGAAATTCGCGCAAAAAAAATCGTAACGCTTACTTTTTTGAGTTCATAAGCTTGTAAGTACTCGTTTTATAGGCTTCTTTGGCTAGGAAAACGAATGAAACCATTTTCAAGGCGATAGCTTTAACCGTTTTTGAGAAAATTGGAAAAATAGTTTTTGAATACCGTTTTAGCGCGGTTCCTCCCTCCCCCATAGGGAGGAACCCCGCTTATAGGGTTGATACAATGAAACAATCCGGAAGTGCCGACTAGAAAATTTCGCGTTTCAGAACCCCTAGAGACCGAAAATAACGGTGGTTCAAATTTGTATATATATATATATATATATATATATATATATATATATATATGTATATATTCATTTATATATATATATATATTTGTCTGTTCGCTCTCTAGATAGAAGACGAATGGTCCGATTTTGATGAAATTTGGTACAAAAATCCTTCGTCCAATTTGAAAGGTCAAGTTCGTTAACCAGCAAAATCCGCCTACTGGAAGATGGCGTTTGGGGCGAAATTCGCGCAAAAAAAATCATAACGCTTACGTTTTTGAGTTCATAAGCTTGTAAGTACTCGTTTTATATGATTCCTGGGCTAGGAAAACGAATGAAACCATTTTGAAGGCGATCGCTTTAACCGTTTTCGAGCAAATTGGAAAAATAGTTTTTGAATACCGTTTTTGGTTTGGGCACTTAGAATTACGGGATTCAGTTGAAACTTTATCTGCATGTTCTACTTTCATTAAAACTAATATGTTGAAAGTTTTGTTACGTTTGGAGTTAAGGAAGGGTTAGAATAAAATATTGTATGAACAGACATGAAAAGTTTTGGGAAGTTCGTATACTTTCATTAATATCTCGAACTCGGTTGGGAAATCGTGGTAAGTGGATAGAAACTATTTGAAAGCTTACTAAATTCTCTACAAAAAAGATTCTAAAACTATTTTTGATTAGGTTATGTCAATCGGAGAAATAAGTGCTTAAAACTTCAAATACGTCTGTTTTGTTCTTATGAACGGGTTTTTGTCGTTCTTGTTGTAATTTTTGTCTCTTTCCCTTCGTTTTTTATTGCTTTTTATTTTTGTGATTTCTTATGTTGCGAAAATTTTGTGTGTAAAACAGGATATGAAAAATGAGGCCAATTTTCTGTTGCTAGAAATAATATAAATTTTGAGAACTTTCATTAATATCTCGAAAACTGTTGAGAATTTTGTTAAACGGAAGAATACCATTAGAAAGCTTATTAAATGCTCTACATAAAAGGTTATAATGAAAGTTTTGATTAGGCGATGTCAATCGGAGAAATAAGAGCTTAAAGCTTTAAAGTAATTGATTTCGCTTATCCGAAGTGTTCTTTTTGTCTGTATTTTATTCCTTGTTATTTTTTAATTGCTTATAGTTGGATAATGTATTCGAAAATAAAACAGGTTAAGTAAAATAACAAAAACCATTTATTGTTAGAAATATAGAGTTCCAAGATTCCAAGACCTTGTAACTAGCGGGACGGTTTCTAGTGTTGCCGACCCTTCCAGGTAAGATTGTAAGTCCTACCTTTCAAGACTGGTGGAACCAAAATATAACTGTCAGGGTTCGGTCACTGCTACTTAATAAAACTACATTTTATCGTAAAAATGGTTTTATTGTGCCGACGTTTCGGCTTGAACTTCAAGCCTTCATCAGGGCTGTAAATACAAGTAGGACATATTTAACACTAATATATGCACATATCTATGTAAATATACCTAACATATATATATATATATATATATATACATATATAATATATATATATTTATATATATGCATATACACATACACATATACACGCACACATATGTACATATATATGCCCACATACATACACATATGGGGTATGTATTATTAAGTAGCAGTGACCTAACCCGGACAATCCCTACCTTGCATCATCAAAGGTCAACGATCTCCTCTCAACAAAATAATAACTGCTTCTATTTTAATCTTTCGAAATTAGACTAGGGATAAGAACGGAACCGCGCTAAGATGAGGCAGTTCCTGCGAGTCGGACTTTTTGGTTTGGGTACTTAGAATCATGGGATTCAGTTGAAACATTTTCTGCATGTTTTACTATCATTAAAACTAATATGTTGAAATTTTGGTTACGTTTGGAGTTAAGGAAGGGTTAGAATAAAATATTTTATTAACAGACATAAAAAGTTTTGGTAACTTTGTATATTTTCCTTAATATCTCGAAAAAGGTTGAGAATCTTGGTAAACGAAAGACTACCATTAGAAAGCTTACTAAATGCTCTACAAAAAAGGTTCTGATAAAAGTTTTGATTAGGCGATGTCAATCGGAGAAATAAGTGCTTAAAACATTAAAGTAATTGATTTTGCTTATTCGAACTGTTCTTTTTGTCTGTTTTTATTCCTTGTTATTTTTTAATTGCTTATAGTTGGATAATGTATTTTACAATAAAACAGATTAGGCAAAATAACAAAAACAATTCATTGTTAGAAATATAGCTTGCCAAGAGAAAAAGATTTGATGACGTCTTTTGAATATTTTCAATTGCCTTTATGCTGTTGTTTTTTTTTATTTTAATTTTTAATTGATTTTATCTGTAGAATTCTTACTATAGTAAAAGAACACAGGAATATGTGAAAATTTCTGATATTTTCCAATTCATTGAAACGTATGAAATGAAGTATCGGTAGAAGAGGTTTCTAGGGTCTTGCGGACCCGACCCCAGGTATAGCCATAAAACCCTTTGAACAAAGGCCGAGGAAAATATTACCTGTTTCTATTCTATGCTTTTCAAATGAGAATAGGGATATGAACAGGAACCGGGGTCTCCCGTGGTCTAATGGCTAGCGCCTTGGATTCATCAGCGGGAGATGGTGGGTTCGATTCCCAACCTCCGGCAGGAATTTTATCATCCCATGGCTCGCTGGTAAAATTCCTCGCTAAACCCTGGATGTCGGCGCTAATGACCTCGATGTAGATGAGCCATAAAAAAAAAAAAAAAAAAAAAAAAAAAAAAAAAAAAAAAGTGAACTGGAACCGCGCTAAGATGACGCAGTTCCTGCGAGTCGGACTTTTTTTACATTGTGGTGCCGTCTGGTGACGAGAAGGGAGTTGTAGGGGCACTTTCGCAGCACGTGTGCTTGTGTTTCAGTCACTCTACTACATTTGCGGCAGAGGGGCCCTACTTCCTCGTCCACTTACACCTGGCACACCACGAAGAGGTGCATAATTTAGTTTAATTACATAATTTAGTTTACATTTAGTTTAATTGCATTGGTCCATTCCGAGCCTGCCAAAACATGTTTATCTGTCATGAATTTGTTCGCCTTCGGAGTGTCTTTAAAATGGCGGACTCCAACACGTTGCCATTTGCAGGACGCCCATTCTTCAAATGCCCCCTCTCGGAACATATAGCTTTCGTTGGATTTTCCTACATCAGGCAATCCCAAACAATGAAATGATCAGTATGATCAGTGAAATATTGATAAGTTACTGCTTAATTTTTTTCATTCAAAATCAGACATGTAATACGCCCAACTGTGTGTGAACTGTTATAAATCAAAAGAAGTAATTTAATGATTCTAACTACATTTTCGTTTCTTTATCTTGGGTTAATTGTGACTAAATATTCCTAAAATAGGCATAATATTCTGACATAATATGTTCTATTTTGAAGAAGACATTACTTGAAGGATGCCTACTTTGCTCTGTTCCAGTATGGAAGGGGTCCTGTTCATTGGGCGTCTTTCAGAGGGAACACAGACATCCTAAAAATGCTGATCAACTTGAATTGCGATATAGAGGCCCGCGATAAGGTAAGCATACTCCGGGGAATCATTATACCCCATAATGCCTATTAATGAATCTATTTTCTCAAGTTATATTGCAGGACCTTTTATATAAAGTTTATTTTATAAAGCTTGATTTGTATTTTACATTATTCATATCTCAGAGCAGTTATTAAGGTAGAGAGCTGATTCGGTTGTTCTCTTTATAGCGGGGAATTTACTATTCACTTTCATTCATTTTGTCAAGTTTGAATTCCGCCATTGAAAAGGCACATGTACGACCAGAACAGTCAACACATTATATCCTTGGAGCACGAAGTAATTTGAATGACTCTAAGGCAACAATATGAATCCAAATACACAAGTAGAAATCGTTTTCAGTGATATAAATATTCCCAAACATATATTTTCCAAAATTCAGATGCATAAGTGATTGCAAGTCCTTCGCCTCACGGACCTTTTTTTTTCTCATCGGTAGGTACTTATTATCTTTTATTTATAGATTCGATGTTTATATTTATATATTACCCATACTTCATAGTCATAAATATGTATCCATCTTCATTTTCAAATGTAACACATATTTACCATCATTAATGTTCATCTATGTATACTTTTTTTATTGTCAATAATTTCTACTTTAAGTCGTTCTATATATAATATTGGTATTAATTCCATCTTTGTTTACAGCCCTAATGAAGGCTTGTCTCTCAAGCCGAAAAAAAAACAAAAAACAAGCAAAATATATTTTCATCTAAACCAATGTAGTTTTATTAACTTGGACCGAATTCCGTCGATACCTACCTCCGCAATCACAACGGTCTACGATAACCCACAATGAATTTAGTTTTTAAGAATTGTTTAAATTAAAGACTGTCTCACCATTGTCCACAGTTTGGTATGAGCCCTTTATTGATGGCATCTTGGCATGGGCATGCTGAGGCGGTGAGGATGCTCGTCAACGCTGGTGCCAATGTCGGCGCAGTAAATAAGGTATGTGCTGAAAATATAGCAAGCTGGTAAGAATAGTGGCTTATCTTTGAAAAAAATGCTACATTTATGTTACTTTCTAAAGGACAAAAAGCTGAGGATAGTATTAGCATCAAAATTTTTCAAGAAATTACAATATTGCTTTGCTACAGGCCTGAGACTTTTAATCAGGGGTCGAAAATAATTGTTAACTTTTATTTTTTTAAAATATTTTCCATTTCAAGAAAGTAAAAGTTCGGACATAACTTTTTGGGTTTAAAATAAAAGTATTTTTGTTTTAGGGTGCTTTGACAACTAGGTCATTAGCGCCGTTTTAAAGTAATTGTTATTAAAATACTTAATAGGAAGAAGTTTAAAGGAATTAATTAAAGCTGCTAATGTTTATTTTCTGTTTGGTATCAACAAGTATATGTCAGTAACTAAAGAAAAATTAATTTTTAAACAAAGAACATATCACTTATTTTGAAGAATTAATTCAAGTTCGATAATAATATACCCTGTAACTTTATGGAATTTAGATTATATCAATAATCATTTATTATAAACCAACGAAACCTTAAAATGCTTGATTAAAATACTGAAAACCTTTATTTCATATTTAAGAAAATAAAAGAATTACATTAACTTTTATTTTTATGTGCTTTATTTTTAGTATGACTTCCTAAATAACATTTAACTTAAAACTTTTTTTACAATTTTTTTTTTATATTATAAAATAATAATTTTTTAAACAGTTAAATTTTAACTTTTTGGATAAAAAAATAACTGTTTCCATCCCTGCTTTTAATTATCAGTGACTTCATTATCTAGGGTAAAATCAATTTCCTAATAGTCGTAATAATTGTGACATACCAGTCATTCTTGCCAGCGATGCAGCTGATTTTTTTCAAGAGTTCACTTTCCTTTGATGCTCCTATACTGGGAAATATATCTCCAAGAATTTCCCCAACCCCTTAAAAACAGCGTCATGTGAATTCCATCGCTGTGTTTGAGATCACATTTTCATCTGTCAGTTTTTTTGTTGTTGTTTTTTTATTCCCCAAGTCCAAGAAAAACAAAAAGAAAGCACTTGAGGCGAACAACAATGCTTTTATTTTACTAAACTATATTATGCCACATGAAAAAATGAATTCATTTAAGTAGAATTGGCATCGTAAGAGGGTGGAAAGGATAGCACGTAAAATATATTGTAAAAATAAGGCTGAAAATATAAACTAATAAGGGCAAACAAAATAGATCCTGCACTTATTTTGTGCTAGAAGATCTTTTGAAGGCGAGTAGTTAACATTTAGGAGTAAAAAACACTATTTTTGGGCAATATGTTTTTGCACATTTACCCTATGTGACGTTTCTGGTGTTCCAAGGCAAGTAACACATATTTACCTACTTATCCACCCGAGACCTGCACTACAGCAACATTTCAAGGTGCATAAAACACTTCATGAAACGTGCGTTACCAGCTTCCCGACTATATTTTAATATACGAAAAATTTATCCAAAAACAACATAAAATCTGGTTTTATCCTTTTTATTGATTTAATTGACTAATATATCTGACCAAAATTAACTGACTTTGATTGTGTCGCTTTAAAGAGTTAACTGCCACCGTTTCTGAACTCAAATAACCATTATAATAATAAGTATCATACTCCCTCCGTCTAGTGTCCTATTTATCCGCTTGGGAAGCTGTTGTTCCACTTCCGCAGCTATAAAAGAAAATCCGTTTATGTTATTACGAGATTTTAGAGAGTACAGTTCATTTTGAAGATTTTTGTATGTGAATGATATTGGAGCAGATGCTCTGAAAGTGATATGCAACTATAAAATGTCTCCCAGTCGTCCCGGGAAAATCACCTTGACTGAGAGGTTGAATTAATACATGAGGTATTTATATTTATTAATGATTTTCATGTATTTATTAATGTTATATATATGTATATAAGCTATATATGTTTATAATCTATTAATTCAGCTTTCGTCTCCAAAGGTTGTTTCCTTTGGGGAGGGAGGCGTTGTATTTCGCAGGAATCCCATCCATTTTAATTTTTTTTTATAATTTATAAATTTTATTACTACAACAAATTATCAAACAACTATAATTAATAAAAAATATATTAAATATATGGACACGAATTGTCAAAAAAATGAAAGAACATTGGAGCCTTAAGCTGAGTATATATATATATATATATACAAATATATGTGTGTATCTGTGTCCCCTACTGTAATACTAGAAGTACTATTGATAACCTCTTAGGCTTTCTTGGTAAGGAGGATGTTAAGATGCATGGTAAGATGGATGTTTATGTGCATTGATGTTATCCGACTTCCAATTATAATACAAGTGCTTCAACTTTAAATGTCGTCGCTACAAATGCAAAGTATCGAATGTGAAAATCACCACTTTTCACAGTGGAAAAGCGTTTATTCATAACTTTTTTTGGACAGTCAAATATTCGGCAGATTTGACCTTTTGATAGTGGAATACTTTCCCTTTAATAGAGTGATCTAAGATTGAAGAATTTGCCATAGATAAGTCCAGCAGAAATTAGTAAAGATTGACAATGAAAGATGCATTTTTTCACATTCGTTACTTTGCATTTGTATCGAGGATGTGGTATAACTCCTTTAATTTGATGTCATTTATGTGTATGCATGCAAATTCCCTTCGGTTGTGTATATGTACGCAGTAATCCTTCTAAAATCCTGCTGGACTGTGGATAGCAAAATTTAAGTTTGGAGACAGATTTCTTTCGTCTTTATTGTTAAAATTAATCTTCATCAGCTTATTTTTGTGCATTGGAACGTCAGCTGAGTAAAGTGTGGGCTACTAACCGGTGATCTGTGAAATTTTAAAAGCAATCGGAATAAAGAACGTTTAGCCGTTTTGATTTAGGCAGCTACCGAGGCAGTGAGCGGCTGACTGAAATGCCATTAGATTCAGGTATAGTGTAGCAGTAAAGCAGTCGAGCCGGTGCCACTTCAGTGTTGCCTAGTGTTGAGATTAGCTTCAGTGAAAGAAAGACATGGAATGGGAGCCGGTAGAATATTTTTCTATCCCTTTCAAATTTCCTACTACCTATTCACTGTTTTTATTAAACCACAGTATAGAATGGGCTGTAAGTGAGTTAATTTTCAAAGCTTTATTTTTTACAAAATCAGGAGTCTTTCAAGTTGATATTTGCACAGAGATCCTGTTTTGCGCGCGGGTGTCACGCCCATTGAGTAATCTGGCGTCAGATGATAGCGTCGTGAGCTAATTAATATGATGTGCCAATGCTTCAGATAAACCACGAAGCGAGTATGTTATTCTCATAAAAGGCACAGAGAAGGTTCTCCTACTATAGGATAGAAACCACTACTAGAATATATTAATAAATCAATATAAAACAAATTATAAAGAAAATATATATTGTCTTAGTTACACAGGTCAACATTTGATCTAAAAAAAACACTCGAAGTGGTATGCTCTAGATGCAGTTTTTGGGGTCACTGATACGATGAGCGGGTTGGTTAACCTTCACCTCATCAGATTCAAGGTCATTTGAAGGTCGTATAAAGAAACCCCGTAGAAAAATCTGAATAAATTCACGCGTATGTTTTTGTGGTCCCTGAGTCCGAATCCATAGTTTGTTTTAGACCTGGGCATAATTTATTTGAAATAATATTTTCGGAATAAATCATGAAATAGCCTTAATAGATTATTTCAGAAATAATTTATTTTATAATTTTTTAAAATATTATTTCGGAAATAATTATTTCAAGGATTAAATTATTTCATGATTAATGATATATTTATTCCCGAAATGATTATTTGATGGAATAATATAATTCTGAAAGCCCATTGCTCTACATATTGTACTGCAGTGATATGCCAGAACCTGACAACTCAGCCCTTGCTACCTTTGCAGACGATACACTCATCATCACGAAGAGCACCGACGTCAAGGAAGCGATTCATCACTTGCAAGAAGCTGCAGATGAGGTGTCATCCTGGTTCCGAAAATGGAAACTAGCAATAAATCCGGTGAAATCTTCATGTAAAGTGTTTTCTCTCAGAAAATTCCAAAATGAAGATTTACCAGAGCTGCAAATTGGTCATCACTCTTAACTTCGATTAATTAAGGTTACTTAACATAGACAGTAATGGAAGCCCAGAAAAATTTGCGAACTCCCTGACCCGTAAATAATTAAGTAATGATAGTGTTTTTAATTGAGAGGAAATCGTTGGTGAAGGTAGGGGATTGTCGGGGTTTTGGTCGTAATTTCTTAATAAAACTACATTTTACGCGTGAAAATGGTTTTATTTAAAAAAATAACGACCAAGCCCTGACAATTCCTACCTTCGCACAGTGTTTTTAATGTTATTTTCTGTTGTTAATTCTGTACAAAAGTAGGCTAAAATCATTTTATGTTCTCTTCAAACTTTTGATATACTTTGTTCTCTAAGTTACTGATAATTGGGGACACATCATTTTTTTTTTAAATCAGAGTAAATCGCTGTCCTTGCGGAGCTCGCAAAATAAATTAAAAAATATTTCTTAGAGCATCTTCAACTCGAGCCTTGTCAGTTTATCCTTCTTTCATAACTACAATTGTAAGAAATTGCACTTTTATGAAATCTATGAGATTATTATGTCAAGGTAATCTTTCTAGATCCCGAGATAGAAGAGAAAAGGTAAGTTTGCCCTTTGATTAGTATAGAGTGGAGGATGAGAAGTTCTCCCTTGGGCTAATAGGAGACTGAGTGGAAGCCCTTTCAAACTAAGCCCAGCTTAAACCATCGTCTAACTCTTCATCTTCAGCCGACTATCGCTTACACATTTCAACGATTCGTTCTAATGAAACTTCCTTGCAGTTCTTGATAACAGTTATATTTCACTTAATAATAACATCGTAAATCTCCTTTATAGTCCAGGGCGCATCTGGAAAAATGTAGCTACAGTTGTATATAGGGGGCACGCAAATTTCTGTGGGAATATCTTCTCAAGACTTGAAATAACAAGATTTAAGGTATTCGTAAACAAAACATTTTTTTTTTTTTTTAATTAAATCCAAAAAATCACGATTTTAAGTCCCTTTTTTCGCTCACTCCGAAAGTATTCATGTCAGAGACCTTCTCATAGTGCCAAAAGATTTGTAATATTATCATTATTCAGAAATGTTTAATTGTGAACCTGTAATTGCTTCATAGTTAATTCTTCTATTTCTTATATCGCACTATTCTTAGTATTTCTAAAGTAAAACAACTCAAAAATCGCTGTTTTTCTTTTATGACTATGAAAGACATGGTAAATATATCTTTATCAACCATCAAAACTGTAAGATCCTAACTTCAGAGCTTATACGCCAGAAGGCACTTGTGTTACTCTTCCTGTCTTAATGCTATGCCCCCTACATACACAAGAGTGACACATTTTCAGTTAAGTATTTTTTTGTATTGTGGCACTTTAGAAATCATAGTGTGATATGTTAATATGCGTGTATAAATCTAAATTCCTGCACCTCAGTAATTTCATCACATGAAAATACAACTTTAGAGAAGTTAAGGATATTGTGCAATGTTTACAAAATATAAACACGACACAACCTACATGTATATAAATAAAGGAATAAATACACAGCCTACAAGCTTTCGGTAAAAATATAACACTGCTGTGGCTGCCAGGACACGAAAACTTAGGACTAATTACAACTGCCGACCGATACGGAAGAACAAACTTATATACACTGACCAAACAATTCTTCAAAACTGGCAACCTGACTAACAACACAGAGACTAACACTAACACTACAAAGAACAAACTGAGGACAGCGAAGTTTATGGGTAAAGAACTCATATTAGCCAGACTACGTATCAGCCACAGTCGTGTGGCTCACGAGTATCTTATAACTAAAGTCCGGATTTTATGCTGCAAAAATTTTAAAAACGTGCGATAAAAACTAGTCTAACATGCAAAACGTGCAATAAAAATTAGCCAAACGTGCAATAACAATAAAATATACTGACAAACGCGCGGATCAACCTTCTAATGTGTGATGTATAACACAGGTCCACAAAGAAAAAAAGTGGTTTGTGCTGGGTATCGGACACATTTTTTCTGACGTATTTTTTACCGCTGAACACGAATCTGAAGTCATAATTGGGGGTTAATCAGCAAACAACGGAGAAAAATGAAAAAAATCGATAAAAATCAAAACCTGAGTACAATAAAGCAAATCTTCTTGTTTTTCAAAATATTTACGTAAAGCCTTCTCTCGATTCCGATAGAATGAAACTTTAGTACCTTTTGTTAAAAGATTTCTTCTTTTCAAACTCGAAGCCAATATTTCAGCCGCTTCTTTCGAGAGTTTAGCTTCCCTAAATAGATCATTTAGATGCTGTTGGTCAAATTTTTCGGTTTTTTTCTTCGCCAATCGGCCTGTACTCTTCATCAATGCTCGAAGATACTTTGTCATCTGGTTCACTGAAATCGGATTCACCGCCAGTACCAGTCTCTTCGTTAATGAGAGCTACGTTCTCAGGATCGACGTCAACTTCCATTGTGTCGAATCCACTGTTCAGGCTGTCTTGTGACGTATAATCTTCTAAACCTTCTATTAAGTTTATGACAGGTTGTTGCACACGTGACACAGAAGAATACGAAATTTTGTCCTTATGAATTCGGCTCGCAGTCTCCAAATTTATTGTGCAAAAGTAGCAATCATTTGCACTAAGAGGCTTCTTCCATATGGCTGGGTTTTTTAATTAGAGTTTCTCCTTGTTTTGGTGCTTTCCAAATCGGCAAACCATATTGTAGCATGATCCACAAACTGGGTATCCAATTTTTTGAATCAAGACAAAGTTTCATATCGAAACACGCTTCATACAAAGTCACAAATCGATCTGTGAGTTTCTTTGTATTTTTTATCCCGTTGTATTTTGCACAAACGTAGCAAGTGATTGGGATTTTTAGAACATTCGTGATCGTCACGAGAACTAGAAGTTTCGGCAAAATTTTGAGTATTAGAAGAAGCATTACAATTTATAAAATTAAATAAACCCCGCACGCTAGAATACCTGGCCCAATCGCAGGTGAGTCAGCCGCCCTATGGATGATAACCCTCATACCTCCCCAGGCCTTAGTATGAGGGCTTAGACGAGGATAATGTCAACTCGTCGTCGGACACGCTACGACATCATTCTCATATTCTAGCGCTTCTCTGCAAAACAGCGCGCCTTCGCTGGCTTCGATACCACGAAATGTTGACTAGCGAATCATTCTACACATCCCGTTGAAGGGCAGTTGTCATCGTAGTGGTAGCAGGATTTTGCCGGTAAATGTACCGATTCAATGTCCTGATGTTTTATTTTTTATCGAAAACAAAATATCTCCTATAAAAAACATAAATAAAATGCAATAAGCAACAAACAAATAATATTTGCAAATCACGGGAGTGGACAGTACCTGCAGAAACAAGCAGAAACTGCAAATCACGGGAGTGGACAGTACCTGCAGAAACAAGCAGAAACTGCAAATCACGGGAGTGGACAGTACCTGCAGAAACAAGCAGAAACTGCAAATCACGGGAGTGGACAGTACCTGCAGAAACAAGCAGAAACTGCAAATCACGGGAGTGGACAGTACCTGCAGAAACAAGCAGAAACTGCAAATTAATTATTACATAGTGAAAAAACCATTAAATCAACCATTTTTATCGATTTTTTTTTTACTTTTCTCCGTTTTTTGCTGATTAGCCCCCAATTATGACTTCAGATTCGTGTTCAGCGGTAAAAAATACGTCAGAAAAAATGTGTCCGATACCCAGCACAAACCACTTATCTTATTTTTTGTGGACCTGTGTAATTAAAAAAATGAAATATTAAGTTAACATATTTATATAATTATTATAATATACACATGTGCTTACGGAAACTACAACAAATTTGTTTGCTAGATATGATAATTAAACAAAATTAATAGAATATATATGCATATATTAAAACATAAATTGTCGTAATTTTTTTCTTAGTATATTAATTGATCAATATCAAATAGAAATTTCCAATATTTTATTAAAATTTATAATCATGTTCATTTCCAGATTATGTTCCGTAAAGTTATATCGTCGGTTATGTAATATGTGTTTCACTATGAAAAGATGCGCTCCACATTAACACTTGTGATGGGACATATTTTTTAGTTACTCAATATTACCGGATCCAGCTCCACATCTGTTTCCTATTGGAGAGCTTTGTAGTAAATTTGTAAAACTTAGTTAACCCTTGTTTTTTTTTTCTATAACTAATTTAAATTTATCGAAAACTGTTTTTCCCTTTTTCGTTTTCGATTTTTTCTAATTCTTCTCCAACTTTCTCTATAATATTAATCTGTGATGTCAACGTAAAGGTTTGCTCTTCTAGTTTTTTTATTTGCGAAGGTAGAACCGATAAATGCCATCTTATAAATGCTATATCTGATGCAGCAGATGTTAAATTTAAAAGTTTTTAATTTTTGCACAGATACTGCGTCATCTTCAAGAGCAGAAACAAACTCTTTAGAATTATAAAAATGATCTGAATAAAATAGGGATGCTTCAATCCATGTTCCCTATCTAGTTATCACAGGTGCTGGGGGAAGGGTGCAGTCCATACTATTTCTATAAGCTGTCACCTGGTGAGTAGCTTTTAAAATTATTATCAGCTACATGGTTTAAACCATCACTACACATGTTACATGCGACATATTTGAATAAAAACTTTTAACGATTCTCCAGCTTTTGCCATATACGGAGCGGCATCGCTAACAAATAAAATATTTTTTGTTGGTAGGATGTTTGGCAGAAAAAAAAATTGTTAAACTGTCGCGATGAAGTACGTTTTTGGAAGCTGCTTGCATGAAATGAGATATGGTTTGGGTTCAATCTCCGCGTGTAGGATTCCAACAATTAGGTCGTATACACACGGAGCTACTAGTTAGCAACTCAACCAGTTGTCAACTCGGGTTCCTAACCAGTTACAGGCCGATTGGTGACTTGGCTTCACACACGAGGCTAATCATTGCAAACTAGAATCTCTCGTGTTCAGTCTTATCATGGATGTCGTAGGTGAAATGTCGGGAGATTCAAGTGATGAAGAAACCATAAAATTGTACAATTACGTAAGGAGTTGGAGAAGAGGAATAGCCAGAAGTTGTTAGATACACCCATTCCTTGAAAATGGTTTTCAGAATAGGTTGTTTGTCGCTTCTAAAGAGCTCAACTTAACTGATGCAAAATGTTTGGCATTCTATAGAATGAGTAAATATTTGGAACTAGTGAAATTGGTTTCCCCTGATGTGCTGAAGGAAAACACAAACTATCCAAGAAGGTAGTAATTATATAAAACAGGATGTTTTCCCCTACCAGCAACAGATTGAGCTGTTGGTCAGCCATCACACTCGAGTTAGTAGCTGATCCCCTAGCGACTGGAAATGCGAGTCACCAGGCTACCAGTTACTAACCGGTTATTAATCAGTTACTAACCAGTAGCTTCGTGTGTAGTGTCCTATTGGATTACATAGTGTGATTAGTAATTCCCGTTACTGATCAGTTCCTTTTGAGTAGCTCCGTGTGTATATGGCCTTAAACCGCGAATGTAAAGTCCCCGAGGGTCTGTTGTTTCATCCACCATGATCTAAATATAATTAATGTTTATTTTATTTTATTTATTCAGAATTTACAACAATGTAAAAATACATTTCCAGTAAAAAGATACATGTGAATGTGTCTTGAAGCTCGTGAGGAGGGGAGCTGCACAGTTGCAGTACCCACAAGGCAGAGAGTAATATTGTACTAACTACTCTTGGAGCTGGTCTCTAGGCCAGTTACGCTTCAGACGGCGAATGGGGTTGTTTGGGATTAGATACGATGATAGGGAGTTAATTAAAGAATTTGGATGACCGTGTAATTTAGAATGAAATTTTTTATATACTTGTTTTGATAAGGGTTGGTTAAATGGAATATGGAGGTCGTTGTGAAGAGTCAAATTGGATACAAAGAATGGAGCGTCGGCTATTTTACGGAGGATTTTAGATTGCAATGATTGAATTTTGTAGGAGTTTGAGGGCTTTGTGGATCCCCAGGGCTCTATGCCATAAGTATATATAGGTCTGAGTATTGTCATGTAAATGAGTCTTTTGTTCTTAAGTGTAAGGTGTGATCGTCGGTCGAGTAAGTGTAGTAAAAGTCTGTACCGTCGGTTGAGTTCTTGTCTCTTCTGAGTAATGTGTGGTTTCCAAGTTAGTCGTTTATCAAGTATAAGTCCAAGGTAGCGGATTTGGGATTTTTGAGGAAGAATTGAGTCGTTAAGGGACACTGGGGGACAAATAGATCGTCTGAGGGCAAATGTTAGGTGGCAGGATTTCTGTGGGTTTACTTTAATTCTCCACTTGATGAGCCAAGGATTGATGGTGTTAAGATGAGCCTGAAGGGACCTGGATGCATGGCTCGGATCTTGGCTGCAAGCAAATATGGCTGTATCATCGGCAAACATATGGAGAGATGTGTCAGGATAAGTTGGAATATCGGCTGTGTATACCAGGAAAAGCAGCGGACTAAGAATTCCACCTTGTGGAACACCTGCAAGTTGGGGGAAAGTAGGTGAGGATGTAGTACCATATGAGACCTGAAAAAATCTGTCACAAAGGTAGGATTTTAATATTAGGTAGTATGTGGATGGAAGTATTTTTTTTATCTTAAACAGTAATCCCTCATGCCACACGCGGTCAAAAGCCTGAGCTACATCGAGGAAGACACCTGAGCAATATTGTTTATTTTCGAAGGCTGTTGAAATTAAGTCCACAATTCTGTGACATTGATGAATAGTGGAATGAAATTGACGAAAACCAAATTGGGATGCGGGAATTACAGGTTCAAGGATCGGATAGAGGCGTTTGAGTATAAGTTTCTCAAGAATTTTTCCTAATATGGGTAAGAGGGAAATAGGTCGATAAGAAGTTGTGTCGTGGACGGGCTTTTTTGGTTTGTGTATCATTCGGACTATTGAGTATTTCCAGAGGATGGGAAAATAAGTTGTTCGAAGAACGGCGTTATAAATATAAGTTAAAAATAGGACTGCTTTTTTTGGGAGGTGTTTGAGTATTTGGGGCGTAATTAAATCATATCCTGGGCTTTTTTTGTTAGGTAATTGTTGGATTGTGTAAGTTATCTCATTAGGATTGAAGGCCTTTGGAGGAGGAGACATTGGAAGGGGCTCATCTAGTTTGTCTGAGACTTGGAGGGAGTGGGTAGGATCATTAATATCAGGGTGAGGGGTGAAAACATTGGAAAGGTATTGCCCGAAGGTCGTAGAAATTTCCTCATCAGATTTGGCCCATGAGCCATCTTCCTTACGAATGGGGTGGTGGGCAGATTTGTATGATAAAATGTTTTAGTGGCTTGCCAGAGTGAGTTGTTAGACGTAGTCAATTCTTTCGTGTAGGATTGAAATTGTTCGTTTTTATGTTTTTTGAGTTCGTTTCTGAGTTTGTTTGTCAAGTGATTTAGTCGTCTTTTGTCTGAGGGATATCGGGAGGTTTGCCATCGTTTGCGTGCTCTTCTCTTTTCCGTTAGTAATTGTTGTATGTTTGTCGGTATGTCAGCTGGTCGTTTTTTTGAGTTAGATAAAGGTTTTTGTCTTGTGGAGTTGAATAAAGATTGCTGAATGGCTATTGTAAAGCAATTAACAGCTTCATCAATTTCTACATCTGTTTTCAAGGATATGTTTAGGTTCAGATTATTTTCTAGGATTGTTTGAAAGGATTGCCAGTCAACTGGACCATGTATGAGTGTCGGTCGTGGAGGAGAGGAATAGGAATCTACATCGGAGTTGAAAAACAGGACGATTGGAGTATGGTCGGACGAAAGGTCATCCAGAGGGGAGATGGAAGTAGGGATTTGGGAAATACCATGCGAAATAAAGAAATCAAGGATGTCAGGTCGTTTTGATCGAGAAGTGGGCCAATATGTAGGTGAAGAGGGAGCGATTATTTTTGCTGGGAAGGTAGAAAGAGTTTGTAATAAAGCTCTTCCTTGGGGATTAGCGACACGGCAACCCCATTGGGGATGTTTTGAATTGAAGTCTCCGCCAATTAAAAAACGTGGACCAAGATGTTCGAAGAAGTTCTGAAAGGAGGTGGCAGAAACAGATCTATTTGGAGGACAATATACAGCTGCAACTGTGATGGGAAATTGGAAGGTCGACTGTAGTGAAATTGATGTACTCTGTAGGATATTTGGTGGGAATTGATTTGGAATTTGGAAGTGAGAAATCGAAGATCGCACAAGAATCGCTGTTCCACCGTGAGCAGTCCCGTCTGGGTGGTCAGTCCTATATGTCTTGTATCCCTCGATATTAAAAGGAGTTCGTCGTGTGAGGTGCGTTTCGGTTAAAAGTGCGATATCAATGTTTTTGTCCCTTAGAAATATGTCCAGTTCGTCTTTGTGATTTAGAAGTCCGTTGGAGTTCCATAGGAGGATTGTAAGAGGGTTACAGAAGGAATGATTCATGTTTGGGTGGGATGACAAGGAAGCTGACAGAGTTTTTGCAAAATGAAAACGAGAGGTGTTATTATGGTTCTCATTTCTGCTAAGAAGGCATTAAGTGATGCGGCAATAGAGTTAAGCTCAGAAAGGGGTGTGGATAAAGGAAGGTTAGAGGGTTCAGGGAAAGGACTTACCCCACTTTTCGCCGTAGCAGCGTAACTGGCCTTAGAGAGACTCGATGCAGTGACTGGGAATTCTGTCTGAGGAGTTGCATCAGGAACGGAAGGTGGATCTTGGCGTGGCTGAGCTGGATACGTGCTCTGAAGAATATCTTGTGGAGGAGTGTTCTTTGAGAAGATCTTGGTTTGGGAAATATTGTGTAACGGCAGGTGGGATTCTTGAATTGTTGGGGCAGTCGGCTGTTCTCTTGGGAGTTGATGGCGCTTTTTCAGAAGCTCTTGATATATTGAGCAGCCTTTATAATTAGCCGGATGGTCACCTTGGCAGTGAACACACTTAGCCTTTTCTTCACGGTTTTTTTTTGGAGCACTGTGAAGTTAAATGAGGTCCTGCACATTTAACACAAGCTGGATTCAATGTACAGAAGTTCTTTGTGTGGTTGAAGCCCTGACATCTCTGGCACTGGATCAGCTCTTCTTTTCTGTGGGGCTCTTCAACTTTTACACTTGTGTACAGAAGACGCTTGAGGTTAAATATCTCACTATTATTACCAGTCAATAAAGAATAGAGGAAGTGGCTGTTTGGTTATTGGGTGGCGGACAGTGATGGCATTACGCACCTTGAACCCAATTTCATTCAAAGCCTCTTTAATGTCAAGTTCTGATGTGCTTGGGTGGAGGTGACGAATTACAACTCTAAAACTTTTTTCTTCGTTTAGCTGATATGTAAAATATTGGAATCCAGATGTTTTTAGATGTCTGATAATTTTCCTGTAGGAGTCTGAAGATGTTGGCTTAATGGAGACTGTTTCAGAACGAGAGCGGCAGGAAAATTCTGTGGGATCGACTACTTTTTCTAGGTCCTTGCAAAACTTGATAAAATTGTTGATGCCTTTGACGTGAATGGGAGGTATTTTGTTTACATGCTCTTGGATTGGTTCTTCTATACGGGAGTTGTCTTCCTCAATAAGGACTGCTGGTAATTGTTTGTCTGGCGTTGTACCATGGTTGGCAGATTCTTCTTCCCTCGAGTGACATGGAAGTACCTTGGTAGTAGACGGTGGAGTTGAAGATGACGCGTGGGAGATCTGTGATAAGGATCGTTCTGGGGTTGGTTTTTTGTTTTGTGGAGAATTCGGAGAATTTCGTTGCGAATTAGGTTGTCTATTTGAGCTCCCTGTCTTCCTTTTTGCTCCCATATTAATTGATATAAATTAGTGGGAAGAAAGGCAGTACGTAAAAAATTAAAAAAAAATAAAATAAAATAATTATAAAAAAAGTGAATGAAATAAACAAAGTAAGTGTGAGAAAACGAAAGAATATGCTTGCCCTCACCACTAGCCTAGCCAGGGCAAGGCTCTAAAGTATTTCCAAGAACTTATTATTCACTTACTATTTAAGAGTTTTCATTTGATGGTAAGTTCTATAATACACACTGAACATAAACATAACCTTCAAAGTCAGTCTCTTCTTTTCTTGCCTGAACTCCTTTCCTTCTATTCTTCCCAGAAGTTTTGGGATGAAGATTGAAAACTAAGAGGGTTATGATATTAAAATATGAAAAAGTTCTTAATTTTTTCCTTAATATAAGCTAAAAATTGAAAATTAACTTCTCATGAATTTTAAGCAAACTTTTGTTAAAGCAACCATAACAGCTGTCCCTGTAAATATAATTTTTTTCAATTAGTTCTCGTATTTCTTTTACAGAATATTTAAGATAGAAGTTTTTAAGATAATTTTTTCTAAGAGTGCTCTCGACAGGAGTGTTTTGTTTAGTGTATTTATGCAAAAACGACTTAAAGGGCTTGGACTGCAGTTTATTGAATGGAATATTGGAAGGTTTCTTTGAGTTGAATTGGAGGTCGCTTGGATTTTTGTGCTGCAGTTAACTGTATGTGAACACCTATAATAATACAAATATGTTGGGAACAGTCAAATGCTATCGTATGCTACTTATGAAAAGATAGAATGTACTTACTTGCAATTGAGTTGCAATGAGCATCCACTTGAGAATTTCGATCGGAACCAATTGAGTTATCGCAAGAAGAAAAACAAATTATTTTCCCGTCTGATTTCAATTCTGAGTATTGTTTTATCGAAATTTTGATTTTTTAAGATTGGCTGGCTGTCGTTTTAGTCATTTTCACTATTGTACTTGTTTACCGAAATAAACACAACTTTAGAATGAAATGAAAATAAAAGATTAGGTTGGAAGATTGAGTCAAAATTAGAACTTCTAAGAAAGTTAAACCAAAGGAAACGTTGCTAGACATTATACCATTTCCTTAACGAGTTCGAAGAAGTATTTGGAAATCATGAGTCATTTTTTCATTCTTGGAAAATTAAGTAGGTAAATATTATTGTTGATGATTTAAAAATAAATCAAAACTATTCTCTACAATAAAAATTAAAAATAAATAAATATTTGTAATGGAATAAATGCGCATTCGTGCACTGAAAACCTAAAATGTGCAAATTTGTGCAGTGACCCCCAAAATGTGCAATTTTGTGCAGTAACCCCCAAAATGTGCAATTTTGTGCAGTAACCCCCAAAACGTGCAAAATAAAACTTACATATGTTAATCCGGATGCCTGAATTCCTGTAAATAACTTTTACCCGATCGATTTCAAGCAAGCAAATAAAAAAGAGCAATTGCACAAGAATCCGGTCTCTACTTATAACTAACAAGAACAAACCTACCAGTCCAGTCAACGAACAGTTATAGATGGAAATTTTTGGAACTCAATTTTTGACTTCGTAACTTTGTTTGGGCTGGATACGAGGTGAACATATCAAAAGTCCTCGCCCCTAGCCTTTAAGCCGGGGGGGAGGGGGGGTTTAGAAGGTCCCATTTTTCGGGTTATCACTTATATCTCGGAAACCCTGCGTCCCAGCGACATGACTCTTCTATAAGAAATGAAAGCTGATTAAATTTACTAAGAGTTCTATTTAATAAAGTTTTTCGAGATATTTTTAGTTTTCGAAGTATCCGCTCTTGAAAGTTTGTCATTTTGGGGAAAAACACTTTTGCCGCATATTTTTTCCCCGTTTTGACCGGATAACTCTTCAACGATGTACCAAAATAATAAAAAACGGTAATAGGGTTGTAGAGTATTGCATTCCCTTCAATAATATATATTACTTTGCTATTTTATGTATTTTCCTTCAAACGTAAAAATAATTTCAGTGTTCATTGTGAAATCTGAAATGTAGCGACTAACAGCCCAGGAAACTAAGAGTTATAGGTGGAAATGTTTGGAACACAATTTTTAACTTCATAACTTTGTTTCGGCTAGTTAGGTGGTCAACATATCAAAAGTCCTCCGGCCTTTGAGCAGGGGGGGAAGGGGTTTTAGAAGGTACCATTTTTCGGGTTTTCACTTATATCTCGGAACCCTGCGTCCTAGAGACATGGCCATTCTATAACAAACGAAAGCTGATTAAATTTACTAAAAGTTCTATTCAATAAAGTTTTTCGAGATATTTTTAGTTTTCGAAATATCCGCTCTTGAAAGTCTGTCATTTTGGGGAAAAACACTTTTGCCGCATATTTTTCCCCCGTTTTGACCGGATAACTCTTCAACGATGTACCAAAATAATAAATAACGGTTATAGGGTTGTAGAGTATTGCATTCCCTTCAATAATATATATTACTTTACTATTTTATGTATTATCCTTCAAACGTAAAAAAAATTTCAGTGTTCATCGTGAAATCTGAAATGTAGCGACTAACCGCCCAGGAAACTAAGAGTTATAGGTGGAAATGTTTGGAACACAATTTTTGACTTCGTAACTTTGTTTGGGCTGGATAGGAGGAGAACATATCAGAAGTCCTCGGCCCTAGCCTTTAAGCCGGGGGGGAGGGGGGGTTTAGAAGGTCCCATTTTTCGGGTTATCACTTATATCTCGGAAACCATGCGTCCTAGCGACATGACTCTTCTATAACAAATGAAAGCTGATTAAATTTCCTAATCAAGTTCTATTCAATAAAGTTTTTCGAGATATTTTTAGTTTTCGAAATATCCGCTCTTGAAAGTCTGTCATTTTGGGGAAAAACACTTTTTCCGCATATTTTTTCCCCGTTTTGACCGGATAACTCTTCAACGATGTACCAAAATAATAAATAACGCTTATAGGGATGTAGAGGATTCCATTCGCTTCAATAATATATATTACAATACTATTTTATGTATTTTCTTTCAAACGTTATATACGCACTCACTTGGTCTTAACAAAACCATTGCCAATATAATGCTCAAGATATAATTGAGTGTGAATAACTGGTCAGAGGCCAAAAATTATATATTTCGTACTATTTATACTTCCAGTACTACCTATATTTACATAATGGAGTATATTTTGGACAATACAATGACTGGAAATGGTGAGAAATTGAACGGTTCATTGGTCGAATGTTGTTGCAAGATATCACGATGAACACTAAAACTGTTTTCACAGTTGAAGGAAAATACATAAAATAGTAAAGTTATGTATATTACTGGAGCGAATGGAATGCTTTACAACCCCATAACCGATATTTATTTTTTGGGTGCATCGTTGAAGAGATATCCGGTCGAGAATAGAAATAGTGTGTTTTTTCCCAAAATGACAGGCTTTCAAGAGCGAATATTTTGAAAACTAAAGATATCTCGAAAAACTTCATTGAATAGAACTTGTAGGAAATTTAATAAGCTTTCGTTTGTTATAAAATGGCCATGTCTCTAGGACGCAGGGTTTCCGAGATATAAGTGAAAACCCGAAAAATGGTACCTTCTAAAACCCCTTCCCCCCGGATCAAAGGCCGGAGGACTTTTGATATGTTGACCACCTAACTAGCCGAAACAAAGTTATGAAGTTAAAAATTGTGTTCCAAACATTTCCACCTATAACTCTTAGTTTCCTGGGCTGTTAGTCGCTACATTTCAGATTTCACAATGAACACTGAAATTATTTTTACGTTTGAAGGAAAATACATAAAATAGCAAAGTAATATATATTATTGAAGGGAATGCAATACTCTACAACCCTATTACCGTTTTTTATTATTTTGGTACATCGTTGAAGATTTATCCGGTCAAAACGGGTAAAAAATATGCGGCAAAAGTGTTTTTCCCCAAAATGACAAACTTTCAAGAGCGGATACTTCGAAAACTAAAAATATCTCGAAAAACTTTATTGAATAGGACTTTTAGTAAATTTAATCAGCTTTCATTTGTTATAGAAGAGTCATGTCGCTGGGACGCAGGGTTTCCGAGATATAAGTGATAACCCAAAAAATGGGACCTTCTAACCCCCCCCCCCCCCGGCTTAAAGGCTAGGGGCGAGGACTTTTGATATGTTCACCTCCTATCGAGCCCAAACAAAGTTACGAAGTCAAAAATTGAGTTCCAAAAATTTCCACCTATAGCTGTTTTCAAGCATTCGTTGCCTGGACTGTACGTGCTGAACGTGTAACTCAGAACCCAAAATCTAGCATCTACTGACTGACTGTAATTTAATACAGAAGCTTAATGTCCACAGTGATTTGACAGAACTCCCCGGAGATGACAGTACCACATTGCCACAATATATTCAAACATTTAAAAAACATAAACATATATCACAACATGTAAAACAAGATGTTAGGTAAATACCATGCCAAAATGTTTGGTGAAAATGTTAAAAACTCGTGTTTACGTCAATCCACTCTTCTAAGAAAAATAATGGATTAAACCAGATTTACATTGCCCTCTATTGAATAAATTGAATAAATGCAATTCGCCTATGACGACTGGGCAAAACATTAATAAGTATGAATAATAGGGCAAGAAATAGACATTTTTTTCGGCAACTTGAAATTCATTTAGGTCCTTCATATTCTAGTAAAAACTGTTTTTATATGACAAAACAACCCTGAATTTTGCTTTAATCCGTTTGATAGTTTTTACTTAATAATTTCGCCCTTGGTTTTAGCAAAAAAAATAATATTTCTCAAATTGGTGAAAAATTCAAAAGAAATGCTTTACATATTTAGTTTTTTTTAAAGACCCTCAAGGTTTCAAAAACATTTTACTGATTGAAAAACTGTCAATTTGGACGGCTCCGGGAATTTTTAAAAGGTATTAAGCTTCAGCACCTTAGTTATTAATAAAAACAAAAACAAAAGAATATTTCAAAAAATGTGTAAAGAGCTTTCGTTAGGATTTTTCAACCATCTGAAAAATGCTAATTTTGTCACTGGTATCTCAATTGCAAAATTAATATACAAAAATTATCAAACTTAAACAAAATTTATTTTTGTGTTTTATCATAAAATTAAGTTTCTTCCTAGAATATGAAGGACCTAAATGAATTGTAACTTGTCCACCAAAATGTCTATTTTTTGTCCTATTTTTCATATTTATTCCTACTTTCCTTAGCCGCGAATCAATTTCCGAATTATGAACATTGTTAAAAGTATTACTACAAATCTTTTGACACCTTGCGAAGGTCTCTAGCATGAACACTTTCGGAGTTATGGGAGAAACAAGTACAATAAAACCGGGAATTTTTCGATTTTCTTCCAACATCCAACTCGAAACAGATTCGCCCTGGGCTATTATATAAATAGCAACAACCTTGCGGTAAGTAATTCTCTCAGGTATATTATTATTACTGGTGGTATCCTATAATTTTTTTTTTTTTTCTACAGAAAGGAATTAACGTCTTAATGGCCGCAGCGGCTAACAACCAAGAAGAAGTCATGACTTTCCTCCTTTCAACGATAAAGAAGGTAAACATGGAAAATAGAAGCATAGACGGATACACATGCCTTCATCTTGCGGCTTTAGGAGGTCACGAGTCGATTTTGAAGAAACTCCTTTATAAAAACGCTGATCCCAATGCCTGCGACCAGGTGAACACCTCTTGTCATACTAATTGAAGGAATTTTTAGAATAATTCAACTTTTAGCACTTTCCGAAGGAATGTACTTATTGAGGTCCCTCAAAACATCATCAATACTACTACTAGATAACGAAAATGTCATAATCTGTTAAAATCCGTTACAATTTATGTATATGTGTGTGTTTGTAGTTTAGCACAATATCCACCAGAGCTTTTAGCGCGGTTCCTCCCTCCCCCATAGGGAGGAACCCCGCTTATAAGGTTGATACAATGAAACAATCCGGAAGTGCCGACTAGAAAATTTCGCGTTTCAGAACCCCTAGAAACCGAAAATAACGGTGGTTCAAATTTGTATATATATATATATATATATATATATATATATATATATATATATATATTTGTCTGTTCGCTCTATAGGTAGAAGACGAATGGTCCGATTGTGATGAAATTTGGTACAAAAATCCGTCGTCTAAATTGAAAGGTCAAGTTCGTTAGCCAGCAGAATCCGCCCACTGGAAGATGGCGTTTGGGGCGAAATTCGCGCAAAAAAAATCGTAACGCTTACGTTTGAGTTCATACGCTTGTAAGTACTCGTTTTATAGGCTTCTTGGGCTAGGAAAACGAATGAAACCATTTTCAAGGCGATAGCTTTGACCGTTTTCGAGAAAATTGGAAAAATAGTTTTTGAATACCGTTTTTGGTTTGGGTACTTAGAATCATGGGATTAAGTTGAAACATTTTCTGCATGTTCTACTTTCATTAAAACTAATATGTTAAAATTTTTGTTACGTTTGGAGTTTAGGAAGGGTTAGAATAAAATATTTTATTAACAGACATAAAAAGTTTTGGTAACTTTGTATACTTTCCTTAATATCTCGAATATGGTTGAGAATCTTGGGAGACGGAAGATGACCATTAGAAAGCTCACTTAATGTTCTTCAAAAATGGTTCTATTGAAAGTTTTGATTAGGCGATGTCAATCGGAGAAATAAGTGCTCAAAACTTTAAAGTAATTGATTTCGCTTATTCGAACTGTTCTTTTTGTCTTTGATTTTGGTACTTAGAATTATGGGATTCAGTTGAAACATTTTCTGCATGTTTGAATTGTATCAACACTAATATGTTGAAATTTTTGTTACGTTTGGAGTAAAGGAAGGGTTAGAATAAAATATTTTATTAACAGACAAGAAAAGTTTTGGTAACCTTTTATACTTTCGTTAGTATCTCAAAAACCGTTGACAATCTTGGGAAGCGAAAGGTTACCATTCAAAAGCTTACTAAATGGTCTACAAAAAAGGTTCTAAAGAAAGTTTTGAATAAGCGATGTCAATCGAATAAATAAGTGCTTAAACTTTGAAGTAATTGATTTCGTTTATTCGAACGGTTCTTTTTGTCTTTGATTTTGGTACTTCGAATTATGGGATTCAGTTGAAACATTTTCTGCATGTTCTAATTTCATCAAGACTAGTATGCTGAAAATTTACTTACGTTTGGAGTTAAGGAAGGGTTAAATTAAAATAATTAATTAATAGAGATGAAAAGCTTTGGAAACTGCGTATACTTTCATTAATATCTCGAAAACGGTTGAGAATCTTGGTAAACGGATGTTTTCCAGTCGAAAGCTTACTAAATGCTCTAGAAAACAGGTTCTGAAGAAAGTTTTGATTAGGCGATGTCAAACGGAGAAATAAGTACATATAACTTAGAAGTTTGATAAACGATAATGGATTTCGTTTATTTATACGGTTCTTTTTGTCTGTTTTTATTTCTTGTTATTTTGTTATTGCTTGTAGGAGGAGGATGTATTTCTCAATAAAACAGGGGAATAAATACAAATTCTTTGAACCTGTAACAGAACTGAAAACGTAAATATTCTCTGTGTAGAGTCAGTCCGGGTCGAGGTAGTAGGCCGGTTCAGGTAGTCTTTTATTGCACTTCATAAATCAAGATTCATTGTTCTCATCAAGCATTCTAGGACAGCTGACAGTTACCTTTACCTGTAGGAAGTCATGCAGCCAAATTCTATACTAGAAATATAATTATATTTTGTGGTTGAATGTGGCCGTAGTTCAATAAAAATTAACACTACTTTCTCATTTTCATGTACAATTTTATTTTGTTTAATTGCATTTAAAAGTAAAATGGATATGTTTGCACTGCAAGTTAAGTAAATTAGAAATATATTCGTAGAAGAGTCTTCGTAGACCGAAACTTGGGACGGCAGAAAGAGTAATTTCTGCTAAGGATAGTTTCATCCCTAGCCGAAAATCATGTTTTTTTTTTTTTTTTTCATATTTGCTTACATTAGGAATGATCCAAACAAAGTAATAACTGTTTCTATTCTAAGTCTACAAAATAACACTAGGGATATGAATGGAACAGCGCTAAGATGACGCAGTTCCTGCGAGTCGGACTTTTGTTTTTTAGCGCAGTTCCTCCCTAATCTCCATAGGAAGAACCCGCTTATGAGGACCTCACGGCGCGATCCGGAAGTGCCGACCAGAAACTTTCTCGTTTCAGACCCCATAGATCACGAAAATATAGGTGGTTCAAATTTGTATATATATATATATATATATATATATATATATATATATATATATATATATATATTAATGCGTTTTGTTCTTTTAGGCTTAGGGTCGGAAAAAGTAGCATTTCCTTGTGTCACACCACTTTATTTTGCATGCCCTACATGTTTCGTGCTTAATTCATTCGCACCTCATCAGGGGCACTTCTTGCTAAGAAGTCCTTCCGTCTCATGTACCTTCTGCGGAGGCAGGGGACAAGAATAATAATATATATTTATATATATGCTTGTCTGTTCGCGCTCCTGACGGCTCAAAAATGGTTCGACTTTGATAAAAAAATCTGTCTTCTAATTTGAAAGGTCAAGATCGTTAACCAGAAAAATCCGCCTACTGGAAGATGGCGTTTGGGGCGAAATTCGCGCAAAAAAAATCGTAACGCTTACGTTTTTAGTGCGGTTCCTCCCTCCCCCATAGGGAGGAACCCCGCTTATAAGGTTGATACAATGAAACAATCCGGAAGTGCCGACTAGAAAATTTCGCGTTTCAGAACCCCTAGAGACCGAAAATAACGGTGGTTCAAATTTGTATATATATATATATATATATATATATATATATATATATATATGTATATATTTATATATATATATATATATATATATATATATATATATATATTTGTCTGTTCGCTCTGTAGCTCCTAGACGAATGGTCCGATTTTGATGAAATTTGGTACAAAAATCTTTCGTCTAATTTGAAAGGTCAAGTTCGTTAACCAGCAAAATCCGCCCACTGGAAGATGGCGTTTGGGGCGAAATTCGCGCAAAAAAAATCGTAACGCTTACGTTTTTAGCGCGGTTCCTCCCTCCCCCATAGGGAGGAACCCCGCTTATAAGGTTGATACAATGAAACAATCCGGAAGTGCCGACAAGAAAATTTCGCGTTTCAGAACCCCTAGAGACCGAAAATAACGGTGGTTCAAATTTGTATATATATATATATATATATATATATATATATATATATATATATATATGTATGTATTTATTTATATATATATATATATATATATATATATATATATATATATATTTGTCTGTTCGCTCTCTAGCTCGAAGACGAATGGTCCGATTTTGATGAAATTTGGTACAAAAATCAGTCGTCCAATATGAAAGGTCAAGTTCGTTAACCAGCAAAATCCGCCCACTGGAAGATGGAGTTTGGGGCGAAATTCGCTCAGAAAAAATCGTAACGCTTACGTTTTTGAGTTCATAAGCTTGTAAGTACTCTTTTTATAGGCTTCTTGGGCTAGGAAAACGAATGAAACCATTTTCAAGGCGATAGCTTTAACCGTTTTCGAGAAAATTGGAAAAATAGTTTTTGAATACCGTTTTTGGTTTGGGTACTTAGAATCATGGGATTCAGTTGAAACATTTTCTGCATGTTCTACTTTCATTAAAACTAATATGTTGAAATTTTGGTTACGTTTGGAGTTAAGGAAGGGTTAGAATAAAATATTTTATTAACAGACATAAAAAGTTTTGGTAACTTTGTATATTTTCCTTAATATATCGAAAAAGGTTAAGAATTTGGTAAACAAAAGAATACCATTAGAAAGCTTACTAAATGCTCTACAAAAAAGGTTCTGATGAAAGTTTTGATTAGGCAATGTCAATCGGAGAAATAAGTGCTTAAAACATTAAAGTAATTGATTTTGCTTATTCGAACTGTTCTTTTTGTCTGTTTTTATTCCTTGTTATTTTTTAATTGCTTATAGTTGGATAATGTATTTTACAATAAAACAGATTAGGCAAAATAAGAAAAACAATTCATTGTTAGAAATATAGCTTGCCAAGAGAAAAAGATTCGTTGACGTCTTTTGAATATTTTCAATTGCCTTTATGCTGTTGGTTTTTTTATTTTATTTTTTAAGTGATTTTATCTGTAGAATTATTACTATAGTAAAAGAACACAGGAATGTGTGAAAATATTTGATATTTTCCAATTCATTGAAACGTATGAAATGAAGTATCGGTAGAAGAGGATTCTAGGGTCTTGCGGACCTGACCCCAGGTATAGCCAGCCATAAAACCCTTTGAACAAAGGCCGAGGAAAATATTATCTGTTTCTATTCTATGCTTTTCAAATGAGAATAGGGATATGAACAGGAACCGGGGTCTCCCGTGGTCTAATGGCTAGCGCCTTGGATTCATAAGCGGGAGATGGTGGGTTCAATTCCCAACCTCCGGCAGGAATTTTATCATCCCACGGCTCACTGGTGAAATTCCTCGCTACACCCTGGATGTCGGCGCTAATGACCTAGATGTTGATGTGCCGTAAAAAAAAAAAAAAAAAAAAAAAAAAAAAAAAAAAAAAACTGGAACCGCGCTAAGATGACGCAGTTCCTGCGAGTCGGACTTTTGAGTTCATAAGCTTGTAAGTACTCGTTTTATATGCTTCTTGGGCTAGGAAAACGAATGAAACCATTGTCAAGGCGATAGCTTTAACCGTTTTCGAGAAAAATTTGAAAAATAGTTTTTGAATACCGTTTTTTGGTTTCGGTACTTATAAGCATGGGATTCAGTTGAAACATTTTCTGCATATTCTACTTTCATTAAAACTAATTTGTTGAAATTGTGGTTACGTTTGGAGTTAAGGAAGGGTTAGAATAAAATATTTTATTAACAGACATAAAAAGTTTTAGTAACTTTGTTTACTTTCCTTAATATCTCGAAAAAGGTTGAGAATCTTGGTAGACCAAAGAATACCATTAGAAAGCTTATTAAATGCTCTAAAAGAAAGGTTCTTATAAAAGTTTTGATTAGGCGATGTCAATCGGAGAAATAAGAGCTTAAAACTTTAAAGTAATTGATTTCGCTTATTCGAACTGTTCTTTTTGTCTGTTTTTTATTCTTTGTTATTTTTTAATTGCTTATAGTTGGATAATGTATTTGAAAATAAAACAGGTTAAGAAAAATAAGAAAAACAATTTAATGTTAGAGATATGGATTTCCAAGATATAGCTTTTCAACTGCCTAGCGTCCTTCCTAGGGAGGGTTGTTTGTCTTTGATTTTGGTACTTAGAATTATGGGATACAGCTGAAACATTTTCTGCATGTTCGAATTTCACCATCACTAATATGTTGAAATTTTTGTTACGTTTAGAGTAAAGGAAGGGTTAGAATAAAATATTTTATTAACAGACAAATAACGTTTTGGTAACTTTGTATACTTTCGTTAGTATCTCGAAAACCGTTGACAATCTTGTGAAGCGGAAGATTACCATTCGAAAGCTTACTAAATGATCTACAAAAAAGGTTCTGAAGAAAGTTTTAATTAGGCGATGTCAATCGGAGAAATAAGTGCTTAAAACTTTAAATTAATTGATTTCGTTTATTCGAGTGGTTCTTTTTGTCTGTTTTATTCCTTGTTATTTTTTAATTGCTTATAGTTGGATAATGTATTTGACAATAAAACTGGTTAAGTAAAATAACAAAAACAATTTATTGTTATAAATATAGATTTCCAGGATTCCAAGACCTTGTAACTAGCGGGACAGTTTCTAGTGGTAGCCGACCCTTCCAGGTAAGATTGTAAATCATACCCTTTCAAGACTTTACTACACATAGGAATGGCGTTAGTGACCTTAAGGGTTGACACGCCATTATAATAATTAATTAAAAAAAAGACTGGTGGAACCAAAATAATAACTGTTTCTATTTTAATCTTTCCAAATTAGACAAGGGATATGAACGGAACCGCGCTAAGATGATGCAGTTCCTGCGAGACGGACTTTTTTTGAGTTCATATGCTTCCAGGTACTTCTTTTGTAGGTTTCCTAACATAGGAAAACGAATGAAACAATTTTTAAGGCGATATCTGTAACCGTTTTTGAGAAAAGTGGAATCAATATTTTCGCATTTCATTATTTTTTGTGGGTACTTAGAATCGCGAGATTCAATTGAAATTTTTTCTACATCTTGGAAATTAATCCCAACTAAAATGTTTAAATTTTGGTTATATTTGGAGTTAAGGAAGTATGCGAAAAAAAATATTTTATTAATAGACATGAAAAGTTTTCGGATCTTCGTACATTTTTTCGTAAATATCTCGAAAACAGTTGGGAAATCGTGGTAAGTGAAAGGTGATCATTCGAACGCTTGCTAAATTCTCTACAAAAAAGGTTCTGAAGCAATATTCGGTGGGGCAATGTCAATCAGAGATATAAGCGCATAAAACTTAAAAAGTGTTTGTTTTTTTCTTTTGAACCGGTTTTTGTCTTTGTTTAACTCACTTTTTAATTGGTTGTTTTTGTTTTAAATTGCAATTATCAGTAGAATTAGTATTTTAGTCAAATAAGCCAAGAAACTGTGAAAGGTATTGGTAATACGTTTGGAGTGGCTGTGGTAATCAAGATGGCTGTGGCTAATAATGATGGCGTATACATAGGTTTGTTTTGAATTCTCCTATCTATATAACCTTCCTCATAGCCTACAACTGAAGATATCGCTATTTCTTATTTTATAGAAAGATTTAACCCACGAGAGAATGGAATTTTATTTGCCATGAAGCACATATTTACAGTTGATTATAACAGTAAAATGAATATGCTCGTAAAACAACAAACTTAAAATGACAACGAATTTTTGGTTGTTCGAAATAGAGCCTTCTGTGCAGTAGTCGAGGAGTAAGTACGTTTTCAGTATATAATTGTATTGACTTATTCAGCGTTACTCAAGAATGAGGATTAAGAATTATTCGTATTATTCAGTGTAATTTGGCTACCGTCAGTTTCCTGTGATTTGTGATGCCTAATCTATTCCATTTCTTCGAGATGCACGGAACCTCGCTAAGATGACGCAGTTCCTGCGAGTCGGAGTTTTGTGAGAGAGGACCGGTCGTTATGACAATTGCTTGTAGAGTGAAGGCTTCCCTTTGAAGCAGTGCCGGCATTCGCTTGTGAGTCTCCACTACACAACGAGTCGCCCGGGCGAAAAAGTGCGTAAGAGCCCATTAAAACTAATGTATCTCAAAGTCGCCGACGACTAGTCGACAGTGCGTAATGGGCCTAAAAGTGGTCCAATTATAATGAAATATAACACATTTATTTATTTAAATTTTAACGTCCATTATTATTAACAAAGAATTTTACGGCAGGGTATCTATAGGTTACCACCCTTTTCTAGTCAGGATAGGGCTGATGCCTTTTATTTTTTCTAAATAAAAGATCCCATAGTGGGAATCGAACCCACGACCCTTGGCACAGAGTGTTAAGTGCTCACGCCTTTAAGGGGCAGAGACGGCTTAAGCCGTTGTTAGTTCAAAAATTCGTTCGCGGCGACGATTTTAGTAGCTTGTTGTTGTAATTGATATCCTGGACCTGTTAACACTTTTTACAACCCGTCCAGCCCCTTTCTACCCCTTGGCAGCCCACATAGCGGTACTTTGTCGTCTTCTGGCACCTAGCGTACCCAAACTCGCCTAACCCTCTCAAGCGTTATCTGTGATTTCCTTCCACAGAAGGATATCTACCTTGAACAATGTACGTAAAAAAAATCGTATATCTATATGAAATACTATTGCTTGTTACTTTATCTTTCTCGAATATGTCGCTAGGATGTTATTGATAATTGTTTAGAGGAAAGTATGGGTTTTGTGCTGTAGTGAGACAGGATATGCATTAAATATGGATATTTACACCGGGAAGAGCGAGAAATCACATCCTAATTTGGGCCTAGGAGAGCGGATTGTTTTTATCACAGTTTATTTATTTGCTTACTGCATTATGTAATTATAAATGTCTCGAAGAGTAAATAAAAGTCCGACTCGCAGGAACTGCAGCATCTTAGCGCGGTTCCGTTCATGTCCCTAGTGCCATTTGATAAGCTTAGAAAAAAAATAAACTTATTTTTTTTATATATCTTGTGAAAATTGTCAAAATCCTCTCGAACATCTCGAATAAAAGTGATATTAAGGCGTCAGGGACACCGACAGTAGCTAACTTTTACACAGAAGCGGAAATTACAGAATCTGGCTCTCATTCTAAAGCAAAGCTCTATAAATCAATACAAAATATGCCTAATAAAGCATTTCTAGAGGATACAGAAGCATGGGCGTATATGAGGGGGGGGCTGAGGGGACTGCAGCCCCTCCCGAAATTTTGAATTGATGATAAAAACTTCTCGTAAAACCCTTAAAAATAAATTAAATAAGATCACTTAGTTCATAAAACATATTTTATTTTACGTGTAATAGCGTTTTAGTTGCCTAAAACTATTCCAAGCTCTAAATATTTAGTATTCCATACCCTGGAAATGGTCTCAGCCCCCCCCCGAAATTGTTTTTATATACGCCCATGTACAGAAGGATCAAGAAGAAGTACACAAGATTGAGTAGAATACCCAGCCTAATATAGCCTATATAGAATAATATGTTGAATAAAACCTATCTAGTAAATACACAAGGACAAATAAAAGTCTTGACGAATAACAAATCAAGAAAAAAAACTTTATTTAACAAAATAAAACAAAGTTTAGTTGCCCAACTACAATAGAATAATATACCTAATTAAGTCTATGGAGTAGACACAAATGGACCAAAAACAAGTCTTGTGGAATATTGTTTTTTTTTTTTCTAATTAAATACTTTTTATCAATATTTAGTATATAACCTTTGTTGAAAACTATTGATTGCTAATTGATGAATCGGTTTACAACTAAGTAGTCTTTATCAATATTTAGTATATAACCTTATGTTTGGATCTGAGTTTTTGGGGTGCTCTCCGCCTAGGCTTTGTATTTGTGTCGGCAGATACCTGGGGAATATTTACAGCTCTTGAAGATTAACTCTTAGCAGGTAAATTTCCTGCGGCCCCCTGGTTTCTACGGGCATTGAACTTTAGGAGGATTGGATTTAGGACTTAATATACGTATGTAGACTAAATCATAGCAAGAAGTAATCCTCCGTCGTCGGTCCTTAATTATGTAGACTCGCTAATGTTATCCAATCTTAGATACATCGTATTTAAAATCCACAGCAAAAACACGACATTTCATCAGAATCCCCTGCTGAATAAAACTTATATAGAATAATATGCAAAATAAAGCCTATCTAGTGGATAAAAATAGAGGAAAAAAGCCGTTCGTGGTGGTAGAAAATCTTAAACGTATTTCGCTCAGAAATCTCCGAAATATTGTCACTAATTTTACGTATCCTGTTTTATAGCCAAATAGATTAATATTCTATAATCAATAAGAAAAATCTACTAACAATAAAAAACTATGGGTAACAGATGAAAATAGGGAATACCAAGAATAATTCTAAATACGAAATCAACACCAGTACTGTCACATCTAGATATTCATACGGCATCTTCGAATTCTAACAAACAAAATATTGATTCTAATTATACGTATCCTGTTTCATTGACAAATACATTTGACTACTATAAGCAATTAAAAACACTAGGGAATATGCCAAAGAACTCGGAGTAGGAGCCTCGACAGTTTCAAGACATTTGAAGGAAATCGACAAATCCAAAACTGACATTTCATACGGTATTTCTCCGATTGACATCGCCTAATCAAAACTTTCATCAGAACCTTTTTTGTAGAGCATTTAGTAAGCTTTCTAATGGTATTCTTCCGTTTCCCAAATTCTCAACCTTTTTCGAGATATTAAGGAAAGTATACAAAGTTACCAAAACTTTTTTATGCCTGTTAATAAAATATTTTATTCTAACCCTTCCTTAACTCCAAACGCAACCAAAATTTCAACATATTAGTTTTAATGAATGTAGAACATGCAGTAAATGTTTCAACTGAATCCCTTGATTCTAAGTACCCAAACCAAAAACGGCATTCAAAAATTATTTTTTCAGTTTTCTCGAAAACGGTTAAAGCTATCGCCTTGAAAATGGTTTCATTCGTTTTCCTAGCCCAAGAAGCCTATAAAAAGAGTACTTACAAGCTTATGAACTCAAAAACGTAAGCGTTACGATTTTTTTGCGCGAATTTCGCCCCAAACGCCATCTTCCAGTAGGCGGATTTTGCTGGTTAACGAACTTGACCTTTCAAATTGGACGACAGATTTTTGCACCAAATTTCATCAAAATCGGACCATCAGGGAAGCCAGAAATGAGCGAACAGACAAATATATATATATATATATATATATATATAAATATATACATATATATATATATATATATATATATACAAATTTGAACCACCGTTATTTTCGGTCTCTAGGGGTTCTGAAACGCGAAATTTTCTTGTCGGCACTTCCGGATTGTTTCATTGTATCAACCCTATAAGCGGGGTTCCTCCCTATGGGGGAGGGAGGAACCGCGCTAATAAAAAGCAATAAAAAACCAAGGGAAAGAGACAAAAATTACAAAAAGAACGACAAAAACCCGTTCATAAGAACAAAACAGACGTATTTGATGTTTTAAGCATTTATTTCTCCGATTGACATAACCTAATCAAAAATAGTTTTAGAATCATTTTTGTAGAGAATTTAGTAAGCTTTCAAATAGTTTCAATCCACTTACCACGATTTCCCAACCGTGTTCGAGATATTAATGAAAGTATACGAAGTTTCCAAAACTTTTCATATCTGTTCATAAAATATTTTATTCTAACCCTTCCTTAACTCCAAACGTAACATAACTTTCAACATATTAGTTTTAATGAAAGTAGAACATGCAGATAATGTTTCAACTGAATCCCGTTATTCTAAGTACCCAAACCAAAAACGGTATTCAAAAACTATTTTTCCAATTTTCTCGACAACGGTTAAAGCTATCGCCTTGAAAATGGTTTCATTCGTTTTTCTAGCCCAAGAAGCCTATAAAACGAGTACTTACAAGCTTATGAACTCAAAAACGTAAGCGTTACGATTTTTTCTGCGCGAATTTCGCCCCAAACGCCATCTTCCAGTGGGCGGATTTTGCTGGTTAACGAACTTGACCTTTCAAATTGGACGACAGATTTTTGTACCAAATTTCATCAAAATCGGACCATTCGTCTTCTATTTAGAGAGCGAACAGACAATATATATATATATATATATATATATATATATATATATATATATATATATATATATATATATAAATATATACATATATATATATATATACAAATTTGAACCACCGTTATTTTCGGTTTCTAGGGGTTCTGAAACGCAAAATTTTCTAGTCGGCACTTCCGGATTGTTTCATTGTATCAACCTTATAAGCGGGGTTCCTCCCTATGGGGGAGGGAGGAACCGCGCTAAAATATTTCTTCACAAATTTTAATTTGAGTAAACGGGCTAATGATCCGATGTAATAGAAATTCAAAAAATAAGTAAGCAAAGAATCCAGAGACCAAGGCAACTAACACAGGTAAGAAATCCCATTATAAGCGCGAAAGATCGCGGCCGCAATGTGGGAAATGCCTAGACCTGTGTCATGCGGGTTTGCATTCAAGTACACATTACATAGACCCTTTAAGCGCACAAACGGCTCAGGCCGTTTAAAAAAATAAATTAAAAAGTTTGATATTGCAATAAATGGACTATGGGGTGTGTTTTAGCAACCAGAAGGAGTCATTTTTTTGCACGACTTGATTTTTAATTGGTTTTCCGATGATTGCGTCTTAAAGGGTTAACACTCACGGCCACTGGGCCTACAACACATTTATTATTATTAAAACAATATTTTATTACAATGTGCATGGTCTATTAATATATTCAAGAAGGCCAATTCTCTACAACTTTCTTCTGGCTTCACCCCATACCTATACATGAGAACTCATTTCGCTTATCTTAACTAATTTTTAGAATTTATTTTGCACCATGGGCGTATATAAGGAGGGATTTGAGCAGTAACAACCTTAAACATTAAAAATAAATTACATAAGATCACTTAGTTCAGAAAAAATAATTTGTTTTGTATGTGCCTAATAGCGTTTTATTTGGCTATCTATTCCGAGTTCTAGATTGTTAGTAACCCATACTCCCTAAATAATCCCAGCCCCCCCCCAATTCTTCCAGCCCCCTCATTTTTTTCATGTAAGAACTCATAATTTCTGTAATAAAAGTGATTTTCTTACTGAACGTGTGAGGCGTTCCTGGCCATAAGGGCGCCAATAATTGAAGGGAATAAAAGTCCGACTTGCAGGAACTGCATCATCTTAGTGCGGTTCCGTTCATAACCTTAGTGTCATTTGAAAAGCTTAGAATAGAAGTAAACTTCTTTTCGGTAAACCTGAAGGAGATTGTCCTCAACACCGATTTTCTTCAAACTTTGCACTATAACGTATTTTGATGCACTAAACACGAATCCGTTGAAAAAAATTTCTGTTCTCAATCAGGAAAGAAGTTATTTAAAAAAAAAGTTCACTGTTAGCGGGTTACAAACGACCAAAGGTGCTTTTTTTTTTTTTTTTTTTTTTTTTTTTTTTTTTTTTTTACGGCGCATCTACTTCTAGGTCATTAGCGCCGACATCCAGGGTGCAGCAAGGAATTTTCCCAACGAGCCCTGAGATGATAAAATTCCTGCCGGAGGTGGGGATCGAACCCACCATCTCCCGCTTATGAATCCAATGCACTAACCATTAGACCACGGGAGACCCCACCAAAGGTGCTGTTAGCGGGTTACAAACGACCAAATTTTCTTCAAAATTTGCATTATAACGTATTTTGATGCACTAAACACGAATCCGTTGAAAAAAAAAAAAAAAGTTGCTCGCAACTAGGAAAGAAGTTATTAAGCACTAAAGTTCACTGTTATGGAGGTTATAAAAGACGGGGTAAACAGCTTATATGTAAACACGCGCCTGCGCAATAGTCCTTAATGACGAAGTGTAATTGAAATTTAGACTCACCTTGTGGTAGCTGACTTGGTCGTAAACTGTCGCTTTTGGGCATACGTGCTATGCGTTTCCGCTCGCTCCGCTACGCTCCGCTCGCTCAAGAAAACATCAAAACCCCTAGTCAATCCAACTCGCAGAAATGAAAAGAATTCTATGGCCCAAAAGTCGTCCAAGGCAGTCTTCCCTAACCTTCATAACAGTGAACTTTTTTTTTAAATAACTTCTTTCCTGATTGAGAACAGAAATTTTTTTCAACGGATTCGTGTTTAGTGCATCAAAATACGTTATAGTGCAAAGTTTGAAGAAAATCGGTGTTGAGGACAATCTCCTTCAGGTTTACCTTCTTTTCTTATATACCTCGTGAAAATTGTCAACATCTACTCCAACGTCTCAAATAAAAGCTATATTAAGGCGTCAGGGAAACCGACAGTAGCTAACACACACAGAAACGGAAATTACACAATCCGGCTCTCGTTCGAAAGCAAAGCTCTAGAACATGCATGGGCGTATATAGGGGCGGGGCGCCAAGATGATGATCGCAGTTCCTGCGATTTGGACTGTTTTTTTCTGGGTTTTTTTTTTTTTGTTAATTAAAAACGTTAAATAGGTATATAATTTTAAAAAAGTATGTATGTATGAATAGGGTTAAAGGACGAAGAATGTCTAAAGTTACCATCGTCCTGTGATGTGTTCTTCAATGAAAATTACTTTTGTACTATAAAGATATTACAGGAGTCATTGCACTACATATATTGTCGGGAATGCTCTTAAATTGTAATTTTATATCATGTTCAAAAAGTGTTTTAAATTCGTTCTGAAAATAATATGGCTAATATAATTGTTTTACTTAGATAATGATATAATAATAATTATGGTGATATGAGCTTGGTCCATTACGGCATATTATTTAAATCTATATGTAATCAATGCATCTGACTCCAAGGTATAGATTATATACAGAAATTATTTATTTTTCTTCTTTTATTTTATTCTGTTTTTATTTTATTTTGTTTTATTTATTTATTTTCTTTTATTTATTTATTTATTTTTATAATTATTATTTTTTTATTTTTTTTCAGGCTATATTTCTGTATATAATTTTGATTTTTCGTCTTCGAATAACCTGCAAGACTCGAAGATATGCCGCACAGAAATCAGTTCATTACAAGACGCTCGGTGCTAATGACCCTAGCAGTAGAAGCACCCATAAGCAAACAAACAAAAAAAAAATTACAAGACGCACATATAGTTATTTCCTTTCCCTCCATAATGAAACCATGAGTAAGTCTAGTATGACCTAGGCGAAGGCGAGCTAAAACTACGTACCTCGTCTCTTCTACTGCTGCATTGGGATGATCGCCACGCCCAAGGCTTCTTTTGACCATTTTCAATTTATTTTCGGAAACCTCCACCCACATGAAGTGCCACCCCATCTTTATTCTCTCCACAGAAGGCGCGCATAATTCGTTTGGTGTTAGGGTTGTGGGTGTGATTTCCCTTAGATCGTGTGCTGCTTTTGCCGCCATATCGGCCATTTCATTACCCAATATTCCCTTGTGGCTAGGAGCCCAAAATAAATGAACTGCTTTTCCTATAACGTTCAGCATTCGGATATGTGTTTGGATTTTTGGGCTTACTGGATTTCTTGGGTACATCTCCAGCATGGAGCGGAGCACGCTTTCTGAGTCGGTGCATACTATTATGTTTTTCTTCTCCAGGGACATGGAGTACTGTAAAACTGCTGTAATGGAATGGGCTTCTACTGTAAATATTGTAGTGCGTGGGTCGAGTTTGAACTTGCGGGTTCTGAATATCCGTGGCAGCACAGGCGGTTGATCCATTAATTCTAGAGCCATCTGTGTATAAAACAAGCTTGTCCTGAATCTTGTCCAGCATTTCGAGGAGTGTTGCGTTCACCTGAGTGGCGTTAATCTAGGCTTCGGTTTTAAAACTAAATATGCAGTTAGGTTTTTCTAGAGTCCAGGGTGGGGTGTCCAGCAGTGGTAAGGGTAAATTTGTCTTTAGCAGATCTTGAACTACAAGAGTCATGCGTAAAGATAATGGTTTAGAAGCTGATGTATTTCTATTGTAAAAAAAAAAAAAATCAGTCCCGTAACAGGCCACAAGGGCCCAGAGGGGCAGATACTGTAGAGGTATCTGATTCTTGACCTACGGCACACTAGGGAGATAGTGTGGTCAACACTATGCTCCGGCCGCCTGATTTTCCCCTTGGCCGCTTCGACTGCTAGAGTCATTAGCACCCAAGGTACCCATTATTAATTAAATTAATTAAAGGCTGGGTGAGTCTAGGGACGATCTGGGACCCCAAATCCAACCCTCGAACGGCAGCACTAGAAGAAAAAATCTTTAGTGCGCGCTCGGGTTTTGAACCTGGTCCTCCAGTTCATTAGTCGAGTGCTCTACCACTGAGCTAACCTCGTCCCCATTTCTATTGTAAACATTGGCAAATTGAGGATTGAACAGGTGCTTGTAACCTTTTAAAAAAAAAAGTTAGTTAAATACTTAATTTAGGTCTCGGATCCTTTTACCTGAGAGTAGCGAGTGCTACCTCTCGGCTAAACGGTCGCGACGTAGGCTGTTACGTGGGGAGTAAGCCAGGTCCTTAGCTTAGACAGTAGCTTCTAAGCTCATCAATTTCTAACAACGGAAAATTGGTTTTCATGTTACGTGTCCTGTTTTACAGACAAATACATTTTTCTAATATAAGCAATTAAAAAAATAAAAAGCAATAAAAAAAATAAGGGAAAGAGACTAAAATTAAAAAGTGAGTTTAACAACGACAAAAACCCGTTCAAAAGAACAAAACAAAAGTGTTTGAAGTTTTAAGAACTCATTTCTCAGATTGACGTCGCCTAATCGAAAATGTCTTCAGAACCTTTTCAGTCCAGTCAACGAATGCTTAAAAACAGCTGTAGGGGAAATTTTTGGAACACAATTTTTGACTTCGTAACTTTCTTTGGGCTGGATAGGAGAACATATCAGAAGTCCTCGCCCGTAGCCTTTGTGCCGGGAGGAGGGAGGGTTTAGAAGGTCCCATTTTTCGGGGTTTCACTTATATCTCGGAAACCCTGCGTCCTAGTGACATGACTATTCAATAACAAATGAAAGCTGATTAAATTTCCTTGAAGTTCCATTCGAATTTTTCATGTCTCTTAATAAAATATTTTATTCTAATCCTTCCTCAACCCTAAACGTAACCAAAATTTAAACATCTTTGTTTATATGAATTTCAAACATGCAGAAAATATTTTAACTGAATCCCATGATTCTAAGTACCCAAACTGAAAACTTGATACAACAACTATTTTGCCACTTGTCACGAAAACTGTTAAAGCTATCGCCTTAATAATGGTTTCATTCGTTTTCCTTGGCCAAGAACCCTATAAAACGAGTACTTGCATGCATATGAAGTAAGCGGAACGATTTTTTTCGCGTGAATTTCGCTCCAAACCGCATATATAAATATATATATATATATATATATATATATATATATATATATCTAGGCGCACGGTAGTGCGCCAGGCCAAGTTCCGGCCTAAGCATACTGTGTGTATATTACAGGCGGTCTTAGAGCCGATTTTTACCCTCTCATAACTTTCAACCAGGTGAAGATAAATTTATGAAATTTTACACAGGTATTAAACTACTGGATGTGAGTAAAACTGGAAATTTTCATAATTCTACATCGAATAGTTTCTGAGATATAAGCGATCGAAAATCGGGATTTATAGGACTCACTCACTCACTCACTCACTCACTCACTCACTGACTCATCAAAATTATTAGGCACTTCCCATGATGCTAGAGACTTGAAATTTTGCATGAAGATAGATATGAAGGTGTTATTAAAGGAAAAAATCGAAAAATCGCGAAAAGTTGTGTTTGACTCCGCTTCCGGGGCGGGGGCGTGCCAGTTTTGTACTTCCATCGGAAACCCGTCATTCCGTCCGAAACCCATGATGTGGAGTATCAAATGAATTGTCTCGGTATGAAGAACCTATATTTGATGTTTTAAGAAACAAATAGAGACGCATACAGGCTCGGTAAAAATCTTATACCAGCTTTCTGTCTGTATGTTTGTTCCTCTTACAAATCCGTACCGTTTGACCGATTTTGACCAAACTTGGGACACAGATGGGTCTTGATACGGGGAGAATCATAGGCTAGGAAAAATTGTCTATCAGCTGTCTGTTTGTCTGTTTGTTCCTTATACAAATACACACCGTTTGACCGGTTTTGACAAAATTTGACACACATGTCGGTCTTTATCCGGGTAGTGCCATAGGCTAGTCAAAATCGTCTATCAGCTGTCTGTCTGCATGTTTGTTCCGTACACAAATTCACACCATTTGACCGATTTTGACCAAACTTGGCACACAGGTAGGCCTTGGCCCGGGGAATGCACTAGGCTAGGTAAAAAAGGTCTTTCAGCTGTCTGTCTGTATGTTTGTTCCTTATACCAATTCACACCGTTTGGCCTATTTTAACCAAACTTGGCACGCAGGTAGGTCTTGATACGGGAGTGTCATATTACCTATGACGTTTTCTACTTCTTGCTCCATCGAAATGCCATCATTCCTTCTGAAACCCATCATGTGGGGTATCAAATGAATCGTCTTGGTAAGGAGAACCTATATTTGATGTTTTAAAAAACATTTCGACGCATCTTAAAAACAGTTCTGACTTCTTTCTTAAATGTAGTAAATAAAGTCGTAGGGGTTCACTGCATAATATACTTCAAAACAGATACTAAGTTTTTCAAAGTCGAGTCATTTTTGTTCTTATATTTTTCTTGAAGGCCTTCTACACTTTCCCTATTGTGATCTTTATCCTCGGGATAAGGTTCCTGTGTTTTACTGTGTAATAGTTTAGTAAAGAGAGCAATCAATTTGTCCTCTAAAGTAATGTCATTTGGAAGAGCTTCTAACTTTTCTAGTCTAGTGATTAGATGTATGTAGGTTGATTATTGGTATCAAATATCAAGCAGTATGGAGAACCTTATGCAGAATCCAAAGACCCTGGTTTTATATGAAGTACAAAAGCCAGTAGATATGCGGCAACTAAATTCTATTTAATACTTAGAAAAAAGCAATGAGATCCCCAAAAAAACATAAATGTGAAATAGAGGCCAAGTTCCTGCCACCACAAAGAAACACTCCCTTCCTCAAAAATATCCCCTCCTAAAACCCCCCAAAAACGCCTTACCATTCTACACTCCAAAAAAGTAGTATGGGTTGGTGTATTAATTCAACCAAAAATATTTGCCAATACAAGAGATGATACAAGAAAGAAATGGCCAAGTTCATTACTTGGAAGACCTCATAGTTACTTACTAAGAACAGTAAAGACACTTCAACTGACCTTTAAAAACAACAATAAAAATACTTATATCCAGTTACTAAAATATCACTTTCCTCAACCAGGTATATTCTTAAACTTGGCAATGTTTTTTTTGTGCCGAAATTATCTTTAGATAAAAACTAAACATTGCCAAGTTTAAGAATATACCTGGTTGAGGAAAGTGATATTTTAGTAACTGGATATAAGTATTTTTATTGTTGTTTTTAAAGGTCAGTTGAAGTGTCTTTACTGTTCTTAGTAAGTAACTATGAGGTCTTCCAAGTAATGAACTTGGCCATTTCTTTCTTGTATCATCTCTTGTATTGGCAAATATTTTTGGTTGAATTAATACACCAACCCATACTACTTTTTTGGAGTGTAGAATGGTAAGGCGTTTTTGGGGGGTTTTAGGAGGGGATATTTTTGAGGAAGGGAGTGTTTCTTTGTGGTGGCAGGAACTTGGCCTCTATTTCACATTTATGTTTTTTTGGGGATATATATATACAGGGTGTCCCGTAAATCTCTAGTCATATTGTGGGAGGTGATAGAAGACGCTTAGGGACACAAAAACTGTTCTATGACGATTTTCCGAATTCTCACGCATAAGGGAGAAAACGTCGTTTTATTTATTTTTTTTTTCGAGACAAACGTGGTTTATTGAAGAATAATCATTGTAGCTTCGTCCCAGATGGTTCTACTAGAAAGGAAGAGAAACCAATCGAAAGCTTAGTAAATTTACTATAAGAATAGTTGATAGTAAACGTAAAAATGAATGAATGTAAGTATGTCTATCTTACCAGAAGAAAGTTATTCTAAATTTTCTGACTTTTTCTTCCTATTTCTTACCAGCGTTACTCTTCAACGGGCTGGATCTGAGATTTCCGGGTTTCAGAAAAACTTCTTCATTTAACCAGCTTTCCATTCATGTATCACGACCCTATGTTATTGAAGTATGTGAAAATTTAGGAACAAAAGTTTAAAAAAAATCACGGATCTGTGAAGAGAAAATTAATTTTTTTGTGGCACGGGCGTATATAGAAAATAATTTCGGGAGGGGCTGGGAAAATTTCGGGGGGCCTAAGACCATTGCCCGGGTATGTAATACTAAAAATTTAGAGCTTGGAATAGTTTTAGGCAACTAAAACGTTATTACGCGTAAAATAAAATATTTTTTATGAACTAAGTGATCTTATTTAATTTATTTTTAAGGGTTTTACGACAAGTTTTTACCATTAAATCAAAATTTCGGGGGGGGGGGGCGGCTGCAGCCCCCTCCCCTTATAACCGCCCATGTAGACAGGAACTTCCACAGAGCCATCAGAAGCTTCAACTATATCACTCATGTTGCTGATTACCATTAACTAAGCCATACCTAGTGTGGGTTGGCCTACTCTGCCTCTCACATGATTTAGCTTTGCAGTAAGTTCCAAAACAAACTAACAGAAGTCAGTACTAATCAATGAGATTTAAAGGCTGGTCATTTCTATCAATTATAAAACTTAAAATAATTCTCTATCAGGAGACGTGAATAACTCAAATTTGTTAAAAATGTGGGTTAGTCACCTTTGGCACTGAGCCCTTCAAATATGAAAACTTGTTTTGTTTCCTGTTTTGCTATTTTCTCCAAAACGAAGCAAAAACGAGAAAACCTCTAAAGGACTTTTTGTCTTAGTTTTTTGGTCCCTCCTGAAGTTTTGCCATTTAAAATCGGGACACCCTGTATATATATATACGAATTTGAACCACCGTTATTTTCGTTCTCTAGGGGTTCTGAAACGCAAAATTATAAGCGGGGGTCCTCCCTATGTAGGGAGGGAGTAACCGCGCTAAAAGCCAATCTGGTCCGCGCAGCTCTTTCAACCAGAACTCCTCGATTTTTGTTATCTGTATTTATCGCATTATAGAAAGGCGAACTCAGCTAACTGCACCAAACACACTTTACATTTTTAATAATTTATACAAATGGTAAAATGAAAATAAAAGCATCAACTTGCGAGTTTGCCTTTTTTGTCAGTAGCGCCTCATATGGAGGTTATATTTGTTGCAATATACTAATCTAATTTCCTTCCTATGTGCAGAAAGGTGATACCCCATTACACATAGCCTGTAGGCAAGGATACAAGGGCATTGTGGAAGCCCTTATTCAAGCAGGGAGCGATATTAATTCGCAAAATAACGTAAATATTATCTTCCATATCAGTTATATGTGTATCAAATTCACTTAAAGTTATTTTATTTTAAACAAATTTAAGGACAGAAAACAATTTTAATTTTTTTTTTTTTTATTTTTTAGAACGGAAACACCCCACTCCACCTAACAGTTGATGCAAATGAAGAGGACTTGTCCCACCTGTTAATTCGGAAAGGGGCAGATGCTAATGTTTTAAATTTAGTAAGATATTTTATCTAATATAACTATTATTGCTATTTATATATAGTAACACAATTTATAATTAATTGTATTTACTTTTATCCTTTCTAAAACATCTTTTTTATTATTATCTCTTACTATGATCTTTAAGGTTGTAATATGTTTTCTTTAATTCAAAAAACCTCTACCTACAGTATGATTTAAGTATTTGTTTAGTATTAAACTAATCACTCATATTTTTATTTAGATATTTATAATAAAACTATTTTCTATGATCAACATTAGAAGGGTAAATTAGACAAAAAAGAAAAAAAAAAAAAAAAAAAAAAAAAAAAAAAAAAAAAAAAAAGAACAAGGAAATACCAAACATTTCATAATGAGTACAAATAGGAAATTTTCAATTTAATTTATCTAATCTTTATGTATTAGATTTTTACAGTGCCAATATCTTTTAACATCCCCTCTTCCTCATCTCACAGCTTGCTCTTGTCTCAGCAATGACTGGACGAGACGGGCAATTTTCTCCCATTCTTCCGATAGTTTAAGCTCAGCAAGTGTCAACGGTTCATGATTCCGAAGTGTCATATCCAAGATGCTCTATCAGCTTGAGGTCAGGACCTCTTACAAGAAGAGGCAAACGATTATTTCCTATATCCAGGAAGAAGACAGTCATGATTGGGGTGGTATGTGGTCTCGTGTTGTCATGCAAATAAACAAAATAAACAAATTTTCAAGGATGTGCATATTTCTGGGGTTTCCTCCAAAATAGGTGTGCTTTACTAAATTTTATGTGCTGATTCCAAAACTGTAATCGTTTTTTGTTGTTTTTTTTCTATCACGTGTCGTTTTTGCACCATTAGTAGTTATACCTAAAATGTTTTAATGTAGTTCTGTGCATATGGAACTGAAAAGAAACCAGAAAATTAAGAAATAATATTGATATTGTTGAAATTAATTTGCTTCACAACAATATAACAGTGTAACAGACAACAAGAGATGCCTTATTTTAAGTCCAATCCCTGTATATTTAGATTTAGGAAACATACCATATCTTAAAATTATTTCTAAAAAAAGTAAAATATGAACATATGTGGCAGGTATGTGGAGATTTAGACGTCATTGGCATGCTACTAGGCCAGCAATCAGGCAATACTAACATGCCATATTTTATTTGTGATTGTGATAGTAGTGCCCGATCCGACCACTGGACAAGAAAACTGTGATAAGCAATTAAAAAAATAAAAAGCAATAAAAAAAATAAGGGAAAGAGACTAAAATTAAAAAGTGAGTTTAACAACGACAAAAACCCGTTCAAAAGAACAAAACAAAAGTGTTTGAAGTTTTAAGAACTCATTTCTCAGATTGACGTCGCCTAATCGAAAATGTCTTCAGAACCTTTTCAGTCCAGTCAACGAATGCTTAAAAACAGCTGTAGGGGAAATTTTTGGAACACAATTTTTGACTTCGTAACTTTGTTTGGGCTGGATAGGAGAACATATCAGAAGTCACATATTTTATTAGTGATTGTGATAGTAGTGCCCGATCCGACCACTGGACAAGAAAAAATTTGAAGAAGAGACAGTCTTATGCCAGGAATGGAAAATTTAAATCATGAGTGTCTTCTGGGCCCCAAAAATGTTCTTTTACATACTGAAAGACTTTCCATTTACTTAAAAGAAATGGAAAGACTTTCAAAGTTATTATTCGAAACAGTTATTTTTTTATCGAAAAAATGAAAATTTAACTGTTAAAAAAAACTTTTATTTTTTAAGTTAAAAAGTAACAGTTAAAAAACTTTTATTTAAAAGTTTTAAGAGTAAAAGTTATTTAGGAACTTCTAAAATCAGGTACAATCAAATCAAAAAGTCAAAGTAATACTTTTATTTTTTTCAATTTAAAATAAAAGTTTTAACTATTTTAATCAAGAATTTTAGGGTTGAATAAGACAAAAATAAATGAAATGTTCTTTGTTTAAAAATCTATATTTGTTTATTTACTGAAATATATTTGTTGATATAAAAAAAAAAATAACATTAGCAGCTTTAATTTATTCCCTTTAACTTTTTCCTATTAATTATTTCAACAACAATTACTTTAAAACTTTAATTTTTGTAGTTGAAAAATAACAGTTTAAAAACAAAACACATTTTTAAAGAAATTTTAAAACCAAAAGTTATTTATAACTTTTACTTTTCCAAAAAAGTTTTTTGAAATGAAAATAAAATTAAAAGTAAAAATAAATACTTTTTTAAAATACAGTTAACAATTGTTTCTGACCCCTGAACTCAATAACTACCTGCTTTAATATTTAATTTATCAAAGAAAATTATTTGTTTTATAGTGATATTATATTTTATAATTACATTATAATTTATATTTTTTTGTGTTATCATGATTTTATCATTTATATAGTCTTGTTATTTACATTTGTGTCTTTAGTTGTTTTTATTTGTGTTTATTTCATATTTTATCTTATTTATCATTAGTTTTTAAGTTATGAATTAAATTATCAAGTGAACCTGGTAAATAAAGTTATGAAATTTAAATGAATCAGTTACAAATAATAATTATATATTTGAGAGTGAAATTAACAGGCTCTTTTATTATTTATTGCAATCACCTAGTTTAAGAATTTAAGAAAACTTTTTTTCATTTTGTTACTCGCCCTAATTCCAAATGTCCGATTCCAAGATTGCTGGAAAATATCTATCATAAGGTAATAGAAACTAGCTATTGAAAAGCAAATGCTAAAACAGCAATCAATGATAAAATCATTATATTTTATTTCCTGGTTAATATTTAATAGAATTTGTCTAATTATAAGACTTCAAATTTCAGGCGTGGCAAGCACCAATCCATGTAGCAGCTGAAAAAGGGTACTATCAAATCTGCAAGATCCTTCTTCTTGCCGGAGCAAATATTGAACAACAAGAACGAGTAATAAAATATTCATTAACCAAGTTTAATTTTATATTAAGACAGCATATCTCATATATATATATATTCTTTTTTATTTAAATTTTAACATCCATTATTATTAACTACAAATACTGGGACAGGTTATTTATAGGTTACCACCCTATTCTAGCCAGGACAGGGCTGATGCCTTTTTCTAAAGAAAAGCCACCACCCCATAGTGGGAATCGAACCCATGACCTTTGGCATGGAGTGTTAAGAGCCCACGCCTTAACACTCACGGCCATCGGGCCTCCTAAATATATATATTAATCATTTCTATATGCACTCTCCCTCTCCTGTTCATCTATGTCTTTCTATTCCACCCTCTTCCCTCTCCTCCTATAAATATACATTGTCCACTATTATTTTTTATTTATATATTATAGGTGCTCCGTCTACTAAGGTCGTTAGCACCATTGACCATGATTGATGTATTTTTTAGCTCCCTACATGTTATAGAAAAAAAGTATTTATATTTTATGGAACCAAATTGTCAATTAACAAAATCACTAACCTGGTGGAGGACGCGTCCCTTTAAGTTACGGGAGCGGTCGTGTCGGGTCTCACAGACCCGAATACCTTAAGATCCACTTTCTTGTTATGTTAATGAATTCATATTGTTCCTACCATTTACTATTTTTAAATTTAGGGCTACGTAAGATATTAGTTTAGACAAATCAATTTAATTTTATTTTTTAAAAAAATATCCAAGTTGCAATTCAAATATTCATATTTTTTTTTTTTTTTTTTTTTTTACATACCTCGTTTTTTTTCAAAAAGAAGTTTTCTAAATAATATAATAATAAGCATTTTAGTAACAGGAAATATCATAGCTCATAAGGTTTAATAAAAGAAAATCTCTTTTTAGGAATAATATAATTATTTTTGTAATTTTCAAACTAAAATACAAATTTTTAGGAACATTTTTATCTTAAAACACTTATATTATTTTCTTAGCGTCTCCTGACAATATTTGCCTCTGTCTCTTGTTTTGGGAGCAAAACTTGTTATAATTTATCTTTTGAAACCTTCAGATGTGTGGGAAGGCGTTGAAAGCATTTTCTTATTTTTATGTGGTCTGCTACAAGTCGGAATGCCAACTATTTCATTAAGAAATACGTCTTTTTTTTCAAGACAGTATCTCTTAGGTATCAAAGACCTGTTTTAGAGACCTCCAATTCAATATATGCATCAGATATGTATGTATTTATGTATGTATGTATATATATATATATATATATATATATATATATATATATATATATATATATATATATATACATATATACATGTATATATATACATAAATATATACATTTATATATGTATATATATACAGTGCTGTGAACAAATATAGACGCAAGGAAAAAATAAACTATTTGAATTAATTTAAGTCATTTATTTTGAAATTTTGCTAACAAAAGATGTTATTTAATGTTTACATGTTTAATGTTATGTTAAAGTATAAACTCAAACATTTTCTGACTCTTCAAAGAGTAATTTCTTTTCAATAATGACATCTTATGCCATGTTTTTTGATCACCTCCAAGAGTCCTTTGCGAACACTTCTTACTAAATTAATTAAAGTTCTCTCTGGTATGTTTTCCCAAGCTTGTGTTATCCTTTCTTTGAGCCTACCAATATTTTGTATTTTTGTCTTCTAAAAGTCTTTGACTTCTCTTGTTATAATTCTCCACCAATTTTCTATCGGATTTAGATCCAGACTAAGGGCTAGCCAATCTAAAATGTTGATTCCAAAATCCTGAAACCATTGTTTTGTAGCCCATGTACTATGAATCGGCACGTTTTTCTGCTGTGAAATGGTTATTTGTTCTTCCAACTTTGTAATAAACGGCAGTAGGAACTCTGCCAAATCATTTTGATAAGTAACTGCTTCATTTTTCCAGAAATAGATGCAATTAGAGTTTTTCCCTTTTCATTTAAAGCAGCCCATACCCATGACTCCGCTACTTCAATGCAAACTTCTTGACAACATTTTTTTATTATTTCTAATTTATGCCAGTAATAATTTAAACCACCTGGACCATCAATTTTAAGTTTTTTGCATCACCAAAAATAACGCTTGACCATTTTTTGGCTATTTTGAATATGATTTTCAGCGAACTGCAGTCGTCGCTGCAAATGATGTTTCTTGAGCAGTGGTTTTCGCATTACCTTACAATATTTCAAGAACTGTGATTTCTTTATTCACTTCCTCACGAAGCTAGGATCACATGATAAATTAAATCACCTCATATTCTATGCAGAGGATGCTCCTATTTTTGAGATTTCTCTCAAAACCGCCCGTTTCACCTGCTTGAACAAATTTTGAGGACTTCCACTTCTTTTATTTTCCCCGTAATTGTCTTGGCTGCAATTTAAAAAGTTATTGCCCACTCCTTGGGAGGGGTTTTGCTTACAAACAATTTGTCTCTGGGTCAACCCACCTCTTCTTAGGTCCATAATTCTTTGTTTCTCCATTTTCGTGAGTTGACTTCCATGCAGCATTATTTTTAAAAAAAAATACTAATTTACAGCAACCCCCACAGCATAAAAAACAATCACACATACTCACTCTTCAACATTTAAAAGAAAACTGAGGTGGTAATAATCCATGAGTTCACCTGACAATAAAAAATTAACGTCGAGTTTATACTTATTCAGAGTGTAAACATGTTTTTTTTTTGTTTTTTTTACGAAATCTGATCACTGTAAATTATCAAACAAATCAAAGACCATTTAAAGTTTTCTGGCAATCTAATAACGCAAAAACAAATCGCAAAAAATTATTTTGCAATGTATTCACTTTTAAATTTAATAAATCCTTTGATTTTATAAGTTGAGTTTATAATTTTTCACAGGACTGTGTATGTATATATATATATATATATATATATATATATATATATATATATATATATATATATATATATATATATATATATATAATACAAACAAATAAAGAAAAAACTGTGACACAACAGGCCGCATGGGTCTGACAGACCCGCAGAAAACTCAACAAAGAAGGCCACACACAGACAGTCAGAACATGAGCAGAAGGTTTCTGCTTTCAAAGGAAGGTTGGGGGGAGAGGTCCACCGGACGTCAGTTCGGTAGTTGCTCACCAGCGATTCTCAGAAGAGCAAGTCTGTGTCTGTCGGCTCTGTCAGACCCATGCGACCACTGCCGAGTTAACTCATCATAAAATATTTTCAACTTCAGTGAAAATTGTCTGAACAAAGCTTTGCCAATTGCATAATTAATCATCAAACTCCTTTCTTTCTTTTATTTAAAAACTTATTTAATCTATTTCAGGGCGGCCGAACACCACTCTATTTGGCTGCGGTCGGGAATTTCACAGTTATCACTGACTTACTTATTAAAGTGGAGAGGATTGATCTCTCAGAACCTGCTGAGGTAGACTCTTTTAAAAAAAAAAAAAAAAAAAAAAAAAAAAAAAAAAAAAATATTGTAATTTAAATTTTAACATTAGGATGTGTTATCTACCCTTTTTTAGGCAGGATAGGGCTGATGCCTTTTCTTTTTTCCAAAGAAGAGCCACCACCACTAGTGGTAATTGAACCTACGACACTTGGCACGGAGTGCATACACCTTAGCACTCATGGCTATTGGACCTCTGTTATTAAATTAAATAATAATTAAAAGATATACCCATTGGTTTTTAAATAGTGCTATGTATACTCCCATATATCAAACTACTAGGATATTTACTAACTTAGCATATTTACTATCTGATACTAGATCATTATACTACTATATTAATACAGTTAGAGCACATGCAAAGCTTATTTATCTAATACCTCGGCTAAAAATAAATGTTTATGTACAGGAAAATCAAAACTTCGAGGAAAGATTTGTAAACTGTGCAAGAAGAGCAGTTAAATTACACTCTCAGGCCAGGAGAGATAAATTGTTTGTAGAAGCAGTGATACAACAGTTGGCATTCCGAAAACTAAAAGAAAATCAATGGCTGAAATTGGCACGATATTGGGAATTCACTGAAGAGCAAATTTATGCATTACAGTTAGAGCATTCAGGTAGATAATTTTTTTCAGCGATTAATTATCCTAACAGTCGAAAAAAAACTTGATATTATAAGTCAGCCGTGTTTTTACCATGTCTTTTTTACTGAAACAAAGAAAGTAAATTTTGCCCCTTTGATATTATTACATGCTTTTCCCAGTGAGACATGTTTCTGCACTCACTCATTTAGTGACAAATATGTATGAAATTCCTTGAACCTGAAACATTCAATGTAACAATATGTATAAATTAAATTATTTCTAAATATAAAGCTTAATGTTCATAAAGTATAGTGATAAAGATGATTTTACAGGTGCATCGGGTTATAAGGAACATGGATATCGTATGATGCTAATATGGTTGGAGTGCTTAGATGATGAAGAAAACCCTCTTATAAAATTACAAGAGTCTTTGTCTGCCATCAATGAAAGAAGGCTTGCTGGCAAGTTTTACATACCTTACTCTATTCTCAGCAATGTTGGGCAAAACTAAAAATTAAAACTAAATTCACTTTTTGAAATAAACTAAAACTAAACTAAAAATCGCAACCTAAAAAAAAACTAAAATTATACTAATTAATGGATTTTAACTAAACTAAATCATTGGGAATTTACTAAAAACTAAATTAAAGCTTTAGTTTAGTTTAGTTTTACTAAAATAACATGAATTAATATAAATCATATGTTATTTCGATAATTAAGTAAATTATGAAAACTAATAGAACTTGTGTAAGAATAAAGGCCTATTCACGCTGCACTGTGCCCGGGTAGAGCCCCTACGGCCTTTGTAACCGAGAGGATTGGAGACCGGGCCCCGGCCGGGCCTTATCTATCCCATTTCTTCGAAATGTTGTTAACATTTTTCACGAAATACTAAAAAAAAGCTGTTAATTTCTATTCAAAGCTTTCCAAATGTCACTAGGAACCGAGCTAAGATGATGCAGCTCCTGCGAGTCGGACTTTTTAACTATTGATGCACTATTTTGATCAATACAGGTCAGGCAAGATATCACCAATTCTTTGCAGAATAAGAAACTGTGTTTTTTTCTCATAATTTGCAAACGTATGTTCTTTGATAAACTAAATTAGTAAATTAAAAACTAAAACTAAAGTAAAATCATTAATTTAGGTCTCTTTTACTAAACTAAACTAATTACATTACTAAAAATGGAGTCCACATGATTAATAATTATACAAATCTAAAACTAAACTAAAACTAAAAATACAATATTAGTTTAGTCTTAGTTAGAGAAAACTAACGTTAGTTTTGCCCAACACTGATTCTCAGTAAATCAGTTATTTTTTAAATTTTAATTAGCTAATTTGTAATGTTTTTTTAAAATTACTAAAGAACTATTGACATGTTAGAGGAATATATAAAATAGTAAAGAGATAATTGAAATTTAAAAAAATTCTCAAAGATAGCAAACTATGAAGCACAATCTAAAGTAAAATAGAAAAATAAAGGGAATTAACCTTCCTACTGACCAGATTTTGGGAAATGAAAAACATTAAAGTGATCCTTAGGGTTCTTTCCAATGCTGGAGTAATACCTAAGGGTTTAAGAAAATGTCCACTTATTCTGGGCTCATCAGGTGAATTTTACAAGAATATGCAAAAGTCTCTAAACCTAAGCACCATCATCTGGGGTGAGTTCAGAGAACAGTGAATGGCGCAGGAAATCATTAGTGCAGCGATTTCCTGCACCATGCACTATTGTCTCTGAACAGTAAGGAAGTTTTTTTCCTCTATAAAATATAACATCATATAGTGTTATAGACATCCCCTGGATTATACTGCGATGTCAATTAGCCAGATGGCACAGTCTTTTAGAAAATATCCATACAATAAGGAGTAAATAATAAATTAATTTTTGTTTTAAATAAACTTAGATGAGAAATTTATGAATCTCAATTAAAAATTTATTTTAGAAAGGCTCCTCACTTGCACGCTTCTGTCCTTTGTTGCTATCCACAAAAGAATCTAAAATACCTTCATTGACCATTATAAAATTAAAACCACAAGCATTTTACCTTAGCAGCACAAGTTACATTATCAAAAAGATGCCTTCCTCCCCATTTTATTCCCCGATTTATTCCCTCCGATTTATTGATACTGACACTATGTTTTACAATTGTATGTTTGTTAATTTTGTATTTATATCCTATAATTTGTATTTATATTCTATAACTTGCAATTGATTGAAATTACCATATTTTTCACAATTAATTTTGTTTTTACATTCTTAAAACTTTGAAAAAGTAGTAGTTCTATTTAGAGGATTTAGAACATTTCTAATTGGCACCTCCAGATTTCTCCATGGTGTCAATATCAAAGGTTACTCTATAAGTCAGCTTCCTCACAATGGGGAGGGAGGAATCCCAATAAATCTTATTATTTATTAATATAAAAAAACTATAATATTTTTTTTATTATTATTATTGAAATTCTCTGGTACCTAGGTGTTTAGCAGACTATAACATTTAATATTAAGATAAAGTTTCTTTACAAAATTACTTTTTTCAGTGAAAAAAATGAGATCCTTTTTTGTATAGTTATTTCGGTAAACATAAATATATATAAAATAAATTTAAAAATAAAAATAAAAAAACTGAAGAAATCTTTGAAATAATGTACTTCTAGTGGATTAATTACAATTTAGTTCAGTGTGAAACACCCCACGACAGCGGGTCCGCTGAAGGAATTGTTCTGGCAGATTCAGTATCATACGATACCGGACCCGCAAACCTAACCGGGATAAATCAAGTGCAATTCTAATTTTGAATGATTTGAATAAATGTATTAAGTATTGAATGTAATGTTAGCCTGTACTTTTTCAGATTTTGTAAGAAATTCAGCTACCAGAGGGGAAATAGTAGAAGATAAACATTGCTGTTCCTGCAGTATTTCTTAAGAAATTAAGAGTCATTCCTGTCTTCTCATTAACTATAAGACTTTTTTGCTTAATAAGAGCAAAATTAAAGAATGCCAAAATCTTCAGAATGATTTATATTTTCAAAGATCACAATTAATGAATCAATCCAATAAAATATCTATAAGTTACAAGACTAACAAAAATAAGAAGCCAACATTTTAAAGTTGAGTTCTTCCTTCTCACAAGTGGAGTGCACGACGTGCCCCTCACCGATTCAAACAAAAATTTTTGTATGTGTAGTATTTAACTAGAAAAGGGTCAGATAAACCGAGAGGGTTGAGATAAACACTTCTCAAGCGTTCGGCTGAAAAAAAAAGTTGAAAATTTACCTTAAGCTCTTATGACGTTATGAAGAATGTATTTACAAGCTCCCCAGTAGCTATGTTCGTAGTGTTGAGCTTTTATAACTTGAAGATCGACTTATGTAAAAAATTTTTTAATAATTTTTATTTTTTCCTTAAGAATGTTTTGTAAAGTTAATAAATAATTATAAAAGTTTTTTTATCCGTTAAAATTTAATTTTTAACATTTTGTTCAATATATTAAAAGAAAATTCTAGTGGTATAAATATTTCATTCTGTCCAAGAGTTGATAGTTGTAAATCTTGATAAAGCCAAATGAATGCAAACGCAGTTAATGCATGGAGGATTAAAGGCATATAAACAAAAAAACAAAAATCCTTCGAGTTTATTATAAGTTGAAAGAATGAAGATAAACCCTTATTTTCGAAGACGATATTAAGAGGTCCTATTAAAGCGAAGAACGCGCTTCTCAAGCATTCATCTGAAAACAGTACAAGGAATATTTATACAAGGAATATTTCCTAGTTACTAGGAATGTATTCTAGTTGTTTTGCTTCCTTTTCATCAGGTTCATAATCAGCCGGAAAAAATCCATTCTAAAAAAAAATTGTAATTCCCGGAAAAAAAAATTATTTTTGTCTGCTTCCGGTATACAAGTAGGTCTTAATTCTTCATCAATAATTAATTTTTCACCCACAATCATTTGCACAGAGTTGTGAAACATTTCTTTATTTGTCTTCATCAAGACTCACACCCTTGGACATATGAAACATTTTTGCATTGGAAGTTTCTTTTTATATACAGAACAAAATGTTAAAAATTAAATGTCAACGGTTAAAAATAAACTTTAATAATTATTTTATGTTATAAAATATTCTTAAGAACAAAAATAAAAATGATACAAAAAAATAAATAAATAAAAAATATTAACATAAGACGATCTTAGACACAAGCAATCTTAGGGTTACGAGAGCTAAACGCTACCAACCCACCTACCGGGGTGCTTGTAAGAATAAGGAACGTTATAAGAACTGCAGGTAAATTTTCAAAATTGTTTTTCTGGTGAACACTTGAGTGGTGCATTTTCTCGGTTTAACTGAACTCTTTTCTAGACACGTCGTGCACTCCCTTGTCAGCTCACTATTAATTAGAAAGCACCGAATGAGTTAGAAAAATATATCAATTATCTGCTTGGAATTTATTTTATTTTTATACTTTTCATATAAATTCAAGTTAATACCATCCATCATTGTTGTAGTTCTACAAAAACAATTAAATATATTCTATTCTGTATTAATGAAGAAAGAGTTGATGATGCCAATACACAAGTCTAGTTTTTGGGCTGCAAATCGACTACTACTGCCTTGAGGAGTTGAAACAAATCTAATATTTGATGAGCTTACAGAACATATGTTGTTCTCTAGTTTTATATATTGTTCATATTATTTTTACATCAACCATTCAAAATTATTCTATACCAAATATAGGCATACCGTAAATCAGTTAAATGAACGTAACCCGTTTTCGTCTAGATTTTTTTTCTCCTTAAGGCATTAGAAATAATCCTTTATTGTGTATAGATGAAACAACATTTCACAAAATTATGAGATCTCCTGTTTTATGATTTTCTTTCTTTTATTAAATTGAATGCTTTCATATTTTTTTTTTTTTTTTCTAAAATGTACATTATTTATTTAAAAGCTTGTTTGTATCATTTCCAAATTTCAGTCATATTTTTGGTATAGAACAATTATAGGGTCTGTTCACAGCAAGCAGTTTACATTTTGTCTCTTAATATATCATTTTGGAAGCATACTTGGGGCTCATGGGGGTGTGAGGTGTCAAAAATGACCTCCTTCCCAACTCCACTCTTGCCTAAGCGTTGGTGGGCCCTGTTAAGCCGAGCAACCCAGTGTGAGATAAGGACAAACCTAATGAAATCATAATCCATAATTGCAGATGCTTTAATCACATTTATTACACAAAGTATCATCTACGTCTGGCTTCTTAGAGGATCTGTTTTCCGAGAATGTAGAATGCAACATAATATCCTTGCCAGAAAACCATCTGCATAACGTCAGATGCTGAGTTCTTTTGGGTGCAGAAAGGCACCATCAGGATGTCGACTTCAGTTTTCTTTCAGGGCATTACAACAATGAAAGGAATTGGGTGAATGAATTGAAATGAAATACTTCCACTGATTGCCATATGCTCTGACAATGCATGTTGCTCTGTCAATAAAAATTAATCATTTTATTACATTTGCAGTGACTATAAGTCACTAGGGTATATCGAAAATAATTCCGGGGGGCTGGGAGCACCTACACATTTGAGGTGTAGAGAAAATTTTAAATATTTTAGTGTAAAATGGTGGGTTTTAAGTTCCTCTGGACACCTAGTAGACCGGGGTAAATGTAGTAGACATTCTTCGTTGTTATAAGCCTTTTTTGCATGAAATGTTCTCAACAAAACAAAATTTCAGGGAGGGGGCTGCAGCCCCCTCAGCCTCCCCCCTTATATACACCCATGGTATACGTTTTATAACAACAAAAATGCCACCTTCTTGATAAATGGTGAACTTAGCTTTGAAAACTCACACAGAATATTAATATACACAAATATAATAAAACATAAAGGCAGCAGTGTGGTAAGCTTTAAGGATGTAGCCACTGTTATTCCAAGGCCACGGATCCCCTGGCAAAAAAAAAAATGATTACACTTTCTAAAAATACATTACTCTTTGGGAAAATGGGAAACGTTCATGTACAGGTTGTCACAAAAATAATGGTCATCCCTTAGCTAGATGAGTCTCCATTGCGAGATCGGGAAAGCATAACCCCCATTGACCTTGAAATGTTATTCAAGGTCAAATGTTTGTATATTTCGAATCTACGAGTCATAAGGAAGAAACAATTCAGTGACACCATAGGTCACAAATGACTATTTATGGTCAAAATGACCATTAACAGCATATAAGTGTGCCATTCCATCCTAATTGACAAATGGTGGCTGATTTTGATAATTTTTCACTAGAAAAAAGCATCTTCTAGTATACAAAATTTTATGTATATTGAAAAACGAGCCTCTCAGTGGCAATCGATGGAAGATCATAATTCATGTTAACTGTTGTTAATGGTCATTTTTACCATAAAGAGTCATTTCTGACCTATGGCGCAGTTGAGTTTCTTTCTCATGACTTGTAGATTCGAAATATGCAATAAAAAAAATTTACCTTCAATAACATTTCAAGGCCCAGTTATCTTTCACACGTTCTTATTTTCAATTTTTTTTTTCTTTCTAGTCATTGTCTACACTTGTAACCTTACTTCCTACAAAGTTTTTTTTTTAATTTATTTATTTTTTTTTTTTCAATGGTGTATCTAAGTTTAGTTTGGTGACTTCACATGCTCACATTAGCTAGTTCATTAGACAAAGATAACGACTACTAATAAATATGTAAACCCACTATCTCTTTTTTTTTTTCTTACCAATTAGTGCATGTGATGCACAAATATGACTGAAATTTTTAAATGACTTGACTGATATTTTTCTTATCAAATTGCTCATGTCATCAGTATTAATAAAAGAGTTCCATTAGTTTTAAGATTTTATTAATTAAAAAAACAAAACTAACAATTATGGACAAATCGGATGTGCTGAACTTCTATTCAATACAATACCTATGTTATAGCCCCTTGCTATATTAAATCACTCACTTAATAATTAATCAAGTTTATTAAAGCACTGTACAACCAAACTGAAGAAATTATACAATAATGAGTTAATATTAAATCCTTAACTTTTGAAAATTTATCTTGCCAGGCTGGGATTTATTCCAATTGTCGATTGGATACCTTAAGAAAGTAAGATACCAGCCTGGTGTCACACAAGGCCATGGCAAGTTAATTATTCTTAATATAGCCAATCTTTAAATAGGCTATACCCTGTTAGTTGTGTACTAAATTTGACACCGCTGGACGAACAAGCCGTTTCAAAAAAAAAAAAATAATGGCCTCTCTTGAAGCCGACTTCATTGTAATTTTAATAGTTCTAAGGTATGTCTACTTTAGAACTATTAAAATTAGAATTATAAAATAAAATAATTATAGTTAACGATATAAAAGTTTAAAGTTTATATATTCAAAAATTTCTCATACAGACAATTCATTTCAAATATGCATTGTATGGAATATATTGTCCACATGAAGAATAAATGAATAACGCCTTATATATATTTTTAAAATAAAAACTAATAAATGTATATTTAAAAATTTACAGATTTATGGAGCCATGAAGTAGTTTGTAAATATGTAAATATATTATTCAATAAGACTGACATTTTCTTTTATTCAATAAGCTTTTTTTTTTGAGGCTGATGAAGAACATCAGTTATTTCTTACTTTTTTTTGTGAATGTAGAAAGTTTTATAAAAAAAATTAACAAAAAGGCTAAAAGAAAAAACACTTTTTAAGATGAAAATTTTTGTATAAATTCTTATGTATAAAAAATAATTGTTTATATAAATAAAAAATAAATTGTATCAGCTAAAGAATTTTTAATGTATTTTTGTAAATGATTTATTTTATCATCTTTATAACCAGTGAAATATAATTCTTTTAAAAAAAAATAATACTAAAAACAAAATACTTTATTGCTAAAATATATATATATATATATATATATCAGACTAGAACATAAGCCAGGATAACTCATTTTCTGGTTAATGGAATTGACTTTTTTTTTTTGCATGATTTAAATTTAAGCTAAAGACTGAGATCAAAAACATGAATAGAAATGTAAAGGCTTATGCATGCACTTTGAAGGGTTTTTGTATTAAATTTTTATTTTAGTTCATTTTTTCATAACTAAAAACGTATGTAAAATTAGCCATACCAGAAGAATAAATGGTATGCTCATTATTTCTAAAATACCAAAGGATTTAAGTTGAAACAGACAATATATTTCAGTTTAGATACTGAAATACATCAGCAAATTAGAATACTCTACGAACATATATTTATTTATTTATTTAATTTATTATGAGTTTCGCGACGGAGGCGCAAACATATATTTTATCAGTATAAAATAATTGTCTTTCTAAAATTACACTAAATTTTTAAGATATTGTTAGAGATGAACTTAATAATCTCTGATTATGGCGCATTTAATTGATCTCTGTTATGCACTTTTTTTTTTTTCTTTTTTTTTTTTGAAGATTGTATGTGGAAAGCAAACTTCAAAATTTCTTCCTATCTTATATTTTAATTTTTTTTTTTTTTTTGTTTTTTTTTAAATATAAGATAGGAAGAAATTTTGAAGTTTGCTTTCCACATACAATCTTCAAAAAAAAAAAAATTAAAAATAATTTTTTATATTGTAAACAAAAATAAAAACATACAGAGAACAGCCATTATAAGTGAAACAGGAATAAATGTATGAGATGTAAATTTGTGTTAATTTCTCTTTTACTTTAACTAATTAATTCAATGAATTTTATGTATTTTTGCTATAAATGTGTTACATATACATATATACAGTGGAACTTGGATAAATCGAACCCCTAGGGAATGATGAAAAAGTTTGACCTATCAAAAATTCTAATTACAAAAGTTTTTGAAAATAAAGGGCTATAAAATTCAACTTCATACTTTCACACATTTTTAATTAAAAGAAAAAAAAATTACATACATTTTATTTAAAGAAAAACGAAAATTTCACAAATTGATGATTAAGTACAAAAGTAATAAATAACTTTCCAAAAAAGTAAGAATATAAGTCTATTGTTTTTGCAAAAAGTCTGAAATTTTTGTTTGCTTCTTTGATTGAAGCCTGTCGGAGATCAGAAGAGATCCTAAAACATTTCGTGATTTAAAAACATTCCCACTGACATCATTTTTACTTTCTATAAATCGTCTTAATCCCTTTATATGCAAGAGTAATTCGATTGGACTCGAACAGGGCTTTCCTGGGTTACTGTAGACTCATCTTCATCACCTGATTCGTCTTCATCATCATGCTTCTGAGAAGCTGCGAATCTTTTTGAGAACATTGGTGATTATCTCGGCTTCAGTTGTCACAGCGCAGTGCGATACATGGGCGTATATAGAAAATAATTTCGGGAGGGCTGCGACCATTTCCGGGGTATGTAATACGAAAAATTTAGAATTTGGAATAGATTTAGGCTATTACAAGTAAAATAAAATATTTTTTATGAACTAAGTGAGCTTATTTAATTTATTTTTAAGGGTTTTACGACACATTTCTACCATCAAATCAAAATTTGGGGGGCTGCAATCCCCCCCTTATATACGCCCATGGTGCGACGTCTTCATGGACATTAATGAAATCTTCATAGGTTATCAGATCTATTCCTAGAACAAACTCTTCCCATCCTTCCACTTGTTCTAAGTCGTCAACAGAACCGAATGCCTTATTCCACTTTCATTTGATTTTAAAAATCCAGAGTGGCCACCACTCTCTCCACTTCCCATTGGAGGTTCAGACTTGTAAAACATTCGAATTATCAAACATTTTATTCGAATTAACCACGATTATTTTACATTGTTTATGAACTAAAATCTAGGGGCCGAGAGAGATATTCGAATTATAGGTGATTTCAAATTATCCATGTTCCACTGTATTCTAAAATAAACTTTCTCAAAAGCAAGTAATTGTAAAAGAAAAAAATATATGGATGTGGTTCTCAATAAATTATATATATTATATTTATTTTGTCAAGAATATCCTAATTGCATTCTAAAACTCTTACCTAAAGACAAATGTTGACCAAGTATTGATATAGTTTTCATTCTAATTAACACTCCAGAGCACATCATTATTTTCCATTTGTAAAACTCCGTGGTAAAAACCCTTCATGACCAGCTTCTTCCTTTTTTTATTTTATTTTTATTCTTCCTTACTTAATAAAATCGAACCAGCAAATATTTGTCAGAATTCTTTCCTAGTATTTAGTAAATAATTCTGAACTTTTTTTCATGAGTAATGAACAGAGCCTGTCAAATGCCACCGTGCCACATAAAAATGCCAGGTTTGGTCCATTTTTCGTAAAAAAAACACATTCGTCCAATTTTTGAAAAGTGACACATTTTTGTAATATTTGAAGAATTTGTTGTTCAAATGTAAAATAATTTCGCTTTGAAGTGTCTACAGCTCAAACCCATTACAAAAATTTTATTCATTGCGACAACAATTTCAGCCTGGATGACGAAAAGTTATACTCCAAGATATGGGCGAAATCGGTTTGTAGTAAAAACGTCCGTCAACTTAGCGTGGTTCCGTTCTTATCCCTATTCTCATTTGGAAAGATTGAAATAGAAACAGTTATTATTTTGGTTCGACCTTTTTTGAAATGGTTTTATGGCCTTTCCTGGATGGGTCGGCCAGCCCCCACAATCTACTTCTAAAGATACTTATTTCAGAGTTCAATGCATTTAAAAATATCAAAATGTTTCATATTTTCTCGTGTTATTCTACTATAGAACTAATTCTACAAATAAATGCAATTTATTTATTTTTTACGGCCCAGATGTCGATGGGGCGTAAAAAGAAACAAAAAAACAACACCAACAGCATAAAGACAGTTGGAAATATTCACAAGCCGTCTTCGAATCTCTGTCTTGGAAAGCTATATTTCTAGCAATACATTTTTTTTTTTATTTTACTTATCTTTTTTTATTGTCAAATACATTCTCCTACTATAAGCAATTAAAAAATAACAAGAAATCAAAACAGACAAACAGAACCGTTCGAATATACGAAATCAATTACTTCAAAGTTTTAAGCACGTATTTCTCCGATTGACATCGCCTAATCAAAACTTTCTTCAGAACGTTTTTTGTAGAGTATTTAGTAAGCTTTCGAATGGTAACCGTCCGCTTACCAAGATTCTCAACAGTTTTCGGGATACTATGGAAAATATACGAAGTTCCCAAAACTTTTCAATGTTTGTTAATACAATATTTTATTCTAACCCTTCATTAACTCCAAACGTAACCAAAATTCCAATATATTAGTTTTGATGAAATGTGGACATACACAAAATGTTTCAACTGAATCCCATGATTCTAAGTACCCAAACCAAAAACCTTTATTCAACAACTATTTTTCCAATTTTCTCGGAAACGGTACAGGTGGTATCGCCTTAAAAATAGTTTCATTCGTTTTCCTACGTGAAGAAACCTATAAACCATGTTCCGCTGGACGGATTTTGATGGTTAACGAACTTGACCTTTCGAATTAAACGAAAGATTTTTGTACCAAATTTCATCAAAATCGGATCATTAATCACAGAGCTAGAGCGCGAATAGACACACACACACACACACACATATATATATATATATCACTGGGAATTCAATATGTTGGTAATTCGGTATCTTTCTTCAGCGGTCTTACTCCTCCTGTCATCGCAATAGTCAGTGTCCTCTTAGGCTAGGGTCATGGCTTGCTCAAAGAGGATTTGCTTGGGGCACTCTTCTCCGTGTGTTGCCATTGCAGAGGATTTCGTGCGTCCTAGCCTGTAGTCATCAGCGTGCTGTCCTAATTCCCTGTTTGTCCTATATACACCTTCCCACAATAGTTTGGCAGTCTATTCAGAAGACATGAGATGGAGGTCGCCTACAAGTCGCTTAACAAAATTGGGGATTGGCTGAGCAAAAGCAAGGATGAGCAGCGGCTGCAAGACCAGGGTGTATACCTTCTACCGTGCGATTGTGGGAGGGTGTAAATAGGACAAAACAGTGAAGAAGGTTCCACCCGGATTTGACAGCACTCTGCTGATTACGAAGCACCTCAAACCCTTAAAGCGAGTAAGTACCTTTTTTCCCAAAATTTGAGTTTTGTATTTTATTTCTTAGAATTGTAAATGCCCCATCGACTAAAAATAATGCAGCATTATACCAAAATAAATTCCATATTGGCACATTTTTTAGGGCCACATTTTGACGGGCTCTGTTAATGAATAATTTAAATTTTTCTATATAAACAAAAATCAAATGTTGTCACATAATATTAGTTTAGTATTATAATAAGGTATTTATATCCATTTTCATTAAAAAAAAAAAAAAAAAAAAAAAAAAAAAAAAAAAAAACAGTCCCGTAACAGGCCACAAGGGCCTAGAGGGACAGGTATACGATACTTTGGTGTCGTTGATTCTTTAACATTCAGCACACGAGGGAGAGAGTGTGGTTAGTGCTATGCTCTGGTTGCCTGATTTTCCCCTTTGCAGGTACCCATTAATAAATCATGTTAAGGGTGAGTGGGCCTAGAGACGTCCGGGGAGCACAACCATCCCTAACCATCCAACCCACGTACGAAGACACCAGAAGAAAAAATCTTTGAACTGTGCACTCAAGGTTTGAACTTTGGTCCTCCAGCATATCATTCCAGAGTCTATCACTGAACTAACCTCGCCCCCTCATTTATGAATACAATTAATCAAATCTGGCAGCTGGGATATAGCTTCATATTTTTCAGACTAATACTTTGACTCGTCTTCCAAAAATGCAAAATCAATAGGGTAGAAACCTCAGGAGCTTAATTCGAACAGAAATTAGTTGAAACAAATCTTTTCCTTTCCGCCCTATTCTGATTGCCACATTCTTTGAGTTAGTGGTACTCAAAAACCTTATTCCCAATTCTTCCGTAATGTGATAATTTTTTACACGTTCCTATGCTTGTTATGTTGATACCTACTTACAAGTATTTTCGTTTCCAAGGCCCACATTATAAATTGGATATACCAATGGAAGATATAGAGATGCTTAATTTTGTATTTTTTAAATGTGCATTTCGGTAGAGCTTGATGCTTGTTCCTTGAATATTTCACATTAAAGGAGAGCATGAGTCATAATTTCGCCTCCATTACTGCATACGCAGGTCGGTGTGCCTCTTCTTTTAAACCAGTAGAGATAAGCGTAGACATCGCTGTGACCCGATAGGAACCGGATAATGTAGACGTTTGGGGCTACCCAATCCCCAAACTCCTCCCCAAAATTCCTCTTGGTCTTTAAAAGAGACCTCCACGCGCCAATGGCATACATGATGAGTCCCGAAGCTGCTGTCTTGTATAACGTTAGACAATTTTCATATTTAAGGTCCCAAGATGCCGCCGACAGTCGATTCAATGTCGTCAACCAGCATCGTACCTTGTTTGCCAGAGACTACACATGTGGACTAATGACGAGCCTATTGCCCAATTTTACTCCCAGGTGCTGATGGCATCAGAAAAGCTAATTTTTACCCCATTTAATCTTATTACGGGAGGGTGTCTTGCATCAAATTTATCCTTGGGTAAGGTTTCAACGTTTTTTTTTTCAACCGCGATTCTTATCCTTACGCTGGAGCACTGTCTATCCACTTGATTGGCGGCGTTCGTTGCTTCTTGTTGTGCCTTTGCCTTTGAATGATGACAAGATCGTCCATGTACGAAACTACTGATTTTTTTTTTGTGGGGGGGAGGCTTAGTGAGGCTCACCATTGCCTTTTATTTTTTCTAGGATAGAAGAAAGGAATCGTTAGAGATTTGTATTTATTCTTTATTTTTTTAAAGCGTGCCTTTTATTCTTCTCCACTCCTTCACGAATTTGGAAAAGGCGGCGAAATTCACAGTGTTTTCCATAAGGGTCTTCAATTCCGGGCTGAAGTCGCCGATCTCGTGGTACAATCTCAGCCGAGGAGCGGAGTACTTCCCACGCCACAACAGGACATGCCCCACGATCTCAGCTCCATCTCCACAGTCGCAAGCCTCTGATTCTTTAATTTTAAATCGCTTTAGGTATGTGTTGAAATCTCCGGGCCCTGTTAGAAGTTGGGTATTCCAAAAATCCGGCATAATCCAATTTTTATGCTCTCTTTCATTCACTTCCGGAAAGAAGTTTTTTGTAGCCGATCCTTTTGCTATTTGCCTCCACTCTGTTGCCCACGTGTCTTTAATATATTCTTTGATTACTTCTTTTCGCCTTTTATATTGCCCCGGCTCGACTTCTACCTCAGCCAATAACTGGCGTAGGGTCGCTGGTAACTCGTGAGGAAGAGGGACTCCCTTTTATACGTAATAGGATGCCACTCTCGCCGTGACTAGGATGCCTATAGGAGGAATACCCGTGACCATGCATTGGGCGTCAGTAGACACCGTCCTGCACCCTTTGATCATCCTTTTCAGCGCAATCCTCTGGAAACTGGACAGCGCTTTCTCAGCAGAGTGTGCCAACTTTCGACCGCATACAGCATTACGCCGACTATACAGGCTCAATACATAATTTTTGACGGCCTGAAATATGTTTAGCACTTACATCATCTTTTGGGCGAGAGTGCTAATGTAGGGGGTTATGCTTGGTCCTGGTCCAAGGACAAAACCCAGATACATGATCGTCTCTGCAAAGGTTATCCCCTTTTCCCTCACAATTGCCCGTGGGGAGTGACTGCGATCGAATCGGCCCTTTACCACCATAGCTGTCGTCTTCTCTGCTGACACCTTCAAACCAACCCCATCGCATCAGTCCATGACCCGGGTTAGCACTAGCTCCGTGCTACCCTTAACTCTCCAGCTGCCACCATTGCGAGATCGTCCACGTAGGTCACAGGCGAAAAAACTGCTTCTTGTAGGTCCGTCAACACGTCTAGGACGCGATCCATATTCAGTATCATTTAAGCAAAACTCAATACGAGGACGGATCTCTCTACTCACCAGCCTTTCGAGAATTCTACCTAGAACTGGGAGAACTGAAATAGGCCTATAAGCATTGGGTCGCTCCATGTCACCCAGGCAGCACGCTGGCCGTTTTCCAAATGACCGGGAAGTATCCGATGTTTTGGCAGGTGTTATAAATTGCCATTAGGTATGGGGCAACAGCCTCCCTAGCCTCGTATAGCATCCTTGCCGTTATCCCGTCCATGCCCGGGGCTCCTTTTCTGTTGGCCGCCTCTATAGCCATCTTTACATCAATCAGGTCCCGGTCATTGGAGTCCTCATCGCCGACTTCCTCACTGCTACTACGGCACGCTTGGTTTTTTCAGGACTTGGGACCACCACTTCTTAGGTGGAAACTTTCAAGGACCTATAATTGGCAAGCTCTCCTTCGCTGCCATCTGGACTGCTTCTTGAAGTCCCACTGCTTACTCCAGTTCCTCTGTTGAAAATCTGCAGAAATCATCTCTTACCGGATCCAAGCCCATCAAGGATCTTTCCACAGCTTCCCTGAACATATCCCAGTCGGCATTGCACTCTCCGAACAATCTTGTTGAAACACGATCTGATTTGGTCTTCCAGCCCCCTTCTAAACTGATGGTGGCATGATCACTTACAGTATCGTGTGCTGCTTTCCACCCCCTGCATTTGGAACTAAGCTCGGGTTGGTTAACGTCACGTCTATATGAGAACTGCCTTGATGGCCTCAAGGGACGGATCATTCAAACAAGTCTCCCATCTCCAATATCCAACTCTCCCTCCTTCAGCTCCTTTGATCCCCACAGTGGACTCCAGGCATTAAAGTCGGTCATTACTGTAATTGTTTGTTTTGCTTGCTTCAATATCTTTTCCAGCACACACAACGTCGGCCGCAGGGCCTGACGAGGGGGAAAGTACGTGGATACGATATACAACGGGAGATTTCCCCGCCCTATGGACATCACCGCTGCATTATTCGTAGAGAGGGCGTAGTGGCTGAGGACAGACTGACCGTCTCCCACGTATGCAACCGCGGCCAAAGCGCGACCCTCGCCTCCCAACATAACCACCTTGGCTCCCCTTGGTAGTCCCTTCAGCCGTCCGCCTCTCACGGCTGGCTCCTGTAGGCAAATCACTGTACCTGGCCTCACACTTGACATGGCTTCTTCCGTGGCTTGACTGCTCTTTTAGGAGTTAAGTTGTACTAATCTTATAAAATTGGGATTCTTCCGCCGCAACTGCTGATATACCACTTGCCTCAAGTAAGCCATTGAACATTGCTACCCAGATGAGAAGGCCGAGGATGGAGCCTTGAGGACAACCCTTCGTGGTCTTAAATACTGTAATGAAACACCCTTGGCTGCCCAGGGTTGCTGTACGATCCCGAAGATAATGAGTAATCAGATCCAAACCATTGCTGGGAGTGTCATGTGTTGTAGGGCTTTCATTATTGCAGACCACCAAGCACAGTCGGACCTGCAATATCAAAAAGAATGATCATCGCATAGTTAGGATTATCTCTGTTGCAATCCGATATTACTTGATTTATCGCCATTTCAGTCGAGCGAGCTCTTCTGCTTCCATATTGGCGATCGCTTAGGCGGGGTTCTATGATTGATGTCATTGTAGCATTTATGACAATTTGAAACACATTCCCAAGGACAGGTAGAAGACCTGTTACACATTGGCCTATAACTAGTAGGAAGCGACAGGACTCTAGGGCCTTTTTTGGCGAACGATATTATTGTAGCCACTTTTCATATGGCGGGAAACGCCGCCTTCTTTATAGTCGTTATAGTCTTCCCCGTAGCTCCCGTTACTCCATCTGCTCCCAGGGCTTCTTATCCATTTGCACATTATGTGGCAAGCAAAATGTCTTCCTCGTCCCAAGGAAGAGCGAGCCCTGCAGGGATAGGCTGTTCTTGCTCGATTGGTATTTTGATCCGGCGTGTACTGGTCCTAGTCGTCACAGGAGCCAATATGTCCCTGACCAGATTGAAATGGGAATCGTTAATGCCCCGCTGGTCCAAGTCTTCGTTCGCGATCATCGGATAAGCAAATTTAGCTTTAGGAGATGACCTGGCTATCCTAAACGTGGTTCCCCACGGGCTGCTTGTAGCATTCTTATTTTAGAATTTCCTCCAACGTTCTCTTTTCGCCTGGTTCGTCTTGACTCGATAGGCTTGCCTCATTTTGGAATGCATTAAATTCTTAGCGTGACATGGTCGCTTCAAGTGTCCCCCATTCGTCTCACTATTTCTTTCCAATGAACCCAACCTTATTTAACCCATATACTAGAAGGCGCAAATATCCCAGAAGTTGAGAAGAACCCCAGAAACCCCATATCCTATACTTGAGAAGAATTCGTCGACCATTGAAATATAGAAGGTGTTGATCGTCGGGGTTTCGGTCTATTTTTTAATTCAACAAAACCACATTTTGTAGTTATAATGTATTTTATTAACGCCAACATTTCGGCTTGGTATAGAAGCCTTCTTCAGGGCTGTAAAAACATATATGGTAATCGTGAATACAAGTGACAATAAAGATTGATAAATTAAAATTAATTTGAATACAAGTGAATATATATTGAATATCAATGATACGTATGTATATAAACAGCAGGATAACAAAAGTATAATTACAAAAATGTAAATAAATATACATGTATATCGTATTCAAGCTCAAAAATAAATAAATAAAAAAATAATTATAAAGAGGGTTGAGAAGTGTAAAGGGATAGTGCGAGGAAGCAGGGAAGAAAGTGTTCGGAAGTTGGAAAGAACATGGGCGTATATAGGAAATAATTTCGGGAGGGGCTGGGAAAATTTCATGGAGGGGGCTTAGACCATTTCCGGGGTGTGAAATATGAAACATTTAGAACTTGGAATAGTTTTAGGCAACTAAAACGCTATTACACCTAAAATAAACTATTTTTTATTAACTAAGTGATCTTATTTAATTTATTTTTAAGGGTTTTATAACACATTTTTAACATCAATTAAAAATTTCGGGGGGGGGGGGGGCTGCAGCCCCTCAGCCCCCCTTATATATGCCCATGGGAAAGAAACAGTTTGGGGAAGGGAGAACAACGAGTGTGAGGAAGGGGAAAGAAAAAGGTCGAGGAAGCTGGAAGGAAAGAATGTTGGGGAAGTAGAACGAAAGAGTGTTGAGAAGTGTAAAGGAATAGTGCGAGGAATCTGGAAAAAAAGAATGTTGGGAAAGTAGAACGAAAGAGTGTTGAGAAGTGTAAAGGAATAGTGCGAGGAAGTAGGAAAGAAAGAGCGTTCGGAAGTTGGAATGAAAGAGTTTGGGGAAGGGGGAAGAATGAGTGTGAGGAAAGTAAAAAAGAAAAAGGTTGAGGAAGCTGGAAAGAAAGAATGTTGGGAAGGTGGATAGAAGGAATGTTGGGAAGGTGGATAGAAAGAATGTTGGAAAGGTGGTTAGAAAGAGTGTGGGAAAGGGGGAAGTAAGACTGCGAAGAAGATCCAAAGAAAGCGTTTTAGAAACCTGAAATAAAGAGATGAAGGTGAAAAGAAAGAATGTAAGGAAGGTCGAAAGAGAGAGAGATAGGTGGAACGTAAAAGTGTTGAGAATGGTAAAGAGGAGTGCGAGGAAGTAGGAAAGAAAGAGTGTTCGGAAGTTGGAAAGAAAGAGGTTGGGGAAGGGAGAAAAAAAGAATGTGAGGACTGTGCGTGAACGTGGAAATAATGAGTCAGTGGATTGTTGAAAATGGAGCGTGGGAAGATTGAAGTAAAGAGTTCGAAAAGGTAGAGATTAAGATTGTGAAGAATTTGCTAAACAATATTGCGAAGTTGCTGAGATGAAAGAGTTTGCGAAAGGTGGAATGAAAGTGTTGTAGGAAGAGGGAAAGAAAGAGTGGGCGAAAGGTTGAAAGAATGAGTGTGAGGCAGGAGGAAGGGAAGGGCGTGGGTAAGGTGGAAAGTAAGAGAGCGAGGAAGAGGGAAAGAAATAATGGATAATAGAAGATGAATAGGGAGGCTATTGGGAATTCGGAAAGCAAGAGTTTGGGGAAGGGGGAAAGAAAGAGTGTGAGGAAGCTGGAAAGGAAGAGTGAGCGGAAGGGGGGAATAAATATTATGGGCAAAGTTGAAATGAAGAGCATAAGAAAGATGGAAAAAGAGAGAGTGAGGAAGGTGGAACAAAAGAGAGTGAGATTGTTGGAAAGAAAATGTACGGGGAAGATGGAAAGAAAGAGTGTGAGGAAGGTGGAACAAAAAAGAGTGAGATTGTTGGAAAGAAAAAGTATGGGGAAGTTGGAAAGAAAGTGGGTGAGGATGGGGAAAGGCGGAAAGAAAGCGTGTGAGGGAGGTGGAAAGAAATAGTGCGGGAGAGGTCGAAAGATAGTATATGATATTGAAGGTGTTGATCGTCCGGGTTTCGATCGATTTGTTTACCCAATAATTAACGCCAACGTTTCGGCTTGCTAAACAAACCTTCTTAAGGGCTGTAAAAACACACACACACACACATATATATATATATATATATATATATATATATATATATATATATATATATATATATATACACACGTTCACTAACAATTTTTAATCATTGATGTTCAATATATATTCACTTGTATTCAAATTAATGTTAATTTATCAATCTTTATTGTCACCAGTGTTCACGATTACCATATAAATATATATATATATATATATATATATATATATATATATATATATGGTTTTACAGCCCTGAAGAAGGCTTGTATATCAAGCGGAAACGTTGGCGTTAATAAAATACATTTTAAATATAAAATGTGGTTTTATTGAGCAAACAAATCGATCGAAACCCGGACGATCAACACCTTCAATATCATATACTATCTTTCGACCTCTTCCGCACTATTTCTTTCCACCTCCCTAACACGCTTTCTTTCCGCCTTTCCCCATCCTCACTCACTTTCTTTCCACCTTCCCCATACTTTTTCTTTCCACCAATCTCACTCTCTTTTGTTCCACCTTCTTCACACTCTTTCTTTCAATCTTCCCCATACTTTTTCTTTCCACCAATCTCACTCTCTTTTGTTCCACCTTCTTCACACTCTTTCTTTCAATCTTCCCCATACTTTTTCTTTCCACCAATCTCAGTCCCTCTTGTTCCACCTTCCTCACTCTCTTTTTTCCATCTTCCTCATGCTCTTTATTTCAACTTTGCCCATAATATTTATCCCCTCTTCCGCTCACTCTTCCTTTCCAGCTTCCTCACACTCTTTCTTTCCCCCTTTCCCACACTCTTGCTTTCCGACTTCCCAATAGCCTCCCTTTTCAACTTCTATTATCCATTATTTCTTTCCCTCTTCCTCGCTCTCTTGCTTTCCACCTTACCCACGCCCTTCCCTTCCTCCTGCCTCACACTCATTCTTTCAACCTTTCGCCCACTCTTTCTTTCCCTCTTCCTACAACACTTTCATTCCACCTTTCGCAAACTCTTTCATCTCAGCAATTTCGCAATATTTTTTAGCAAATTCCTCACAATCTTAATCACTACCTTTTCGAACTCTTTACTTCAATCTTCCCAAGCTCCATTTTCAACAATCCACTGACTCATTATTTCCACGTTCACGCACAGTCCTCACATTCTTTTTTTCTCCCTTCCCCAACCTCTTTCTTTCCAACTTCCGAACACTCTTTCTTTCCTACTTCCTCGCACTCCCCTTTACCATTCTCAACACTCTTACGTTCCACCTATCTCTCTCTCTTTTTACCTTCCTTACATTCTTTCTTTTCACCTTCTTCTCTTTATTTCAGCTTTCTAAAACGCTTTCTTTGGATCTTCTTCGCAGTCATACTTCCCCCAGTCCCACACTCTTTCTAACCACCTTTCCAACATTCTTTCTATCCACCTTCCCAACATTCCTTTTATCCACCTTCCCAACATTCTTTCTTTCCAGCTTCCTCAACCTTTTTCTTTTTTACTTTCCTCACACTCATTCTTCCCCCTTCCCCAAACTCTTTCATTCCAACTTCCGAACGCTCTTTCTTTCCTACTTCCTCGCACTATTCCTTTACACTTCTCAACACTCTTTCGTTCTACTTTCCCAACATTCTTTTTTTCCAGATTCCTCGCACTATTCCTTTACACTTCTCAACACTCTTTCGTTCTACTTCCCCAACATTCTTTCCTTCCAGCTTCCTCGACCTTTTTCTTTCCCCTTCCTCACACTCGTTGTTCTCCCTTCCCCAAACTGTTTCTTTCCCATGGGTGTATATAAGGGGGGCTGAGGGGCTGCAGCCCCCCCCCCCCGAAATTTTTAATTGATGTTAAAAATGTGTTATAAAACCCTTAAAAATAAATTAAATAAGATCACTTAGTTAATAAAAAATAGTTTATTTTAGGTGTAATAGCGGTTTAGTTGCCTAAAACTATTCCAAGTTCTAAATGTTTCATATTTCATACCCCGGAAATGGTCTCAACCCCCCTCCCCTCCGAAATTTTCCCAGCCCCTCCCGAAAATATTTCCTGCAAACGCCCATGTTCTTTCCAATTTCCGAAAACTTCCTTCCCTACTTTCTCGCACTATCCCTTTACACTTCTCAACACGCTTTCGTTCTACTTTCCCAACATTCTTTCATTCCAGCTTCCTCAACCTTTTTCTTTCCTCATCCTCATTCTTCCCCCTTCCCCAATCTCTTTCTTTCCGACTTCCTCGCACTGTCCCTTTACCCTTCTTAAGACTCTTTCGTCCCAACTTCCTCACACTCTTCCTTTCCTGCTTGTCCACACTCTTTCATTCCCCTTCCCAACACTCTTTCGTTTCAGCTTCCCCACGTTATATTTCCTGGTATGCCGTAACGACTGAGTGTCGAGACAAATGTTACTTTTTGATTTTGACGGTATGGTTGCTCGAGTGATTCTATGATCTCTATAATTAATGGATGCCTGTGCAAATGGATTATTCATTTGGGCTGATTGACGAGTGAGTCTTTGTATATAGTAATATATTCATATTTTGGGGTTATATTATTAGCCTTGATAAGAGCTCATATTTTGGCTGTGAAGTTGCTGCCGTTATGTCTTATTGAGAACATGTATCCTTTTCGTTCTCAATAAAAGGCGGCACCAACCGTATTCTTGTCTTTCAAGCCATCAGTGTTTTCGGCTTTTGTCTTTCTCTGTTCGTCAATAAATTCCCTGAAAGCTTTGAAGTTCTGTTCTGATGCAACTAGGTCTGGAAATCTGGGATGGTTATTGCATTTTTTCCCCATCAATTTAATTTTAATGGCAGCGCATATCTCGCACCGTAAGTAGTTGTGCGCAAATTCCCATATCTTGTCCTATCATTCTTTCCTCCTTCCCCACTCTCTTTCTTTCTACCTTTCACACTCTTTCTTTCCACCTTCCTCACTCTATTTCTTACCAATTTTCCCAGACTCTTTCTCCCCACCTTACTTCCACTGTCTTAGATTTTCCTCCCTGCTTCCCTCCAACTTTCTCACAGTTTTTTTTTTTTTTTTTTTTTTTCACTCCTTACCAACACACTTTCTCCCCACCTCATCGACAATGCGTCCTTGCCTTTTTTTTTTTTTTTTTTTTGCCTTTCTCCCACTATCTAACAGTTTCATCCCAGTCTATTTCCGCCTTCTTTTTTGGTCGAACATAGAAATAATTAACCAGACTTTTCATTATGACTAAGAAAGCAGGGGTCGAAAATAATTGTTAACTTTTATTTTAAAAAAGTATTTTTTAAACTTTTACTTTTATTTTATTTTGAAAAAGTAAAAGCTCAAAAATAACGTTGTGGGTTTAATCTTTTTTTTAAAAAAAAGTTTTTTTACTGTTATTTTACAACTTAGAAAAAGAAGTTTTAAAATAATTGTTATTAAAGGGGTTGAAAATTTGGCGAGAAAATGCAAGGTTGTTTACGCCCTGGAGCACTATTCCGGGTACTGTAAACCAAGGAAACTCTACAATGCTTGATTAAAATACTGAAAACTTTTATTTCGCATTGAAAAAATTAAAAGTATTACATTAACTTTTATTTTCATGTACTTACTTTTAGGAGTTCCTAAATAACTTTTACTCTTAAAACCTTGAAATAAAAGTATTTTTTAACAGTTATTTTTTAACTTTTAAAATAAATGTTTCTTTAACAGTTAAATTTTAACTTTTTTGATAAAACAGCAACTGTTTCGATCCCTGTAACAAAGTTATATGAGTCCCTTCAACTACCAAAAAATTATAGACACCCTGATCACATCTTTAAGCGCACCATCACTGATAATTATGGAGTATTGATTAAGCATTCAATATGATTTAATGAGAATCACATTTATGTAAATAATTAACATGTAAAAATGTATTTATTCAACAATCCTGTAAAATACAATAACAATTATTTACTGTATGTACAAATACGAATGTTACTTATAGGTGTTAATTGTTTGTATGTACAAATACAAATGTTACATATTGGTGTTGATTGTTTAGTTAAAAATGTAACAGAAAAAATCTAGAATATAATTAATGTATATTGCATGTGTATGTTAAATGTTGAATGTATATTTTATGGAAGTATTCCATTTATTGAATTGTGTTCAAATAATTTTGGATGGTCAACTGATTGCTCACATAACAGAAATAATACAAGGATTTTGTGAATATAATTGATTAAAATGCTTAATCTTCCCATTATTTGAGCAGTGGAGAAAATGATGATCAATCAATCCTGAACACTTGATTGGAAATGAAAAACAGAAATGGTGAATAAATCCGTTTTCATATTTTAGAAAAAATGAATTAAATTAAATTGATAAAAAATATCTGAAACTCATTGAATGAAATGGGATATATTGAGTTCACATGTAATGAGATTTGTTATTATTAAGTATGCAATAAAACTGTCTATTTAAAATAATTTGTTATTTAAGTCAGAACAATTGTTCTAAAACAGACAAAAAATATTTATTTTTTTAAAGTATGTAATTATGTTGTAATATTGTGTATTTGATTGGTAAAGAGGAAGCAACAGAGAACTATTTCAGTTCTTAATAGTCACCCATTTTTGGCTCACAAATAAAGTAATACGAAGGAAACGTAATCTAACAACACGGGAGAATAGACAACTATGCGGTCGGAGCTAACATTACTTGTTTACAAGTGTCGGCGCATACAGTGTTGCCAATATAATTATATACAAATTATATGTCAATCCAACAGTATTTAAACTGGAATGTAAATAAGACAATGAAAAATTTTTCCCTCTCAAAAATTTGAACTTGGAGAGTTGTTTTGTTTTAAATAAAAATATTCAAAAATTAAGTAACATGCAGGGATGCCATTCTGTGTAATCTAAAGTGGTTTTATAATTTATTTGAATGTTGTTTTCTTCAGATAATTTTGAAAAAACAATCCCTCATCTGAATTCCCTGGTATGAGCCCATTAATCGAGAGATTTTTGATTGTAATAGTAAAAAGAAATTTACTAATTCTCAAAAAAAAAAAAAACGTAAATAAATACAAAGAGACTACTACTCATCTGCAATACATAATAACACAAATAATTTATATAACAAGTTCTTATTTATTTATTATTTAATCATCAACGATTACTTGAATGACACCTTTTCTTCTATTGTTCCAATGGACGTCTAACTTGTAAACATAAACATATTTTAACAATGGCGATTGCTCCCCTCAACTCAAAGTAAATATTTAATTAAACTGTCTATAGAAAATCTGTTGTCAATAATAAATGGATGTTAAAATTTAAATATATAAATAATTAAAATTTCATTAATCGAATCAGAAATTGCATTGTATTGCCATTTTTTTTTTTTTTTTTGTTTGGAAGCAATATGTTGACCAGCCTCCTTAGTTATTAATAAAATGCTGCTCTGAAGAGCAGTTGAAAAAGCGATATTCTAAAATCCTACTATAATGCTAAAGTTGAATTCTCAAGTAAACTTAGCAGTATTCCTGTATATCTATAATACTTTAATGTGTGTTTTTGTAACAAACAAACCAACCCCAATGTAAATTTCTTATTGATGTATGTTTTAAATGTTACCTATAAACAAACATTCCTGAAATAAATGTCTGTCTGATCAAAATTGATTGTTTTCTCCACCCCCGACCAATATCATTCATTAATAATCCAATAGAAAAAAAAACAAAGGGAAAACTTTAATCTTATTAAACAATTATAGAAGAGAAGCCGGAACATTTATTTCTACTCGGCGCTAATGGCCCAGATTTTTCGATGCGCCGTAAAAAAAAAAAAAAAAAAAAAAAAAAAAAAAAAAAAAAAAAAAAAAAAAAAAAAAAAAAAAAAAAGAAAAATTGAATAAGAATTTATTCATCCAATGATTTTTTTATTCTATGAATAACAGGGTCGGCTCATTATTCAATAATATTTATTGAATAAGATTTTATTCATTGATTCATAATTCATTCATCATGAACAATCCATTATTTTTCATTCTTCATTCATTTTAACGAACATGCCACCTCAAAGTTCACTTTCGGTCCAATTCCAGTCCACTATTGGTAGGCTTGCCATATTTTTGGTGGGTGAAGCCGGGTCACATTAATATGGGACTGGCATACCGTGGGGGAGGTGTATGGAATAAAAATAGTACAAATAAGAAGCAAAATGGTGAGTTTAAAGTCTTTTTTAAAGCCTGGCAAGTAAATGGAGTGGGGAATCCCCCCTTTAATTGTAAGTCTATCCACTTTTTAAAAATAAAAAAGGAATTTTTGCTACTTAATTTACGTTTGACAGCGCTGTGCAAGTAGTTCCAACGTTTCCTCGCGTATTATAGTTAGAATACTTCTCACTTCATTGCCACTGTGCGCGGTAGTAAAGAATATTGATTGAAGAAAAGTAACCGATTCATAAAAGATTCTTAAAAACATAAATTCACTACTTTTTACATCTTACGGCCGTTTGCAGGACATTGATAAAACCGGGTGGGACACCGGGACAAGAGCAAAATAGCGGGACTGTCCCGTTCAAACCGATCCCATTCAAGTCCACTTTGTCCTCTTCTCATCATATCTGTCCATTTCCAGTCCATTTCAGGCCAGTTATTGTCTACTTTAGCCCACTGACAGTCCAGACAGGTCCACCCTGGTGCGGTTCCGGTTAGCTCTTGGCAACTTCCTGTTCTCTTCTAGTATCAATTAATCACTTCTGGGGACACTAAATTGTTTTCTGGGTCACTTTCGGGTGGTTCTGGGTGACTACCGAGTACTCCTGGTGCACTTCCGGTTTACTTCCCGTCTCTCATAATTACTTTAGGACCACTATATTCATCCCTCCATTCATTTCCGGATAACTTCCGGTCTCTCGTAATTACTTCTAGCTCACTACATCCATCCCTGGGTCACTTTCGGATACATCTGAGTCACTTCCGGTTCACAACGATTAATTTTTGACCAACTTGTTTTTATTCGGTAACCATTTTCATTCAAATAAATAATTTTAAAAAGTCCTGTTAGTCATTAAATTGACTGAGTAATGAATGAAATAGTACTCATTGGTATTATTATTAGAAATTTATTCAATACTCTGAATGATATTTGCCCAACCCTGGTTTATATACACGGGGGGTGAACAAGAATATGAGGTAAGTAATCAAAATATTATTTTGTTCATATAAAAGAGGTCATTTAGATTAAGCTCTGCTTTTTAAAAAAAAAAATGTCTACCATTGAGCCTAAAAGTAAAAATTCGTGGAATATGCTTTTTACAGTCTGAGGTCACAATACTAGTCTGACATTTTCCCATCAATGAAAGACTACTATTGTGACAGTCTGATGACACAATACTAGTCTGTCATTTTCCCATCAATGAAAGACTACTTTTGTGACAGACTGATGTCACAATACTAGTCTGTCATTTTCTAGCATCTACACAGTAGTCATAAATTCCATTAAGAATTTTTTTTTTTTTCCAAATTGTAGCATCTTCTTATCTTTCATTAATCATTGGTTTAGTACACTTGTACGCCTATGAAAATTGCAATATTCTTGTTTGTGAATGCAATTGTTTCCATCTTCGCTGAAATACCTCTGCTGCAATAGAAGAATCCTCATTTTGGGACGTAGGTATTTTTACATTTCTTAATATTCTACTCCCATCACGTTCAGTTAATATTTTCGGACGCTCGGTACTCACCTTAATGCAGAGGCTGCAGCCCCACCCCCCGACATTTTGATGTAATCGAAAAAAGTTGTTAAAAAAACCTTAAAAATAAATTAAATACGATCTGTAAGTTTAGGAAAATTATTATTTTTTTTTTTTTTTTTTGGTTGTAATAGCGTTTTACCCCCACATGCTTCCTCTCCCCCCCCCCCCCCCCCCCCCCCGAATTTGTTTTCTATATACCGATATATATATATAGTCGAACCTGTCGTCATGCATCAACTGATTTATCACGTTAGCTGTAGTGCTTTGCTTATATTAAGTAATATAAACGGCTAATCTCCCGCACATTTATACCCTTTTCATAATTGAACACAATTATTTACTGCAGTTCAAATATCCACCGAGCTATAAGGAAAAGTGTGTGCACTACTGTAAACGGTACTGTAGGTAAACGGTATTATTTGAAACCCAGTAATGACCTTTAATCTCCCTTTTTTGTAATGCTAAAATGATTAAATTCCACCGTTTGTTAAGAGTAAGTAAACCCCTAGAAATGTAAATTGCATCAAATTATAGCAACCATTTTAAGAACCTATTCTTAATTCGGCAATTAAATTAAACACATTTTCTTACAAAAAAAATGTTGTTATATTAAGATAACATGACCGAACCCTGACTAAATCTACTTTCGTATTTCCAACGGTCAACGATCTCCACTCAATGAAAAATTTTATACATTTTTTTTTTCTCGAGAAATATGGGTTTCCAGAAATGTTTGTTTCTAGATAGCTACTTGTGATCAAATTTAAAAGGGTAACAAACAAAAGCTAAAAATTTAAGGGGTCGGGTCAAAATAGTGCCAAGCAACATTTTTAATAAAATTTAACTGTAGCTGCTCATATTTGAGTAGCATTTGCATCATATACTGAGAGACCCACATAATATCCAACATGTAGCAGCTACAGTTTAGTTTTGTTAAAAATGTTGCTTGGCACTATTTTGCCCCCACCCCTTCAATTAAAGTTGAACTAAAATAAACTTTCATGCTCCACCGGGCATGTTTAGGAACGAGTGGCAACCAATTAATAGCCCGGTGCTAATGGTCTAAATGCAGATGTGAAGTAAAAAGGAAAATAAAAAAACTATAACTGCACTGTTAGGTTTAAAGTGTTGTCATGGAGTATTATGTAACAGCTGGAAGGTCAATGTTGCCAGGTGTTTCCCAAATAGTATGACAATTTTTATAACATAAAAGCCTAATAAAATTGAATAACGCGTTTCTAGCTCTGATTATAGTAACAATTAATATTTGTAAGTATTATATTTCTTTTTTGTTTATTTTTTAACAATTTTGTATTTTATCATTGCACAGTTTCAAAGCGCTCGTTTTTCTTGATTCGAGAGCGCCTAACCGGTCAGCCATTTTCAGTCGGTGTTTTCCTGAATTTGTTTTATTTTGCAGAAATCTTGTTTGGGTACAGGCAAATATTGGTCCCTTAGAGATGAGTGACAGGGAGGAGAATAATCGGGATGTAAGTATGAAAATTATTTCTGTTGTCTTTTAGTACTTTGTTTATTTACATGCTTCGAACATGCTGTTTTCCTCTTATAACCCACAACTTAGCGAGACAAAATTGAACTATTACTTTTGTATGCAGTAGTTATTATTTATTTGCCGTATTTTACTGCATATAATGATTTCGCTTATTTTATCTTTTTTAAGCATAATTTGTTTTTCAAATGTTTGTTTATATGACCTTCTGCTTGAAGGTTATGGCGGGAATTTACCTCTTTATTTCTTAAAAAATATTATTTATCAGTAGACCTTTTTCGAACTGTTTGTTTGATGCATTCATGTTATTATTTCCTCTTACTAAGTTTTATGGATTTATTGATCAAACTTTCCTGGTAACATGTGCCCCTGTTAGGACTACCATGGACATTCACTTGTTAAATCAATTCTTTCCCTTAAAGAATAATTTAGTAGCTTTATTAGGAACTGCTCTTTACTGATACGGTACTTTATTTACTCTTTAGATTTATATATAATATTCCTTATCTTAACGTTTTGTCAGGGACAAAGGAGTCCAGCAGGAAGTATGTCTGACCGAAGTGATGGAGAAAGGAAAATAGTTACATACAGATCCAGATCAAAAGACAATAGTGATTCTCGTTCACCATCTGTCCACAAGAGTAAAAGGAAATACTCAAGATCCCGGTACGATTATTAATATTTTAATTATCTTTTAATCAGGTGTTCTGTGTGCAAAAGCTATTGACGCAATTGCTTATAGTGTTTTTTATTATTTTAATAAATATGTTTTCAGTGATCTTGTATGCTTGACATGTTAGTTGCGAATTTCGCTTCATGTTGTATCCTGTCTGTTTAGTTAATTAGAATTGTGTTAAGATGGAAACATGTGCTTTGTAAAAGATGTGTTAAAGCCTAAACATATTAATGGATACTCATTTATGCGGCTGAAAATGACTAAGCTTATGAAAGTTCAAATTTTTTTAATTGATCTAAGAATAACGTTTCTTGTAAAACTTATACCTTGAAAATGACGTAAAATCTACCAACTTTGATAATAGGGATTTTAAAAGGTGTTTTTATTCCTGCCAAATGCAAACTCACTCCTTATTTGAAAGAAGTACCTATAACATTTGACCAGTCTCGACCTTCAAACATTACAATACTAATATACTTACCAAAGAAACGTAACCACCTATTGTTCTGATCCCAAAACCAATTACAATACAACAAATTAATTATTTTTTTATTAAATTGACAATGAACTCTCTCTTTTTTAATGTCTTAAATCTCGTGTAATAATTGTGTTATAGTAATACTGAAGAATAGAGAAGATAAAATACATCCTTTTAGAATTTTTTGGCATCTGAAATGAAAAATTTCAAGAATATAAAATAAAACATTTTGAAGACTGAAGCAAGATTTGAGAAAGAATGTATATAGTGCTAGTTATAAAGGTAGGTAGGGGCCCAATTCCGGCTGTTTCTAATTACAATATTTCCTCACTGTTGTGTATGTTTTCTCTGCTTAACATATTCATTACTTCAAATTACTTAAGAAGTGGGATCTTGTTTAAAATAATAGCAATAACATGAATATTTAAAAATAAAGAAATAAAACAAAAAAAATTATTGTGTAAAATGAATGTATGCAATTAATATTGAAGTCAGAGAACATATGGAAAAGAAAGAGATAACAATAGCATATTAGGAGAAATGAGAAGAGTTCGATTGTGGAGAATCAGCTATTTTAATACCATCCCCTTCCATGTGTGGAACATGGAGAGTGAAACGGACTCAGTTCCATGGGTAACTAAGGTCATGTAGGTTCTCGTCTTGTGTAAGGGTTAATGGACCAAATTTGCTTTTGTTTTCAACAAACATACCATGTTTCTTTTTAAAAAGCAAAAAATTAGGGTGCGTCTCCGTGAATTTATAGTTTGTGTCTAGAGTAACCTCCTCCCTAGTTCAACTCATTCAATTTTTAGTCATTGGAAGACTATAAGCCAAGATTTGTGGCAAAAACACAAAAATTGTGGCTCCACCTGTTGTGCTAACAGATGCTTGTTCATATAAATATATATATATATATATATATATATATATATATATATATATATATATATATATTTATTAATTCTTGTGAAAGATGACCCGATATATATTAATTAATACATTTAATCAGGGATCATTATCAGCATCTAGTACATTCAACTGATAACATTTTGAAGACATTTTTTCTTCTATAAGACATTCCTTGTCCGACTGGAAAGATAGTTTCACTTGCCAAGGAAATCAGTCTGCTGAAACACTAACTGTCTGGCTATCTTTCAATCTAATCTCGTAAACTAATAATAATAAAAAAAAAAAAAAAAAAATGAAAACACTTTTCTTTCATAGTATTATATTTAAACTATTCTATTTGTTCTGTTACATTAAATTGAATGAAGCAAATCGCAGATCTATATTATTTATTGTTTTGGAGAAAAGAAAAATAATGAGACTTTTGACATATTTTTTGATTGATTTGAACAAGTTTTGAAAGCTGTAACTATCAAGTCTGATCTAGGATTGGTGCAGGCTACGTATTTCAAAAAATTTATGTAACAAAATGTGTTGTTTTTACATATAAATGGCTTTGATATAGTGGATGTGAATTCAGACTTTTTGTTAATTTTCCCTGAATAATTATGGGTGTACGCATTTTGAAAGCACAACCTCTTAAAGAGAAAATCAAATGTCAAGAGCCATTTTATTTTAGCCCTCTTGTGAATACTACAGAATCGTGTTGTTACAGTCTTAACAAGCCCATGCAAGGCTTTGATGAAAATAACTTTGTCAGTTAACCTAATTTTTAACTTCAAACGATTTGTCTTTACTGATCTGGGCAATGAGTATTGTTTATGCGTTGTTCTTTTATACTCGTAAGTGCAGGTAATATCAGTTTTGTCCCATAGTTGTAAATTTTACAAGACCGCATATGTATTTTACAAAGCACAAATAATAATAAAAGTGTGACTTCTTGCTCGTGTTGCAATTCAAAAACCACTTGTCAGAAAAAATAAGAAGGGCAGATTAGAATTTGCAAGAATACACGAGTGTAGAAGCACCTATATAAAGAAAAAAAAAAAAAAAAAATACACGAGAGTCGGACTGCTGCAGATTCGTCTTAAAACAGTAATTTTTCCGAAAGTGTACTGTTTTCAAACGAAACTAAATTTAACACATTAGGTAATGATGAAACCACTAGCATGGGGCACTAGAAATGGTTCTCACTAAGAGATACGGACTGTGAAACGTGGCACTTTTAACATAATGCTATGGGGTGAATTTTCTTGGAAAGGCCCCGGTCCAAATTGAAAGCGCTATGAACGCTGCTATGTACAAATATAAAATATCAAAATGCTGACTTATGTTCGTCGAAATTTGCCAAGAAGATTGATTTTTCAACAAGACCAAAACCGTTAAAAAAAAAAAAAAAAAAAAAAAAAAAAAAAAAAAAAAGACCAAAACCGATCAACGGTGCCTCAGAGTTTTTCAGCCAGAAAAAGATCCGAGTCAATCTCCAGACGTTAACCCTGTCGAACATATATGACAAGAATTGAAACTAGAAATAGGAACTGAAGATGGTGCCAATAAAGCTGCTTTTTAGGTAAAAATTCAAGAAAACTGGAAGACACAACTCTCAAGATAAAATTATAAAACTTATCAAACTGATGCCTCAGAGATGTGGCGCCGTGATACCATCCAAGAGTATGGCTACTAAGTATTGATAATATGTTAAATTTATTACAATTTAATATTTTTCTAGGTGTTTAATACAACATTTGTGCTTGGATGGACACTTATGAAGAAGCAAAAAAAGTTGTTTATGTTATAAGTATTTTTTTACGGCGCATCGACAATTTGTTATAAGTAATTGTTAATTAAGTAATTGTAAATAGTTATATAATCGTTGTTTAAAATCTTTGAATTGCACAATAAAAATACTTTATGATGATATATTGATGTAAAGAGTCACTTTGCACCCTTTATACATTACTTAATCACAAAATTACCTTTGGCAGGAAACTTTTGCATGCAATTGTGCGCGTGTATATATATATATATATATATATATATATATATATATATATATATATGTATGTATGTATATTAAGATGAAGCCTTAATTATTGTACCTTAGAAGTTTTATTTGAAAACTTAAAGTTTTGCTAGAGCCTAGAGTAAGAGCGATATTAATATTTTTGGCATGTTAGAAATATAAGTAATATTCAATTTGTAAAATGTTAGCTTACCGTCCCACCACCTGTCATTCTATCATATCACATTTTGTTCTAATATCTTTTTAAATTGCAGATGCTATCTTTTTATGTTCCATTCTAGGTCAAGGTCTCGATCACACCATAAGTCGCGCAGGAGTTCAAAATATCGTTCGAGATCTCGCTCGCCAAGAAGGTCTTCATACAGGAGATATTCTAGATCAGGATCTAGAAGTGAAAGTTACTCCCCTCCTCATTCTAGAAGAGGAAGGCGATCACATTCACGGAGCCCAATGTCTAACAGGCGTCGACACAATGGAAATAGAGTATGTTTTTTTTTTGTTTTTTTTCTTTAACAAATCTCATTTTTACTAAAACTTTATTTGTACTGAAATGTTAGAGTTGTTAGGGTATTGTTTTCCAACCCTTGTTATTGTTCCATATTTTCCTTTAATACACATCAGCTGCTTTGAAATGTAAACATTTTAGTTGCCTGAAAATGTTGCACTAACATCAAAATTGTCACACTTTTTCCTGTCACTTCTACCATCTGTACTGAAATGTTAGAACTTTATTTTTCAGAATTATGTTCCTCAAACATTAATATTGTTCCGATTTAAAATCCTTACGTTAGTAAAAGACGCCATTGCCAAAGTTGCGAGATTCAACGGTCAAATAAAATAAATGTAAACGTCCGAAATATAGATTTTTTTAAAACAAAAATCATATTGAGGTTTATTTAGCCAAATCCCAACCATTCCATCTTTACTTATCACCTCGACGGCTAACTATCTAATCATCATGAAAAATAAATGTTGTTCCACGTTTTCCTGCTCTCCATTCCTGCTGAATTTTAGTTATCAAAAAAGTGATGTCCGAACATCAAAATTGTCTCAAAGTTTTATGAAACTTGCTACATTTGTGCTGAATTATTATCATGCCTTATGGTAGAGACTCATTTGGAGTGCTTTAGACAAAAATACTTTATTCTCAAGCCATTATGTATGTAAGTCAAATTATGAAATCACATAAATGCTGATAAGGATTGCCACGAGGATTGTTTGTCTCCTTCTGTCTGCAAAGTTTGTACATGTTAAGTGTTTATCTCTTTGAAGATTGTTGTCCCTCAGGTAGTGCATTTGATACAGTTAGTGTTGTGCGATTGGAAGGTTGTTTTTTGTGAATATGTGCATAAATTGAGGTTATTTGTCGCACACACTGTCTTTTGACTGCTCTTGCTGGTGCTCTATTGTCTCCATAGTCATTTTTCTTTTGTTCTTTAGTTTTGACACCTTGAAGTATGGCAACACCTTCAGTATTTACTGGCAGAACCAACCATCCAGATTATTAGAATTTTAGTTATCTGAATAATGTTGCTCAAATAGTCAATATTGTTCCACTCTTTCCTGGAATTTCTCACATTTGTTCCAAAATGTTAGAATTTAGGTTATTTGTGTAGATTGCTCCAAATTAATACCATCTTATGTTTTTCCAAAACTCTCTATACCTCTAACTCCTTCCGTTTGTTCTGAAATATTGATTTTTGTCTTCCAGAATAGTATAATGGGTTCATTTTCTCTCTTTTGGCTTAAATATTTATTGAAGCCAATTAAAAGTTATGTAAAACATTTGATTTTGTAATTTGGTAAAAGTGAAGGAGAGCATCCTCAGCACCGATTTTCTTCAAAGTTTGCACTATAATATATTTTGATGGACTAACCAGGAATCCGTTAAAAAAAAAATTGCTCTCAACTAGGAAAGAAGTTATTAAGCACTAAAGTTCACTGTTTTGGAGGTTATAAAAGACGGTGTACAGTGTGTAAACAGTGTATTTGTAAACATGCGCATGTACAATAGTCCTTAATGAAGAAGTATAATTAAAATTTAGACTCACCTGCCGTAAGCTGACGCTTTTGGGCATACGTGCTATGTGTTTACGCTCGCTCAAGATGTTATCAAAACCCTAGTCAATCTAACTCGCATAAATTCATAGAATTCTATTAATTTCTGCGAGTTGGATTGACTAGGGTTTTGGTAACTTCTTGAGCGAGCGGAAATGCATAGAACGTATGCCCAAAAGTCGTTCAAGGCATTCTTCTAATCCTCCTAGACATCTTCAGACGCGATGTTCGGTGGATATAAATCCGCAATCGCACCATAAAAAAAGCATTTATGCGCTCTTCATATTTTTGGCACGTTTAACTTTTCCACACATTTTCCACAATTGATAGAATTACTCAAAATTTTGTTTTGTATTAAAAATTTGAGTAATTCTTCTTGATTGTGGATAAGAATTATGAAGTCGTGTAACTTCATTTTTATTTAACATTTTTCCAAAAAACTATAACGATAATACGGTAATTAGAGCTTAGAGCGAATTGGAAGAGCTTAGAGAGAACAAATCAAAATACGTTATAGTGCAAACATTGAAGAAAATTGGTGCTGAGGGCGCTCTCCTCCAGTTTTCCGTGTAATTTTTTACCTGAGTTAATTATCTTTTTATAATAGAGAGCTAAATATTTATCTTTAGGTATTTCTTAGATTTCTATCTCCTTGAAGGCTGTTTTCTCTCTCTTCCATGTGTGGGCAAAATACCCGAAACATCTTTTTTAATAAATAATTGGTTTTCACTTCATAAGAATTGTTTTAATTCTGTTCAAATAATTATTTTGCTGTTTTTCATTTTATTTATTTTGTTTTTATTTCTAAAATGGATGAGAACTTTTTATAGTTTTAAAAAATGATGTGAATGAAGCCCACAAAAAAATATTTCATCAACACAGTATCTTAACCAATGATTAAAAAACATTATTTCCTTTATCAAGACATATGAAATGTGCCTCATTAACCCTTTCCATACTAAAGACTTCTGTAGAAGTCGAAGTTTGCCGTGCCCCTGGAACAAAGGACTTGTACAGCAGTCTAGAGCTGCCGAGCCTCTGGAACGAAGGACTTGTACAGCAATCCGACCCTCCTCTCTCGTTTACCCCCCCCCCCCCCCCCCCCCCGGGCTCCCTACGGCTAACTTTTCCAGGAGTTTGACTTTGGGGCTATTAATATTAAGCAAGGACTGTGGACAGCTTTAGCTATTTCTTTCACCACTAGTTGTCGGAAAAATTAACTACTTGTGTCGAGAGAGCTACGGATTGTGGATACCAGGGTCGGGCTCGTAAAAATTAACATTGCCAGTGTTAGATCCAAATCGAAAAGTCTGATGGATTTTTTTTAAGTAAAAAAGAGGCTATTTTTTTATTTAGCTTCATTGATTAGTACCAATATCATAAAAAATAATATTTTTCTTACTAAAAAGTATAACTATAAAACGTGTTTATTGGAGCATCTAATTATATAGTTCAACTTAAATATTTAGAGCTAAAAGAAAATGTAAATAAATAATAAAACAAAGTTTTCCTACGATTAGGTATGTTAAGGGAGGAAATTATACGAACGTTTTCACGCACTTAGAGAGGAGGGCGAGAATAGCTTCGTACCTAGGGCCCGGCCAGGTACAGAGATTGCTGTACTACAGGGTCAGCCGGCCCGCACTATCCGCTGTAACCTAAGGGTTAAAACACACATCCAAACAATTTAACACGTTGAGCGTTGAGCTACCAGTACAATGGCACCACCGATGGCCTTTTGTCTAGAGCCGAGGCGGTCCCAAAGTACTGCCTGCTCCCTCCAGCTAAAACAGTTTTCTGTGCCACAAGACCACTCGCCGAGGTTGATTTCAAGGTGTATAGAATCCCTCTCCTCCAGTTGTATCCATGCAACGCCTAACAAAAAGAGGCTAATGTCAAAAGTTGATATTCTGTTTTTTATTATTATTTGTCATACTAAATTTATTAATTTTATATTTGAAGAAAAAATGTTTGGCTCCTTATAAAAATCAATGTGTTAAACTAAAAATATGTAAGAATTATTATAAAATAAAAAATATAATATCTATGTATATATATGTAAATAAAATATAATATCACTGTTATACCTAAATTCAAAGGGGAGAAGAAACCAGACCCTTTACAAGTCAGCGCAAAATATCTCTCTTGTTTTTAATATTCAAATTTTACATTTCTGTTCATTTATTTATATTTTCATTTATTGTTTAATGGAAGATGAAAGATTTGTACTTTGTGTTTTTTGTTTCTTCATTTTTTTTTATTTTATTTAATTTTTTATTGTTTATTGTATATCTTATTTATTAATGTAGCTAGATTATTACATTCTTGTTAAACTATAACCCTATTGTCAGAAAATGAAGAAATATTTTGGGACACAGGACAACCCAGAGCCTAATCGATGCCTTGGTGTATTTGGACTCAGTATCTACACAACAGAACAACAAATACACCACATATTCAGTAAATATGGTCCAGTTGAAAGTGTTCAGGTTGTTATTGATGCTAAGGTAAGCTAGTACTTTTAGAAATATATATATATATTTTTTGTAAGTTTGACTCTCAGATTTTCAAAAATCACTTCTTTTAGACAATGCACATAGGAGTATTTCAGGTTAAAAGCCGGACAAAATAGGAAATCGCAAAAGTAACGTAATTTTACCCAAACCGCATTTTTATTTATCTACGATAACCTGTTCATTAAAAGATAGCTTCTGCCCCTCCTCAGTCATCGTGCCTGTCCTCAGTGACAGTTCGAATCTAGCCCTTGTATTAACTACATGACTGTTTTCGGCAATCTCCTTTGTGTTACTCAGTTTAAAAATTGAAATGTTCTTTTGGGGCGAAAAATTGAAGGAGCAACTACGTGAACAAGGAACTGGAAGGGTAGTACTACATATTAAAGCAAGTTTCATTCATTTGACTCTGTATTTTCAGCATATACGGTCATTAGTAGAAGACACTTTTTAGAACCCAATTTTTTAAAACATTTTGAGATATATTAGTGTTTTTATTTATGAGTAGTGCACGGTCCGGTCAGACTTTTACTTTTACTTTTTTTACTTTTGATATGTGCATTAAATTTAGAGACTCAGTAAGTGGATCCAAGAAAAAAATCCGTCCCCAACATTCACAATAATATTTTAACAGACATCAAAGATAACGAGTCAAAATTCTCAAAATGCGTAAGGTATCATCATTTGTTTCTATTATTACAGATATCTCGGGAAGAGTGAAAGAAATCACCAGGATGGAATCATATACCATTCTTTAAGAATTGAAGGGTAGAAAAACGGATGACAAATTTTTGATCTTAGAAAAAAACTTCTGACTTTGACTTCATGTCCACTCGAAGAAAGGAGTGTTTTTATTCGGTCTTTGTAATATTTCAAGCCACGTTTTAAAGAAAAATGGACAGCTTCGAATAGCACCGATGGAAGATTTGTAAAAAATAATAGAGAACGGTCGGAAACATTAATTGAACTACCTATGTGGTCCCGCAAAGCAGGGCGCCCAGCGAAACAATTTGGAAAATTCTGTAATCGAAGTAAGCGGCGCGGAACAAGGCACCTCTCTGAATACCAATGCGTCTAAAATCATGAAGGAAAATACGTTGATGGCTACTAGAGCCAACACATTTCAAAGCGTAATATCGTCAAAAATACAAATGAATCAACTACAACCTTAAGAAAATACACACCACAAGTAGCTTTAGCTTTGATTATAGACGGTGACTTCACATGACGGCATTGGGAACTGATACAAAACAGAGGCAAAGGAATATATACTTGTTACTTTATTTTTCAAAAAGCGAAGAAGGAATGTTACCCAGCAGAAGAAAATATATGTGTTACGGAAGCAGGATTCGAAATCAAACTTCAGGTGTCATAAGGTCTCGTGAATGCTCCTTCTATCAGCTGTAATAGGATGCAATTAAAGAAGAAAAGAAAGCCTCTTTGGGAGGAACTGACGAATATTATAGTGCCAATACCTAGTAATGGCCAACGGCCATAGCCACATTGAATACGCCGGTTCCCGCTGATCACCGAAATTAAGCAATGTCGGGCGTGGCCAGGAACTGAATGGGTTATAGACAATTTGTTATAATTGGTATAAGTGATAATAATACATTTTTTGGCGCTAATGCCCCAGATGTCGCTGCTCCGAAAAGAAAAAATACTGCGTTAATTTTTATAATATATAGCTGATTTTGATTAATTATTGTTTTTTATTACAAAAAAAGGGATTATAATACAAAAAATAATTTTGTCCAGGTTTTTACGTGGAATACTCCTATGTGCAACGGGTGATTTAAAGTAGTTTAGTTAACACATTTTCCTCTTTTATACCAATTTATTAATATTTTTTTTTTTTTTCTGACATGTGTTGCATGTTTCTTTATACATTTTATGAGGCTGTATATAACAATTTTCTCAAATTAATTTCTTTAGTTAGGACTAGCCATGAAAAATATAACTAATTTATTTGGGTGATGTTCTCATGATTGCATAATTTTATTATTAAGTTTTATACAGGTTATAGCTTCTTAGAACGAGTTATCTACAAATTACCACCCTTTTATAGTCTGAAAAGGGATAGTTTTTTTTTTTTTAACGGCGTACCATGAAAAAGTATAGTATTTTAACTAAAAGCCTCAACCCAGTATGTGGACATTGAACCACACTCGTAGACACAGTCATATACTTAGAAACTGAATAAACAAAACAAAATGTAACTGTTTTTAAAATATAGTTTTTTTTTTGGTGCATCTATTTCCATTAAAATATAGTTATTACAAACTTTTGAGGTGTCCACTGCTTCTCACAGGGTTTCAAAGAGTTTAACTCCTCAAGCAGCAAAAATTTCCATTATTCTGTAATTTTCATCTTGTGAGTTCTGGTTTAAACTCTTCAACCCAAACATTTTCTGTTGGGGTTTAATCAAAAATTATATCCTGACTTTTTCCCCCAATACCCGCCAATCAAAAAATAAACAATTCAGTGTTATAAAACTTCATGCTACATAATATAATCAAACAGCTAATACATCCATACGTTGGGTCAGGTACTTTTTTAGCACTTTCCTCCGAAGGAAAGTAGCTATTGAGGTTGAACTGATGACGGAATTTTTGAAAAATTTCTTCAAATCTTTATCGATCCTACCTAGTAGACACCGAAAATGACCCCCGTTAAAATTTATATATATGTCTGTTAACACGATAGCGGCCAGAGTTTTTGTTTTTTCATCACGAAACTTGGTATATAGCATTCAATTAGCAAGCGATTGAACGAGTTCGTTAACCACCAAAATCGGCCCACCGGAGGGAGGGTTTACCCTGAACCCAAAACACTAATTTGACCATGCCAGCCGTAATATTTGTTATATTTCAACGAAACTTGGTATTCGTAGTGCTAATCTAGAGAGAAAAGTGAGATGTAAAAATAAACTAAATCGGTTCATTAGGACGGGGGGTTTACTTCGGACCCGCAATTTGCCACTACCAGCCGTGATTTTTGATATATTTCGACGAAACTCGGTATTCGTAGTGGTAATCTACAGGTAAAAATGTGTTGTAGAAATAAACTAAATCGGTTCATTAGGAGGGGGGGTTTACTCTGGACCCAAATTACTGATATACTCATACCGGTCGTAATTTCTGCTGTATTGTAACGAAACATGGTATACGTTGTGGGTTACTCATGGGAAAGAAGTGTTGTAAAAATGAGCTAAATCGGTCAATCGGAAAGAGGGGTTTACTTTGTAATATATATATATATATATATATATATATATATATATATAATTCAATAGAGTTAGGTTCGCAAGGCCGCCGCAAGGAGCGCTCTCTACAACTAAAGGGACTGTATCCTGTTCCTGCGTCAGATCAAAAGACGAAAATATGAAGTTTTTTGTATTTATTAAGTAGTGTAGTAGTTACCATATGTAAACATAACTCTGGAAGCAAATTAATTACAAAATTAATAATTGAACAGTTACTCATTACAAAATTAAAAGAGAACTATTCATGTTTTTATTTTATTTATGTAATATATTTTAAGCAAATTGTTCTGGAAAGCAGACTACACTACCCAAATTCTGAGGAAAGTGCTTAGTTATGCAGCTTCTGCGTGATGGACTTTTAAGATATTCCCCCAAAGCAGAACCTTGTTACTCTTCCTGCTACGGAGTTTAAAAACCCAAAAATTTTCTGCAGCCTCATACGGTTCAAGTTGCCTGTAATATGAACTGCTAGCGAGATAATCGGAAATTTTTGAATATTATTGTAAACAAACAATGAAATTAAACAAATTTATATACCTTTTTTTTTTTTTTTTTTTTTTTTTTTTTTTTTTTTTTTTTTTTTTTACGGCGCATCTACATCTAGGTCATTAGCGCCGAATTTATTTATATTTATATATCTTATTCGTATATTTATATATATATATATATATATATATATATATATATATATATAAATATACATATATATACGAATAAGATATATAAATTTGTTTAATTTTATTGTGTATATATATATATACGAATAAGATATATAAATTTGTTTAATTTTATTGTTTGTTTACAATAATATTCAAAAATTTCCGATTATCTCGCTAGCAGTTCATATTACAGGCAACTTGAACCGTATGTGGCTGCAGAAAATTTTTTGGGTTTTTAAACTCCATTGGAGGAAGAGTAACAAGGTTCTGCTTTGGGGGAATATCTTAAAAGTCCATCACGCAGAAGCTGCATAACTAAGCACTTTCCTCAGAATTTGGGTAGTGTAGACTGCTTTCCAGAACAATTTGCTTAAAATATCCTACATGAATAAAATAAAAACATGAATAGTTCTCTTTTAATTTTGTAATGAGTAACTGTTCAATTATTAATTTTGTAATTAATTTGCTTCCAGAGTTATGTTTACATATGGTAACTACTACACTGCTTAATAAATACAAAAAACTTCATATTTTCGTCTTTTGATCAGACGCAGGAACAGGATACAGTCCCTCTAGTTGTAGAGAGCGCTCCTTGCGGCGGCCTTGCGAACCTAACTCTATTGAATTATATATATATATATATATATATATATATATATATATATATATATATATATATATATATATATCACAAAGTAAACCCCTCTTTCCGATTGACCGATTTAGCTCATTTTTACAACACTTCTTTCCCATGAGTTACCCACAACGTATACCACGTTTCGTTACAATACAGCAGAAATTACGACCGGTATGAGTATATCAGTAATTTGGGTCCAGAGTAAACCCCCCCTCCTAATGAACTGATTTAGTTTATTTCTACAACACATTTTTACCTGTAGATTACATTGCTATTGTGGGTCCGAAGTAAACCCCCCGTCCTAATGAACCGATTTAGTTTATTTTTACATCTCACTTTTCTCTCTAGATTAGCACGACGAATACCAAGTTTCTTTGAAATATAACAAATATTACGGCTGGCATGGTCAAATTAGAGTTTTGGGTTCGGGGTAAACCCTCCCTCCGGTGGGCCGATTTTGGTGATTAACGAACTCGTTCAATTGTTTGCTAATTGAATGCTATATACCAAGTTTCGTGACGAAAAAACAAAAACTCTGGCCGCTATCGTGTTAACAGACATATATGTATATATATATATATATATATATATATATATATATATATATATATATATATATGTATACATATAAATTTTAACGGGGGCCATTTTCGGTGTATACTAGGTAGGATCGATAAAGATTTGAAGAAATTTTTCAAAAATTCCGTCATGAGTTCAACCTCAATAGCTACTTTCCTTCGGAGGAAAGTGCTATATATATATATATATATATATATATATATATATATATATATATATATATATATATTCATACGTGTAAATCAATACGAATATGATGTATATTATATTATGATATTATATTATTCATCTAAGTTCATTGTTTGTTTAATATCATATTCAGATTCAAATTTTTGCGCGCCAGTAGTCACACTGGCATGGCCGATTTTAGACCTACATGTTTTTAGCATTGGAAGATAGACAACACTCAATCCACTATCTACTAACTCAATGGTTATAATATTGTATCGCCTTGATAATTCGATTATTCTAAGGAATACGTAGTTTCTCACGATCGATACACCGAATATCGACTCAGCAGAGCAGCTTTCTTTCGTTTACATAATGCATGACGTTTGTAGCGTTGGTTATCGTTTGCGGAATGGAGAATTTTTCTGCAGAAAATAGTTTTTTTTATTTTCTACAGGAAATCTTTCTGTGACAATGTGGCACTGTCCCTGATAGTTCTGCTATGGGGGGGGGGGGGGGGATATTTCTTGTATTGTTTTATTTTATATTTAATATTACACCAAACTATCAATTGGGAATTGAAAATTCTATTATATTACATGATAATGTGCCGGTGATGATAATTCATATAATTGATCTATTTGTGATGATTATTTACTTTTTGTCACTACCTCTGAGGCGCATTTAGCACATTTCCTCTCCCCACAAAGGAATCCTGCTCATGACGTCGACTGGATTATGCATTCAGGAAATCCTGACTAGAAAATTTCACGTTTCAGAACCCGTAGATCCAGTGATGTGGGGCGGGTAAATACCCAGTGGGTAGGTAAATATAAATTGGGCATATACCCGGGTATTTACCCACAAGGAAGGTAAATATCCAAAAAGTGGGTATTTTCAGTTTTTGAGCTTGATAGACTTCTTTGAATATTTTTTAGTACAAACAAGGACTAAAACTCAACTATTTGAGCAAAAAAAACTAAATAAACATTAATATTTACCCAGTAAAATTTTAAAGAAAATTAAAAGTCGGTTCGGGTATTTATGGGTATTTACAACTTAATGTATATCAATGATTTTTCATGATTACTTTTACATTGGAGAAGGTTAATTAATTTTTTTAAAAAAAGTTTTAATGAAGCCTATTCAATTATTAAGGACTTATTTAAATTAAAAAAATTATACCTGTTAGCAAAAAAGAAACTCTTATCAGGTTTCAAAAACAGGCTTTTACTGTTTATTATAATAGTTCAAAACAAAGTGGTTTGTGATCCTTGTTAATATTATTTGAAATTATGCTCATACAGTAATAAAAACATTACAGGAAGCGGAAAACTCACCAGAAATGAAAAGATAGTTTCTTGATAACATAGTGTTTTGGGTGCGAGTCAGGAAACTAGTTAACATCCTTGATCCAAGGATGTTGGTGGAGACTTGTTGAACCCTTCATCTCAAGGTTGGAATTTGAAGCTTGGTGAAATACTACATGATGGCATTGGTTTTGTGTGTGAGTAAAGCATGGGATTGAAATCATTTGATCTTCGGAAAGACATAGCTGACTATATGGACAAAGAGGGATAATGGCAAAGATCCTTTGTTTGGGAAGGTCTTGAAGAAAAGGAAAAAGAAAAGATCCTTTGTTTGGGAAGGTCTTGAAGACAAGGAAAAAGAAAAAGCAATAAGTCCCATGTTATGGTGGAGTGGCTTGAAAGATGCATGTGTTATGGCAGAAGTAGCTGTAAGAATACTAGGAGCTCCTGTGACATCTGTTGCCACTGAAAGAACATTCAGCACTTTCAGTTGGATTCAATGTAAAAAAAAGTCTGTCACGCAGGAGCTGCATAACTAAGCACTTTCCTCAGAATTTGGGTAGTATTATGCTTTCCAGAATAATTTCTCTCTCTCTTCAGTGGTAGAAAGCGCTCCTTGCGGCGGCCTTGCGAACCTACGCCTGGCGGGCTATTCTATTGAAATATATTACGAAGTAAACCCCCCTTTCCGATAGACCGATTTAGATCATTTTTACAAAACGTCTTTCTCATGAGTTACCTACGACGTGTACCGCGTTTCGTTACAATACAGCATAAATTACGGCCGGTATGAGTATATTTGTAATTTGGGTCCGGTGTAAACCGCCCTCCTAATAAACCGATTTTGTTATTTTTACAACACATATTTACCTGTAGATTACCACTATGAATACCGAGTTTCGTCGAAATATAACAAAAATCACAGCTGGTAGTGGCGAATTGGTATTGTGGGTCCGGAGTAAACACCCCCTCCTAATGAACCGATTTACTTTATTTTTACATCTCACTTTTCTCTTTATATTACCACTACGAATACCAAGTTTTGTTGAAATATAACAAATATTACGCCTGGCATGGTCAAATTAGTGTTTTGGGTTCGGGGTAAACCCCCCCTTCCGGTGGACCGACTTTGGTGGTTAACGAACTCGTTCAATCGTTTGCTAATTGAATGCTATATACCAAGTTTCATGAAGAAAAAACAAAAACTCTGGCCGCTATCGTGTTAACAGACACACACATATATATATATATATATATATATATATATATATATATACTAGCTGAATACCCGTGCTTCGTCACGGCAGATAAGTAGTTATTTTATTGCGTTAAATAATGTTTCATTAGAATTACGTTACTATACAATTCTGTGCAGTTTATTACAGCACGGTACCCGTCATACTATATTTTATATAGTCATATGGTAACACCCAATATATTTACAAGTATTACCAAGGTTATAGGCGAGGAGGCTGTGCAAGGGTTCCGGATATTATTATCTCGCCTGGAAAACCTAAGGATATGCCATACATCACGGTTTGACCAGGACTGTCCCGGTATTTTGCAATTGTTTCGGTGTCCCGCCCAGTTTTATCAATGTCCCGGAAAAGGCTGTAAGATGTAAAAAGTAATGAATTCATGTTTATAAGGATCTTTTTTAAATTGGTTACTTTTCTACAATTAACATTTTTACTACTGCTCACAGTGTCAAAGAAATGAGAAGTACTCTAACTGTAAAACGCTGGAACTACCTGCACAGCGCTGCCAGCTGCCAGACACTACTATTTGGCTGAGATTTTTTTAAGAAAATCAAGTAGCAAAAAAAGTTCCGTTCTTATTTTTAAGGTTTGGGTAGACTAACAGTTCAGGATCCCCCCTTCCTGTTACTTGCTAGGCTTAAAATTCACCATTTTGCTTATAATTTGTACTGTTTTTATCCCCCCCCCCCCCCTGGTATGCCCATCCCATATTAATGTGTCCCGGTTTAACTCCAAAAATATGGCAAGCCTATCTGACGGGGACAGGGAGAAAAAAAACGCAATTAAAACTCTATGAGTGACAGTTTATTTCTAGTAATTCAAGGACTGCCATCATAGTGGAAATTAACCTCAATTAGAAATAAAACTATGAGATAGATAATGTAAGGTAACAGCTGTTCTTTATCGTCCTAGCAACGCAGGCTGCCTAGGCTTACCAACTCAAACTTTAAACCCCCCTAAAAATGCTTAAAAATACGAATATCAAAAAATCCTTTCTTAGCGAGCGCCTACGTTATATAGGGAGTGTCCATGCAAAATTTCAAAATTTTCTGTCGAGCGGTTTGGGCTGGGCATTGATAGATAAGTGAGTGAGTGGTATTTGACAAATATATAGTATATATATATATATATATATATATATATAAATTTAACGGGGTCATTTTCGTTGTCTACTAGGTAGGATCGATAAAGATTTGAAGAAATTTTTCAAAAATTCCGTCATGAGAGCAACCTCAATAGCTACTTTCCTTCGGAGGAAAGTGTTAAAAGAAATCAACTTACAACTGAAAGAGTAGGGCAAATAGCATATTTGTCTCATAACTGGAATCTCCTCAATAACACCCAAAAACAGAGAAAGCAACAAACAGGAAAACCCCAAGACGGTTGCCAAGGGAAAGAAGCTGAAGAGAAGGAAGATGAATCACCAGCTATTGTCTGTGAAACTAGCAGTGATGACAGTGACTCTGAAGACGGCTACATGTCACTTTCAACTCATTCAAGTGATGAATAAATCTCTGACCCCGAAGACTTGGATTAAGTTATCGTTATCAATGAATTTAATTTAGCCCATCCCATTGCTTTACTTTGTTTTATGAATTTGGAAGAGCTGTAATTTTCTGTATAAATGTTAAAAGGCTTAATCTTTTTCTTACACTAACAGGTTATGAAATAAAACACACACACAAAAAAAGTTAAACTTAGGTATGATTTTCCAACATATTTTTTCCGGCGTCACTTGCTATTAGCTTTGTAAAATTACATACATGTATATATATGAAAAGAACTGCAGTCAGGAGTCGTGGTTGTGCTAAGTTTAGTAAACAAACAAACCGGTTCAGCCTTAGGCTAGAACAAACTTTGATTAAGATAATGATCAATCAGTAGGTGTTTTGAGAAATTGAGATAATCCTAGTCCAAAGTTTTATGAGGCTACATTTTTGTGAATGCAGTACAATTGTATCAAATTTAGGCAAACGACTTGTTTTATTGGTAGCCGGAAGGTCGTTGGCAAACTTCCAGTAAGAATTTATTATTTATTAACCTCTCAGTGGTCTCATTTTATGATTTATTATTGTTTCAATAGCTTCTCAGTGTTGCAACACCTCTAAACTGGCGAGATCCATCATATTTTACAATATTCGATTACATCGAGTTGCAGTTTAGTTAAATATCTTAAATACCCGGGTATTTATGAAATTGGGTATTTACCCTTAAGAATAAATACCCGGGTATTTTACATTACTGCGTAGATCCCAAAAATAACATTAGTTAAGATAAGGTTCATTAACTCGGAGAATCCGCCCATCGGAACTCTGTTGTTTTGTTTTTTCAGCAAAACTCATACAAAAAATATTGTAGTGCCTTTACGGGTGTGCTTATAGGCTTCCAGATATTCTTTTTATTGGTAATTTGACAAAGGGAATAGAATGAAATCAATTTAAATGCTATATCTATAATTGAAGGGGTCGAGGCAAAGTAGTGCCAAGCAACATTTTTAACAAAACTTAAGAAATTCAAAACTCAATCTATCATCCTTTAATTCATTTATAATAAACAAAAGTAAAAAAAAAAAAAAATAGATTTATCCATTTTTCTTGGAATAATTGAAGAGATCGGGGGAAAATAGTACAAGGAACATTAAAAAAAAAAAAAAAAAACTTAATTGTAGCTGCTATATGTTGGATATTATATGGGACTATCAGTTGAAAGGGTTTGGGGCAACAAGATTAAGTAACATACAAAGCTTGTAGTCATATTTTAGTAGCATTTTGCATCAAAGACTGATAGTCTCACATAATATCCAACATACAGCAGCTACAATTAAGTTTTTTTTTTTTTTTAAATGTTCCTTGCACTATTTTTCCCCGATCTCTTCAATTATTCCAAGAAAAATGGATAAATCTATTTTTTTTTTTTTTACTTTTGTTTATTATAAATGAATTAAAGGATGATAGATTGAGTTTTGAATTTCTCAAGATGTTTGATTCAACCAAACTATGATATACAATTTTTTTTTTTTTTTTTTTACTTTTGGAATTGAAGAATGTGATAAGAAAACAAAGTTATCCTACCTGAGCTGAGCAGTTCTGAGATTTTCATAAATTTTATTTTCATTGTTTGCTCTACACAATGTGAATGAACCATTGATGTTAAATTAAATGTTTTTGAAAGGATATAATATAAAATTGTATACTATCGCATAATAATGTGCCTGTGATGATAATTCATATAATTGATACATTTGTGATGATTATTTATTTTTGTCACTACCTCTGAGGTACATTATTTATTTAAATTTTAACGTCCATTTATTATTAACAACGAATTTTGGGACTAAATATTTTGAAGTACATTATTATTTTGAGGTACATTATTATTTGTTGTCACTTCTTCATGTGTTGAATCAATCATTTTGATTTGAGGAAACATATTACAATTCTGTTTAGATCATGTATAATCCATGTTGCTCTCATCTGCAAATATCTTTTAGTCATCTCTTTTTATTTCAAACCTATTGAATACTTAACGCTCCCCCCACAAGTAGGTGTCGAATACAACTCTCGTTGTACTTTCTTTCAAGATGATTATCTGGGCATAGGTTGAGCGTTGTAACCATGAATACCCTATCCGAAACCGAATTTTAAAATCAGTGAATTTTAGACAATTCACCGTTTTGTTGTTGTGTTGTTGTTCAAATATCTTGAAGTTTGTAGTAATGCTTATTTTACTATAACTTTCAATATGGATAGATCATACAGTTGTTTTCTGCATGAATTGATTTCTTTTCTGAACGTTTGCTAAATTGTGACCACGCCAATTTTTTTATTTTATTTTAGACTGGCCACTCTAGGGGATTCTGCTTTGTATATTTTGAAAATTATGAAGATGCAAGAGTTGCCAAGGAGCAGTGTACAGGTATGGAGATAGATGGGCGGAAGATCAGAGTAGATTACTCCATCACCCATAGAGCCCATACACCCACGCCTGGAATATACATGGGAAAACCTACATAGTAAGCAGGATATTTTTACTTATTGTTACTCATGTACTTCTAAATTATTATTTTTTTTTTAAATCTATATTTCTGATTGATCTATACTTCTGATATTTTGTTTTATTTTCCAGTTCTGACAACAGGTACCGACGAGATAGAGATTATGGGTACGTTTATAAATATCCTAAATATTTTACAGCTTTTTATTTCTTATCTACTATATATTTGTCAAATACCACTCACTCACTGACCTATCATCGCCCAGCCCAAACCATTCGACAGGAAATTTTGAAATTTTGCATGGACACTCCCCATATAACGTAGGCACTCACTAAGAAAGGATTTATTGATATTCAAATTTTTAAGTATTTTAGAGCGGATTAAAGTTTTAGTTGGTTAGAGCAGGCAAGCCAAGGCAGCATGCGTTGCTAGGACGATAAAGATCAGCTGTTACCGAATATTATCTATTTCATAGTATTATTTTTAATTGAGGCTAATTTCTACTATGATGGCAGTCCTTGAATTACTAGAAATAAACTGTGATTTTGTCCCTCATAGAGTTTACGCCCTGGTGATGGCCCATCCGAGGTAATAATATCACGAACCACTTGACACAAAAATTTGAAATTTTGCTCGGACAATCCATTTAGAATGTAAACACTCGCTAAGAAAGGTTTTTTGATATTCAAATGTTTAAGTGCTTTTAAGGGGGGTTTGAATTATTAAGAAGTTCCTCATTAGCTCAAAAATGGTCCGATTTTGATAACATTTGGTACAAAAATCTTTCTTCTCATTTAAAAGGTCAAGTTCATTAACCAGCTGATCTAAGATATTTAAACTTTGGTATCATTTGGAGGTAAGAATTATATGGAAAAAAAATGTATTAATGGTGATACAAAGTTTTCGGACTCAGAATATTTTCTAAAATATCTCGAAAACTGTTGGGAAATCGTAGTAAGTGGAAGGAGGCTTTTCGAAAGATTACTAAATTCTCTACAAAAAAGATTCTTTTGTAATGTTCGGTGTCGCGATGTTAATCGAAGAGATAAGTGCTTAAAACTTCAAAGTTGTTAGTTTTATTCTTTTCAACGTGTATTTGTCTCTGTTTACCTAACTTTACTCCCCAACGGAAACAAACACGGTTACCTCCACATGGTGTTTCTTGGGTAACTCAAAAGTCTGTGCAATAATAAGCTGTACAAAATTATGTAGTAGCGTTAATTTTGATCATACCTTTATTTATTTTATTATTTATTTATGATGATGCTCCTAAAGCGAAGAGCATTTAATTTCCTGAATTAAGCTGATGCAGGTGTTGAACTTAACGATGTCACTCCAAAATAGTAGTTGCTACAGACAATGATATAAGTATGTATGAGGTATAGATCATAAAGGAAACAAAAATTAAATAAAAATAAGTATAAAGAAAAATAATTATATAAAATTAGGATGAATGATGTGTTTATTTAATTAATAGAGTGAATTAGATTTCATTATTATTGCAAAAAAGGTGAAATGGATTCTTATGGTTTTCTGTTATATTTTGTCGTACATGTTAAGTGTTTTTTTAAATATGTCAATATTGTGTTAATATAATGGCTGCCTTCAGAAAGTATGTCTGTCAGGTCATGAGGAATGTCCAAGTTATGCCGTAACTGACAGTTTGTTAGAATATGTTTTACAGTAAGATCTGTGTTACAAGTCGTGCATTTGGGTTTGTCCGTTTTTGTCGTCAGATACTCGTGGGTAAGGCGTGTATGGCCGATCTTAGTCTCGCAAGGACTACTTCTCGGCGTGAGCTCCTGTACGAAGATGACCAGTCTGTAGTAGTCGGTTTAATAGTCCTTAGTTTATTGTCAGTCACATTATGCCAATCAAGTCGCCATTTGTCTAGTATGGTTCTGCAAGTATGTCGAGTAACATCTTTGTGAAATAGTTCAAATTGTTGGTATGTTTGTTCTTCTGTCACAAGTCTAGCATGTCTGTCAGCTGTCGTATTTTGTCCAAGGTCTTTATGTCCAGGCAGCCATGATAGTGTTATATGTTTTCCTGTTGTCTGTAAGTCATTTATTTTATCTTTTATTTCGGTGCATATGGGGTGGCCAGTATACATATTGTGGTGACATTGCAGCGTGCCCAACGAGTCACTGAAAATGATAATATGTTTATGATGTGAATTTGGAGTATTGATCAGTGCAAGGAGGATAGCATATAGTTCTGCCCCTAGAATGTTTACATATGGAGGCAGCTTCTGGGCATAAATCTCTCCTTGTACAACAGCTGCTGAGCCAACTCCGTATTCAGTCTTCGATCCGTCTGTGAATATTTTCAGGCAGTTTTCGTGATGTTTTATGAACTCAGTGAAGTAGTGTGTATGTAGTAATGTAGAAAGTGGGTCGTTTTTATGATATTTTGTTAGGGTTAATTCTATGTCGTAGTTCCGTATCGTCCAAGGTGGGTTCGAACTTCGCCTGTGTCGTAATGTTATATTGTCCCAGGTCAAACATTTCTTCCATTTCGAGAAATCTTACAATAAATGGTCGGACATGGCTTCTCCTTTGTTCATATTTACAGAGATTGTCATTTTCCATGATATTGTTCGTGCAACTTTCAGTAAGCAGCCATACCTTATTTAACGCAATATAAAAACTACTTATCAGCCGTGGTGAAGCGAGGGCAGTCAGCTAGTTTTAAATACAGTAGACTCTCCCTTATCTGGCGTTCTCTTATCCGTTGCTCTCTCTAATCGGGCGATCTCCGAGAGGAATGAGTGACAGATCTCTAAACTCCCCGGAACAAGACCAGCTCGAGATTCCTAGAAAATCTTCCCTTTCTAGCGAGCCAAACATTTGTTTCAAGGTATTTCATTGAATGGAAGTCAAAGAAGGCATATAAATGTTTCTACTAAGACACCTGCGTCTAAAACGCCTGATTTTAGCCAGTCTAGTTATTGGAAGTGAAGTGAAAGTTTTAAAAGTAATTTTAATAATATGTGCCAGGGGTCTCCCTTGGTCTAGTGGCTAGCGCCTTAGATTCATAAGCGGGAAATGGTGGGTTCGATCCCCACCAGGGGCAGAATTTTTTCAGCTCACTGCTCGTTGGGAAAATTCCTTGTTGCACCTTGGATATTAAAAAAGCCATATTCACAGGAACTGCGTCTTCCATATATTATAATAAAATAATCGTGATGTCATGTAATGCCGGCGGTAGTGTCATTTGGAAAACTTGGAATGGAACGAATCATATGTTGGTTAGCATGTTTGCTCCCCTGTGGTCGTCCTATCGAAATTTGTACTTCAACCCATTTTATATATATATATATATATATACAGTGAAACCTCCTGTAACGGACATCTCCAAATAGCGGACACCTCTATGAACGGACAGAATATCCATGGTCCCGGCGAAAACCCCTTTAAATCAATGCATTAGCACCTCTCAATAGCGGACCCTCTACGTACAGACAACAGACACCTAAAATCGGACCCATATAGATGATTTCAACTCTCAATAGCGGACAGCAGGGTAAAATATTTAATTGGTTTCTCAGAATCTCAGAACTTTAACGTCAATTCTTTGAGAATATCTTGGTAAGATAACAAAAAAGCATGGATGACAACGCCTATAATGAGTGAATGGCTAAAAACTCTCGACCAGAGAAGGCAACATCGAAAACGGCGTGTAATTTTGATTATGGACAACGCGACTTGCCACCCACGGATGCATCTAATAAATGTTAAAATTCAGTTTTTTCCACCGAATATGACATTTTACTGCCAGCCCCTTGATCTTGGCATTATTCAAACGATTTCTTCGGGAAGCCATTATAAAAATGGACCCAAGCGATTATAATACTAATGTACTGAACGCGTTATTGTGGATAATGACAGCTCTAAAAGAAATAAGAAACTGTTGTACACTGTTTTTTTTTTAAAGGTGGATTTCATTAACCTCCCAATAAAGGACACCTCCCAATAACGGATATTTTTTATGGACCCAATGGTGTCCGCTATAAAGAGGTTTCACTGTATATAGTTTATTATGCTTTTCATGCAAGACAACTGACCTCACATTTGATTCTTAGTTTTCTGCCAGATTTCATGGTAAAAAAAAAAGACAAGAATGTTAAATGTATATTGGGCCACCTTCCAGAAGAATTAATATATCACGCTAGTATTTCTTAAGTAACACCACTAAATAAAACTCAACTGAAAATGTGTCACTCTTGTCTATGTAAATGGAATAGCATTAAGACAGGAAGGGTGACACAAGTTCCCTCTAGTGTACAAGCTCTGAAGGTACAGTACACCAGAGTTGTGTACATACATTTGTGATGATGGTTGATAAAGAGATATTTAACAATGTACAGTAGAACTTGGATAATTCGAACCCCTAGGGACCGATAAAATAATTCGAATTACAAAAGTTTTTGAAAATAAAGGGGTAAAAAATGGAATTTCATATTTTCACACCTTTTAATTTTAAAAAATACATACATTTTATTTAAACAATAACAAATATATCATAAATTGATGATTACGTACATAAGTAATAAATAATTGATCAAAAAAGTAAAAATAAAAGTCTATTGTTTTGAAAATAAGTCTTTTTCATGGGCAAGAATTTTTTCTTTATTTTTCAGGTAAGTTGATAAAGTGTTAGGAGGAATACCAAAGTCCTTGGCATTTTCAGATTTTTTCTTTATTCCTTTTTCCGCTTCTTTAATAGCAGCTATTTTCTCTGACAACGTTAAAGTTCTATAACTTCTAGGCTTCGACGTCTATAATCAACAACTCACTGAACTGTGATGTACCAGAAATTCAAGGCACAAACAATACAACAGATCTAGGCGCTGACTGACATAACTGAATAAGAAATGAAGATGGGAGGGAGGGTGGGAGAGAATTCTAGGATAAAACGACAGGGTGTAACTATAACAACCCCTGGAAGGGAGGAAGCGCGACCTACCACTTTACAGAACTCCTTGAGTCCAAGAAGTAGGCTATGAGACCGCCGCGCTTCTTGTCCTGGAACCCCTACATCCGTATCTTACTATCCTTCTTACCCGAGTGGAGAATACTTTCTCAAGATTTGAGATCGAACACCTCCCATTAGAGGCAAAGACTCGTAAAAAATTCGATTTATCCAAAATTTTATTCGAATTAACCACAATTTTTCTACATTGTTTATGTTCTAAATTCTAGGGACTGAGAGAAATATTCGAATTAACCACGATTTCGAATTATCCACGTTCCACTGTATTTCATGGTCATAACTAAAAAACAGATATTTGAGTTGTATCAATTTAATACTAGTGCAATATATGTATGTATATTTACATGTGAAAAGTAAAATAGATCTTGCCTCTAGCAGATTTATTTACTCTCTTATGATAAAACATATTCAGTATGATAAGTGAGTAAATGATGAATTTTTGAAGTGACTACTACAGTGGAGGGGGAGGAGGAGGAGGAGGAGGATACAGAGGAGGTGGAGGAAGATATCGCTCACCCTCGCCCTATTATAGTAGCAGCAGCCGTTCCAGGCGTCGCTATGACAGGTCTAGGTCGAGATCATACTCTCCAAGTAAGTATTTATAACTCATTACCTCTTCTTACTTTCATTATAAGTCTGTCCCTGTCTGATTTTTTCTTTTTTTGGGGGGGGGGGGGGGGGTGATGAATTTCCTCTTTATTTAGCAACAGATTCCAAACAATTGTTTCGAATGTGTGATCAAACTGGTACAGATAGCATAAGACGCTAGATTGCTGGACATACAGCAAAACCTCGTTAACTTGGGCATCCGGATAACACGGACCAGTTTTGAAAACGAAATTATGTTTTTCAGCATAGTAATTGAAGACTTGTTTTACTGACGATAAATTGCTATTCTCAGTAGGTAAATTACGCGAGTTTTCCTAGCATCACGGTCGAGGTACAGTATCGTTTTGCCATTTCTTTTGCTTGTTGACCGCGAATTAGGCGAAACGTAAAAACGTATTTTTGCGACTATGGAAAAAAGGATGGAAGCATTTACAATAATTGATACAAGAGAATCCTTAAAGAACATTGCTGCATAGTTTGGAGTAGGAACATCGACACTACCTGATTGGGAAAAAATCAGAAAACGCAAGATTTTTGTTTCAAGATGATTTCTAAGGACAATTTATGACCCACGCAGAAGCAGTAGCATACATTGAAAAATTGATGGTGTATTTCGAGAGTCAATTGCCAAATTGAACTTCTAATGTTAAAGCTGATTCGAAAGCGATACACTAAACTGAAACGCAGAAGTTCACTGCCTTTTTTACTACAGACTAGTTTGTAACTATGTTGAGTCCAATGCAAATACATAGGCTATTACAGTACAGTGTATGCGTTTTTAGGGGAAAGTGTGTCAATAATAATTTCTAAACTCCATTAAAAATATTTTGGTAATTTATATGTTTTGTTTTTTCGTTTTTCCGTCATTCTCTGGATAACCCGGATTTTGGTTAACTCGGATCGGCCCTGGTCCCAGTTGATCCAGGTAAACAAGGTTTTACTGTAGTTTCAAAACTCCATTTAAGAAATAACCCAAAAATGAAGTGAAACTAAATATTGACAGATCTCATAAAAAAGCCATTAGTGATTAGTTTTGATTTAATTGTTAAAAAACTACCCTCATTGTAGTACTTCTTTTAATAAATAAGAAAAAATGCAGACATTAACTTAGGAGTAAAGGCATATTACGTAAAACATCTCTTAATTTAGGTTTCAAGTAGATGAAATGTGGAGATAATAGCATTGATTGAGGAAACAAGAAGCCTAGCCCTGTTGTTTACTCTGATGAAAGCTGTCTTCATTCAACATACACAACAAATTTTATCAGAACTAAAAATAAACAAGAATGAGATTGTAGCAGACATTTAAGAAGGGGGAGGTTGAGAGTCGATTGCATAGTTTCAGAAAATTGTGCAATTAACTTTTAGCGTTTAGCTTTTCTTTTTTATATATATATATATATATATATATATATATATATATATATATATTTTTTTTTTTTTTTTTATTCTGTCATTTAATGTAGGTCCTTAGTTCTATTTTACTCTGACTGCTTGTTCTTTTTGTTTAAAATTGTCTTAAAATCCCTTGTTTAAAATTGATGATTTAAGGATACTGTAGGATCCAAAAAGACTGAACCATTGCTTAATTATTATTTATAGCGTCTTTGTTTCCAATAAATTACATTTTGATTGAATACGTATTCATTAAGGTTTCAAATAACCTTGCTCTTTTTAAATTATTAAAAATAAGATTCAATAATTTAATCAACATTATGATTTTAAATGGACTTGTTGCTAAGAAGTTGGAGCTGAGTACTTGTAGATACAGGTAGCCTCATATTGGTCTTTCTTGCCTTGTATATAGTCCCATGAAATTTCCTCTAAAGGAGACACCCCATCCATTAATTAATTAAAGTATCAGTTGTTCCTTTGTAATAAAAGAAATAATTTTTTGGTGGCTAGCATTATTATTTTAAAGCTGAACTTTGTCACAATTTGAAAATATATTTTCTTTTTCAGCTGCTGACTATTGAAGACAAAATATTGGGGGAAATCCTTAGATCATTTATGTTAGTTTATTTTTTTATGTAAAAGGTTTTATTTTGTACATGTTTTGATTTTTTAAATAAGTCAGTCTACTCTCCTACCATCCTCAATTAGCTATCCTAAAAGAAAGTGTACTGGAAAAGACATTCTGGCTTCGGTTGGTATTTTATTGTATTAAGTTCCTTCCTTCATCTTTTTTCAATAGGTCTTCCATTGCCTACTTCTACTACTTGCAGAGAGGTATCATGCCTATGTAAACAATTCTGAATACTATTACTGCTATGATTTTGTGTACAGCTGTTTTGACTAATATATTCCTTTTGGCGCATTGGTGTTTTAATGGGAATATTTGTATTTTTCTTAGGGATTCCATTGTATCAGTTAAACATAAAGAAATTGAACAGCATATTTATTTTTCTGATCTTTATATTTTAAAAATATTATCTCCCTGCTAGTTTACTAAGTGGTTAAGAGTCAGGTAATTTAGAAAAATTAACTTAAAAGGTAGGATTTGAACCCAGAATCTTCCAATTCAAGCTCGAATGTGTTGCTAATTACTCTACTTTATCATGCTGATAACTCATTTTGCAGGGCCTAACTTGACATAGAAAATAACATGCTATATTTGTTGGGAAGCTCTGAAGTAGACACACCTAGTTGGCTTCAAAAAATGTGCGGGAAAGAATATACTGCAGTTTAATATATTTATTTGTGAAAAGTAATTTGCTATTGTCTTCACTGAAATTTGGGCAATTGAGTGTAGACCTTTATTTTAAATAAATGTTAAAAGTTAAGCCTTGCTAGGAGATATACTAATCATGCTGCTAGTTGTAGCTTGATAGCTCATTTGATAATGCGTTCAAATGGACATTGTAATAAATGGGATAATTTATCTTCTCACTAAAGTTTTTTTTTTTTTTTTTTTTTTTTTTTTTTTTTTTTTTTTTTTTTTTTTTTTTTTTTTCATTATCTCAGTTTTATACTGACCTGTTTCTCTATTGTATTCATATAGGATGTATCATTGATGTTTTGACGTATTTAATATTAAGTTTTTAAGTTTAACTACAGAAACCCCAAGTTATGATTTTTTGAATTGATAGGAATGCGAGCAAAGCTCTGGAGTTTAAGAATTTATTAACTTCATTGGGAGTAAGAGAGTGCCTAGAACCTCATAAAACGTATGAATAATAAATATTACCAATAAGATATACCTCAACTGATAGAAAGAACTGGATGGTTTCACTGTTTCTTCCCTCTATATATTATTTGATATTTAACTATAAATTGTAGGTGAATGATTCATGAGAGAAGTTAATATTTTGTTTAATTTGTATGTGTATTTTGTAATTCCCCATTTTTTTTTCTTTTCCAGGGCGATACTAGACAAAGTAATAATTTATAGGATTAAGTATAAAATTGAACTAATTTCTCAAAACCAAACTACTTCCTTTTTTGAGATTTCATAGGAGGAAAGCCCCATATATTTTGGCAGTAGAAACGTCCTAAGGAGTTCCCAACTGTACAACATTTTCACTAAATGACGCCAAGTCCTTATTTGTATATTTATTTGTTCAGCTGTGTTGTGTCATAACTTTGAAGAATTGATGTATTTTTCTTATTTTTTCTTCGTACAAATGAACTAAGTCATTTTTTATTTTTTTGAAAAATAAAAGTGTATTTTGTACCTGTACTTGTGTCTACTCATTTATTATCTCTCATTTCAAAATTATTCGTTCTGAATGTAATTGGTGTTAATTATATTTCATGAATAAGTTAATATCTTTTAACTTCAGTAATTTTAGACACTTTTCTTATAGTTTAGGCATTTCAAGTTTTTACCTATTGACTGAATTTTCTAATTGTCTCACAAAAATTTGTTATGCACTTTCTTTGGTAATATTAAATGTTTTTATTTTATTGTGTACTTATTTCTTTTCTCTAATTTGTTTACTTAATTTACCCCGTTCTTTTAATTTTTACCCGTTTAATCTATTCGTTGAACTTGCTGAACAACGTTTTATTTGACCCCAGATTTGTCATTTTATTATTATTTTTTGTTAATCTTAAAATAAAAGGACCCTATATTGTTCCTGTTGCTATATATGTGTATATATGTATGTATATATATATATATATATATATATTTATATATATATTCTTTTTTTTATTTTTTTTTTTTTTTTAAGGCGCATCGACATAATTCTTGGCCATTAGCGCCGAGATCCAGGGTGCAACCAGGAATTTTCTCAGCGAGCCCTGAGTTGAGAAAATTTCTGGCGCCGGTGGGGATCGAACCCACCATCTCCCGCTTATGAATCTAGCGCGCTAGCCACAGGACCACGGGAGACCCCTATATATATATATATTTATTTATTTGTGGATTTATTTATTCATGTTTACTCATGGATTCCTAACTTCTTTTTTTTAGCACTTAAGAACAAATTAAAATAATAATCATAAACACCTAGTATTAAAGCAAATAAAGGATATATATTAAAAATTTGCATACATTTCTTGAAATAAATACTTTCATAAAGAAACTTTTCTCAATATAGCAAAAATGTGTATGCGAATGCATAAAAATTTAACATTTATGGATCTATAGTTTTGTCCTTGCTTATTTTGTTGGTCCACTTGAAAAAATCCCTATTACGTAGACTATTGACACAAATGTCAACCTATGATCCCCAGCTACACATTTCTAACTATTATGCTAGTAGAGGCTCCAGAGTAAATGTTGAGTCCCCATGCATCCGTGTTTGACAATTTAGGTTAATCAGAACAATCGTCCTAATGAAATTTTGGTCAGTGCAATTGATCTGATGTTAAATAAATATTTTTGTATTGTTGCTTTTATATTTAAAATATACTTCTTTGTTTATGAGTTCACATAATTAGAAGTTTTGCTTAAAAGTTTTTCTTTAAACTAACTCTTTTTTCTTTTTCTTTTTATAAGGTTTTTTGCGAAGAAGGAATGGATGAATATGAAATGAGAATAGAAAAAAGAGGAAAATGTTATGTTGTTGTGGAAAAATTATTTTATGTTGTTGTGGGGGAAAAAACAAGTCTCGCGAAGCTCAGAAGTTTACAAGATCTTCTCGCTCATGAAGTTCGCTGAGAAAAAAGAGAACTTCTTTGAAGCTCACAAGATAATTGGTTTTTCGTGAAGTATTCGTCCTGAATGGTGATGACATCCCATTGAAACTTTTTGTTTTCTTAGGTTTTCATACTTAGAACTTACTTGGCTGATTTGTGCTTTGTATGGGTAAAGCCGTGATTTTGTATAGTCATTTGTGATTTGTTATCATTCCTATCCATTAATCCTGCCTATATTCCTCTTTTTCCTATGACTTTGTTTTGAACTGGAAAATAATGGAAAAAATGACAGTGAATAAAATGTGTGATTTCATCCATTTTGTAAATTCACACTTTAATCTTCAAAACCTATCTTTTATGTATATTTATTTTTTCTTATGATGTATTGTACTGTTTTTTTACTTCTTTTTTTTTTTTAAATAAAAATGTTTGTTACCTTTTAATTTTATTTGAAATGTTTATATGCCTTTCCTTAAACTTAAACTGAAAGTGAACAGCTTTTTTCTTTATCAAAGTCATTCTTATGTACTTTGGTAGTCTGAGTATGAATCTATTGCTAGTTGGTCATTACTCAGCTATCAAAAGATTTTTTTTTATTTTCATGGTTTGTTATTATCAGATCCATATATAATGCATGACAAGTGATTCAGACTCAGTAAATCAAGATAAACAAAGATTGCCTGGCGGTATCTCGAGTTGCTAGCACTTTTTCTCCATAATTCTTTGCAATTTTATCCATATTTTGTGATTTATCTCAAGACCTATAGGTGTCTAAACAAATGTCCTATGTGTTATATATACTTACATAGATTGCCTAATGATGTCCTCAGATGCTACCACTTTTTCTCTGCTAGTTTTCACTGTCAACCATCTTAGTGATTTTCTAGAAATCACTAGTGCGTCTAAACAATATTAATTATATACTTGGCACCTCAAAATTCATAAATATTGCCTGTCTTCATAAATTTGAAGACGCTGCTGCTTCTCCTCCTCGATTTTTTCTTCTTTTCTCAAATGTCTCTAGCAATGTTCAGAAAGTCAATATTTTTATTTTCCCTAGTCATGGTATTTAATTGCTTCAAAATTTTCCTAATAAGTGATACAATAGTGTCTGCTTTTATCAAACACCATTCTATTTGACAGACGAAGTACGAATTTGTCAATTTTCCTGAGTTTAATAGAAACTTTAAATTTCCAACATTTTCTTTTGTTATACAAATTTTCCAGACTGCTTATCACCATGGTACATATAATAGCGTAAATATGGTTTGTCAGCCAAATTTAGCATGGTTTTCATTTTCAATCTGGCTAGGTACTTTTAGGAACCCTTGTTGGATTAACACATCAACCACCATCAAACTTTAAAAAAATGTTTTATGACATTTTTTTTGGTCAAATTTAAATTTATTTCAATGTTTTGGAGATGAAAAATTTGTTTTTATTTGTTTACACAAGGGATATTCATTGGTCACCTTGGCGGGAACTGATAGATTTTAGTTCATTGGGCCGCGGCGGCCACTTTTTTGGTCACAGCGCTATCTAGAAACAAACTATGTGTGTTTTCTTTTTCCCACATTTCTTAGAACCAATGAGTCATCACTACTATGTGATAAACTTTGTTTATGTCCCTATTCTAACTCTGCCTGATCTAACACTTCTACTAAACACGGACACTCCATTTGTGTAAAAGTATGTTCACAATATCACAAAAATTCTATAAATATGAAACCTATAAAATGCTGAAAGTGTATCAAACAAGAGATGGAAATAGATCATTGTCAAAAATAGAACGATAAAAGATTCGACATTTTGTCCTGAATGTGAAGGTCAGGAACACTATTGTTTGGCATGTTTTAATACAGAACATCATCTCTGAATGGTTTTATGTTTCAATTATTCCTTTTCTTACTCAAAAAATTGTAAAGTAATTTCATACATTTTTTTTTTAATTTTATTTCTACCTTATGCATTTTAAGATACCCAAAAGCTATAGAGTAAAATACTAAGTATTTGTGCCCTGCAATGATGTGTAGTTGGATTAAGAAAGGTCTGTCTTGCCAGTCAGATACCATCAAAGTATCAATACGTACACATATGAGTAGTACTCAAATCATTTTTAGATACTACTCATAGAAATACTCCTAAGGTATCAATATTTTTTTAATGAAACTTTCGTAGCAAATGTTAAACAGAAATAGTTTTGTGAGATAAAAATTAAAACTTGTATATAATAAGCCTACTCACAATGTATTATTTTAATAATTATGGTGCCTGCCAAATTTATCTTTCCCTCCTAAATAAATTCAGCTACAAATAAAAAATCTATTATGAATTCAATTCTGTCATAACCTGAATTTGAAACATTTATGCCATCAATTATTTCAATATGTTTTTAGTTTTTCACCTTCAGATCCATTAAATGAATCGAGTTTAGGGTAATTATGATTAATCGATCTTCATGGTGTTATATCAGGCTGTACTGTATGAAATGTCAGTATTGTTTACTTTGCGGTTTAATCCTTTCCCTTTTTTATTTCATTATTTACAAACATCATTGTTATTCATATAGAATTAAAGCTCTTTTATTCCTATTATTTAATCAGTAACTTGCGTACTGTGTTGTGAGAACACACAACACTCAAACTCTGGGAAAAACATAAAACTGAAATTATGACTTCAACAGAAATCCGTATTATTTTTCGTTATGAATTTAAGCTCGGTCATAGCGCTGCTGAGGCGTGTAAGAACATTAACACGGCGTTAGGGGAGGGAACGGTGAATGAACGAACTGTTTACCGGTGGATTTCCAGGTTTCGAAGTGGAAATTTTGACCTTGACAACGAAGAGCGGGGAAGGCCAGAAACCAAGCTTGACAATGACCACCTGAAAGAAAGGGTTGAAGCTTATCCCTCAAAAAGCACTAGGGAATATGCCAAAGAACTCGGAGTAGGAGCCACGCCAGTTTCAAGACATTTGAAGGACAAGTCCAAAACTGACATTTCATACGGAACCAGACCAGGCCTTTTTTTTGCCTGATAGAACCAGTTGATCCATGTGACACTCCAATACAATGGGCATCACCTCTAGTCGCGTCTGTCAAAAGTAGTGGCCAAGTCCGTTTGTGTGCAGATTTTAAAGTCACGATAAATAAGCACATCTACAACGACTCGTACCCTTTGCCACTTTTTGAAGATGTCGTAGCTAAGTTAAATGGAGGTCAAATGTTATCAGTTATTGACCTCTGTGACGCATATTGCAGATGGATGTTGATGAGAACTCCAGGGAACTGTTGGTCATATCAACACACAAGGGCTATTATCGGTACAAATGGATGCCTTTTGGGATTAAAATAGTATTCAAAAGAACTGTGGACCATATCCTTGCCGGAATTGAGGGTACATCGTGATTTTTGGACGACATCATTATTACAGCTGATAATCATGATACTCACAAAGCAATACATGAAGTTTTACGCCGACTTCAGAGCAGAGATGGGCATAATTTTTATTCACATATATTAAATATAAAAACACAAATAAATTCACAGAAAAAATTGTAAATAATCACAAAAAATGTGAATATTTACAAAAAATCAAGTGATTACAAAAAAAAAAAAATCACATTAAAATATACGAATACAAATTTATTCACAGTATAATTTGTGAATAAAAATTTATTTACAATGAAATTCGCAAATAAATAATGAATTTATTCGTATTAAGATTACAAAAGTTATTGAAGGTGATTTTTTTTTTTTTAAGGCGCTTAACGTCTAGGTTGTCAGCGCCTAGATTCAGTTGTTTTATTTTTATAGAGGTACAGATGATAAACTATGTCCCTGCAGCATGACTGTTGGTTCCGCAACGGACTCGGGGTAAAACAAAATCTAGGCGCTAATAACCTAGACGTTAAATGCCTACAATGGAGCACATAGAGGCCATTGTTAATATGCTGTGACCTAGAAATGTCAAGGAACTACGTTCGTTCCTTGGAAGTGTAAACTATTACAGTAAGTTCATACCAGGTTTGTAAAGAAAGTGCTCTTCATTCCATAGACTCTTAAAACGTGGTGTCCGTTGGGAGCTAACCAAGAATGACGAACTGGTTATCAACAAACTCAAAAACTCTTACAGCCAATGACACATTAGTCCATTATGATCCCATCCTCGTCGCCAATGTGAGAGAGGCAACTACTTAAGGGTTGAACAAATTATTTATTTTGTACATAAGAAAAAAGTGGATATATGTTCGCGAATAATCTTTGATGATCGCAACCATCACGGATTACTCGCCTCTCAAAGAAATGGCGTTAATGACCGAAAAGGTTGACATGCCATAAAAAGAAAAAAGTGGAGTGAGAAAGTTTTTGTAACAAATGTAAAAATCAAACTAAAGACATATTGAAATAATTGATGGGATAAATGTTCCAAATTCAGGTTGACAACTTCAGTATGTTGAAAAAAGGAAGGAAGTCATTCCTGGCCTAACATGGTGTAGCATGTTGAAATAGTTTATGTTAGGAACATTAAATTCTGGAAGGGCGGGATAAAAATAAGTTTATATATTGTAATATACATTTAATGCGATAGATAAAATATAATTATACACCAAAATATAGCATTAAAGTGCAAATTCAGTTTTAAATACAATAAATTACTTCTAATCCATAAAAAAGAAGAAACAAAATTAGGAATACGATCTACATTTTAACAAATAACGTAACATATAATTACTTTTAATCATAACAACCAAAAATAAGGAATTTATATAATACTTTCTTAGTCATTAGAAAATATAAATATGTTTATATCATTAATATATAGCTCAAAACATTAATTTTAAAACAAAGCAAGAATTGACTTGAAAACACCAAAGGGGCAGAGGCACATTTATACAACAGACTTTGTAACCATCACATATATAATATTAAATATCCATTGTTAATATATAAAGCTAAAGAACATAAACGGGCATATAATTTGCATCAGAAAGCGATTTCATCTTGTGATAAACATACTTTAACTATATTATAACTGATCTGTTGATGCTGAAGAAGAAATATGTATCGAGAAGTAAATATGGCTGCTATGTTGAGCCACATCAGTGGAAAGGAATTCATTTTTTATTTAAGTGTGAGGCCAAGAGATGAGGCTGGTAGGTAAGTACTGCTTAGGACGGACGTTCTTCATTGATAGTAGGCGTGGATACAGGTGATGTGACTTTCCTCCCCATCTCTCGTTCTGCATCCCGTAGGGCGTCATCAAAGCTCTGCATAGAGCTTGATCGGGAGGTAGAGACTTTTGTCTAAGGACAAACAATCATATTCAATGTAAGAAATAATTCAATCAGTTTAGACGGAAATGTTCCTTCAAAAACGTTAATCTAATTTTTTTATGGTGGCAATTTTTTAGAAGTGGGTGGTGACCAATAGATAACCCGTCCTAAAATTCTGAGTTTATTATAATGGACATTAAGTTAATTATTGTAAAACTAAAGATAACTATTCTTTACAAAGTAGTAGACAAAATAAATCAATAAAATTTGTAAAAAAAATTAAAATTTTGTTTTTGCCTTGTAGACCCCATTTGATGGATGTCCTTAAAATTCTCTGTAAGGTTTAATTTACATAAAACACAACTTTCTGTAATATGCAAACAAGGCATATCATAGAGTGTTGAAATAAAATTATTGTATGGGTCATTCCATATCAAGTGATCCAAAATAAAGGAAAAAATTTCCCTCACATTTTTTGATTTTTTTTTTTAAATTTGGTTCATCAATAGTACCCATAAGACAATTAAAAATCATAAAATTGACCATAACTCCCAAACAATTAGTATTTAAACCTGTGTATACATAGTATTATATATGTGTAGTTTTACACATACTTGAACCCGAGAGATAAGAGTACTCATTTAGCAGCCGTGGCATATCAAATATGCTATAGATAAAATCTTTAGATATAATATTTTTAAAATTAAATATTATTACTTTTTGGCGACCCAACGTGGCACGTTCTTTGATAAAAAATATTTTGTTTCTTTCTCTCTATATTAAATTATTATAACATTTTGGCGCATCAACGTGTGGCTAAAAATAAATTGTTCATACAAATAAATATAACAATATATGCAATAAATTTGCTTTAAAAGATGAAATGAGCTTATTTATGTTACCATTTATGCATCTTTCTACAATAATGACGAAGCTACAATAATTAACATAATATTAAAGAAAAACATAAATAAATAGAGATTTAAAACACAATAACACCAAAATAAACATGAAAGCGCACTAAGTGCGCCACGCAACCGCCCGTGTCCCAACAGTGGGCGCGACTGCTGGAAGGTTAAAATGAGAAACAATTTTTGGTTGTTTATCATAGATCTTTCCTAGCGGAAGTCGCAGAGGCCAAGAGATAAATTCAAATAGCAATCTCTGCTACCTTAAGTTAGTGGTGTCTCATTTTCCCACCTAAATTAACTATATTTATTCCAGGCTGTCCACTACTAGGTATAAGAACATTATCGAAACGCACCAATGACGCAGTTCCTACGAATCAGACTACAGTGGAGTCTCACTTATACGAAACATTCAGTTATACAACGAATTTTTTGTTCTCCTGGGTAATTAATTATTCACTTGTGCGATATTCAGTTATACTTATATACTTTCTGATCTAGTAACACAGCACTTGCAAATGATTCGTCCCCCCTCCACTCACTCGTTTTTCACTTCTCTATTTAGTAGTTGTGTTTTATTGTCCTTTAATTATATAAAATAAGTAAAAAAAAAAAAAAGAACAAAACTTTCACTTGAAGACAAAATAAAAATACCGAAAAATAGACATGGCTGAACAGTTGAAATTACCTTTGATTGATTAACTAGTAATTTAGATGCCAAGAAGTCACAAAACATTGTCATTTTGGGTAAGAACTTGTCACGAATTTTCTGAGATGTCATTTTGTACAAATTTCAGAAGGAAATGTGCTATTTAAAAGAAAATATATTTTTCCATTTATAACCTTACAAAATAAATAAATAAAAGAGAATAAAAAAAAACTTTATTTGGTAAGCAAACAAAAAAAATAATCAAAGCGAGCAGTAAATGAATATCTTGAATTAAACGTTTGCAGCAGGAAGGCCTTTTCTTAGATTCTGTAAAAATAAATTTGAATGACAATCAAGCAAAATTTCACATATGATTCTAAAATAAAGACTACAGGAGAAAAACAGACTGACTTACACGTTCTCAATTTCACTATCAAAACCACGTTTTAATAATTCATGGGTATTTAATCTACTAATGACCTATTTTAGTTGAGTTTTTTTCTATTGTTTGTGCAGGATGGGTCACATTATGGATCGTATGGAAAATAACATAAATAACCACTCTCCTTTTCAAAATATTATCATTCACTTACAATACAAATTACATTTGGTTAGTAAGTTTTGCTATCCTGCCGAAAATAACAACAAAATTAAATTTTGTAAAATTCAATAATCAAGGTGATATATCTTCCTTTAATCAAAAACTGACTGTCAAACTTCAAGAAGCACTACTTTGCATTAATAGGTATATGAGAAAAAGTATTGATACAAATTATAAATGTGTTTTTTTGTAAACTATAGCCTCTGCTATGGTGACTTATTATGGTTCAAGAAGCTTTCAACAACGATATCCTCTCAAGACTGCATGAACAAATTTATGACGATGAACGACATGATGAATCAAACATTGGGGATCAGCATACCCACAGAGACATCGCCTCTGTCCTTTATAACAAGACTTATCTTTTGCTAATACTTCTGAAGAGAATCCTGAAAAGCCATATGTGATTGTGCCTAAATACAGCTCAGACAAATTCAGCATATACCCGGTCATACATTTGCTTGGGAGGGAAAGCTGTTCACTTAACAACCATTTTGTGGCATATTGACTTTTGGGAAAAGAAACAATAAGTTCCAGCAATGAGACCGGCAAAGGTGTACACATTAGGGTGGCCCTTATTTTTCAACTTTCTAAAAGTTTACCGCCAACCCCCCTATCTTGTTCCAATCAACAAAATAACGATCTGTGCAAAATTTTAGCTAAATCGAACAACTCCGAGGCGACCCGCAATGGCCTTGAAATATTGACGTTTTTGTCCGAAAGTATTTTTTTCAGATAATTTTTTTTTTTAAGTTATTTTATTTGTTAATCACTTTTGGGCAAGTAAGCAATAGTAATGGAAATTAAATTAGTTGTTTTCTTGTTAATATTGGATAAAATGATAAATAATCAAGTATTTTCCTGCTTCCTGAAAACGTACTCGTTTGTACGGGAATAAAGGAGTCTCGTTTTCTGTACCAGGAGCTGTAAGTCATGCTAGGTGGATGGCAAAGGCGATTTATACATTCAAAATGTACTTGTTTCAAAATCAATTTCAGTTATCTCATAGTGAGAAAAATTCTTTAAGAACAGGTATTTTTCTTGCGCGAGTGTACATTCGAGCCTGGTTTCTATTACCAGACCCAATTGAAGCACCATATCATGACTTTCTATTCATGCATCAACTGATACATTATCAGGATATTGATCCAGAAATTAGTAAGGCTGCCGCATAAAAAAAAATCCAATCATCTCTGGTACTTAGTTCTCGAAACCAGGGATGATGACCTTTCTTATATCCTTATTTGATGACAACGTTCCAACAGCGGTTAAGGCAAATATACCTCAAGTTATGCTAAAAGCAAACAATGCTGAAGGAGAAAAAAAATCAACTAAAGAGGAACGTACTCCAACAAAATGATTTTTCTTCCTTCACAAAAATCGATTGTCTCATATCGTATTGCAGATCGTTGCCGGGGACCGGGAAATATACCCGACTGCTACTAAATCCTCCCTTACAAAAACATAATATTCAATATTTGTATTTTTTTATCGTTCACATTATGCCTTGTTTCTATAGAAATTTTGGTTTGAAATAAAAATGCGGTTGTCTAATACAAGTTGTGTGCATTATTAAAAACTTAAATTATTTTAATTTTTTCGTGTTATCCCTGCAATGTTTGGAAATAAATTTTGAGATATGATTCAAAATGATTTTAAATAATTTCTTGGGTAGCCTCGATGTATCTACATAAATTGCAATAAGAAACGGATTGAGGTAGAGAACAGTATATCCCTTTTTAACGGAATTAATCGCCGCGTATACTATGTTTCAATTTCAAAACGTTTGCGGGTCCCCTAGCAGTTGTCCGATTGCCCTGAAATTTTGCACAGCTAGTTTTGTTGTTGATTGGAACAGAATTGGGGGGTGGGAGCAGCAACATTTTGACTTTCAAAAAAATTCTCTATAGCTAAGGGCCACCCTATTGTACATTGAACTAATATAATACAGAGGACTCCTACTACATAAACGAAAGAAAAAGAGAATCTTTTATTTGTGATCACACATAAACCAGGAACCTGGTATGACAAGATGTCTAATTTGAGAAATGGGTATGTTTTTAATATTATTTTATTTGTTAATAAATACAAGAACTTCATTCAACATTAAAAAAGACCATGCAAAATGGGCCAATTTATTTACTAAAATGACATCTCTCAAAGACACAAAGTCAGTCAAATTTAATAATAAAAAGACCAACTTGATATTGGGAACAGGCAGCGATTAAAAACAAGAAAATCTATAGTGTAGGCATTCAACTGCCTCTTTTAACTCAATAGAACTTTAATTTATCAATTTAAATTTGTTCTCAATAAATAACAACATCAAAAAACAAATGTAGCGAAGATGGATAAACTTCAATAAGTGATTAGGAAGTTAGTTTAATGAGTTTGTGAATCATCTTACTCAAACCACTGTTTAAAAAATGAATAAAAATACCTTTTTTTAAAGGCTGAATTACAATGATCGTAGATCAAATCAATAATAATTAGAAGAAAGAACAGAATAAATACTAACACAAAATAAGACACTGAAAAATTGCAAATAAAAACATGACAACTACCTTTTGAATATAAAATTGCCAATGAAGATTTTATAGATTCATTTCCTCAGGGTCTGAACAAATTAAATAATATTAAGATGGAATTATTTTCAACAGACAATATATGGACAATAATGGAAATTCAATAAAGCATTAAGTTATGCAGCCAATTCAATCACACAATGACAAAAAAGACCCACAGATTCCTGTTAGCAAAAATAATAATGAAGTATTACCACCCAAAAGTGAGCATGTAGTTAGTTTCCATGATGGTACGTTCTCAAAGAAGACAGAATTTATTTACTTCCAAAAATACAAAGAAACATCCTGTAAAAATTCATTTTTTTTTAGTCTTACCATGTTCACTTTTAGTTACTGTTTAAATATGACTCAATACTTACAAATCTAAAAATGAACTGAATTCATACCTTTACATTTTCATATGCACTTCCAACACGTTCCTCAAAAGACCGAAATGATTCTGAATTTTTCAGCTGACCAATTTTGGTAGTTATGCCTGTTCCTAGACCTCCAAGAATAGAACTCGTTTTCTCAGTAGTAGCTTTTAATACAGATTCCGTTTTTTGATAACTAAAATAAAAAATAAATAAATTAATACTAGCCTTATTAGTACATTACAAATAGTATCATGGTAAAGGATGATGCCGCTGTTGTAGGCTTCTCTTTCACACATAAAATCTGTAAATACTTTAAACAAAGTTTTAGCTTTTGAAGAGGTATCGTAATGACTAGAGCCCAGAAGTTAGGCAAAATGCCTTTTTTATCTGAATGGATATATTGAAGAATCAGATAGAAATAAATACGTTTTTGTGCATTTAGGAAGTGTAGAGACAATTTTTATTTTGCCTTTTTTGCCTATTTTAAGATTTAAAGCCTTTTTTTGCCTTTTTTGCTCGTTATGCAATTTTTTTCTGCGATTTAAACACTTTAAAAAGCACATAACGAATTTCGAATTTCAGTTCGTCGAAGACAAAAAAGGTTTCACAAATTAAATTACATATTGCCGTCACAAAAATCAATTCGAAAGCTTATTTTCCCAACCCATGGATTGAACCTCTGTAAATAACAGAACCTTCCTTAGTAGAAGGAATGCACAAGCATAACGAATAGCAGGAATGAGAGAGAGGATGAGGGAAGTACATCTCCTTCCTTACACCCCTTTTGCTGTGACAATGGTGTAATTACCTGGTATTCCGGATATCGAAATAATAAGATAATACACAGGAAGTTTTTCCACAATGAAAAACATTTTTTTCTAAGAAGGTCTATGAGAGTTGATACTTTGAAAAAGCATCTTGCTGTTGCTTGTAACAAGGGAAAGTAAGAGTAAGTACACTAATTCTGTGATAAATTGATAACAAAGAAATGAATGAGAATTTAAAATACATATTTTCATTAATAATGAGTGAGATTCCTTTTTGCCTTCACTCCTAATAAATGCCTATTTTAATTACAGTACTGCCTATTTTCAGTATTTTAAGTGCCTTTTTGCCTGCCTATTTTAACCAAAAATAAATGCCTATCTTCCGGGCTCTAGTAATGACAAAATTTTGGCAAAATTAAGTTCATGACTTCCTCGTCATGTACTTCAATATTATTTTCACAATGAAAGTATGTATATATATATATATATATATATATATATATATATATATATATATATATATATATATATATATATATGTGTGTGTGTATTAGCATTAACTCACTCTGTCCCACTAGTTTCAAAGCCCTGATGAAGGCTTGAATTCAAGCCGAAACCTCGGCAAACAATAAAACTCATTTTCTATCAAAAATGTAGTTTTACTAAGATACCACAACCGAGCCATGACAAATTCTACCTTCGCATCATCAACGGTCAACGATCTCCTGTCAATCTAAAAAATAATGATTCTACTTGGACTATTGGAACTCAAAAGAATAATCCGGTTGAATTTACAACCACATTGACATATTGAATGCACACAATTAGAAAGTTATTTTCTGAAGGATAAATGCATACAAAATAACATCAAAACCAAACATAAGAACCATTCAGTTAAAACAAAGTAAGCAACAGACTTTTGCCGATTTCATTTTTAGCAAATAGAATTTATGTATGTGTGTGTATGCTTGTGCATAAGACCACGCACACATGCACTCAAACCCAAGTAATTTAAATAATATTGTAAGAAATATTTCAAGTGTTGCTACAAACAACTAAATCAGTAATATCCTTATCCTATCAACACCATAAACCACAATTTTCTGTTAACAATCAAATGTCTCACAAAAAGGTTTAAAAATACTTAAAATCCATGCATTTTGATGTGTGCTATAACAAGAACTGTTTATGAAACAGTTTTAAAGTAACTGTCCTCCAAAGCCAACATTTTATTTAGTATTCTTGACTGTTAACAATGTAAGATATCCTTTTTTAAACATATTTAATCATATCATTATTTTCCCCCTTATTTCCTTTGTTTTTAACATTATCTGTGTTTATTATTATGTTTTGAAGTCAAATTTATATGTAAAACTTTTCATGGAGCAAATCTCCTGCGCTGCGGCGCTCCTCAAATAAATAAATAAATAATCAAAGCTTGAAAGTATACTAGATGAAAACAGCTCAGATCTTTCTAGAAGGTTCTTAAAAATAAGTTTAATGTAATAATAGTGGAAATTATGAGCTTATTCGATGAAATTTTTGAGTAAGTTGAAAGATAAATGTCTCTGTGCTTTGAAAGCAGAAAAATAAAAAAAAGAGAGCATGCTGCAATAAAGCAAACTTACATAGGAGCGTCAGCAACTGCCTTTCCGATTTGACCAACCTTCTCTTCCACAACCTGGTAACTATCAGGGTTAAAAAAATAAAATAAAATAAAGGAAAACTAAAGTGTAAAGGTATTTACAAAAGTAGGAAATGAAAAAAAAAAAAAAAAAAAAGGTGCAATAAGAAAAAAATGGTTGATTCCAACAAGCAGTTTGTGAACCTCATCAGTGCAAGTAAAGTTCTAGTTTCTATTCTATTTATATTAAACATTTTAAAAATAACAAATTATTTCAAATTCAAAAACTTTACTGTTAACAGAGCAGAGTTGAATATTTCTGAGACAGAAATTTTTGCTGTCAATTAATGGAAACAAATATTGTTTATCACATAATCAGAAAGTCTGTGCGGTTTTTGTTATCTCTGTTTTACCGGCACACCTTCCTAATCCTCCGCATAATCCTTTGGTCAACTTGTTTACAAATAATAAAAAAGGGATTTAAAAATGCTTCAGGTATTGTTTTCATTTTATTCCTTGCATGTAATTTGCCTCTTGTGATTCAAAAAATGGAGTGTAGAGTATTATCGACATATCTTTGTGATTTTCATGAAGGCCTCAATGCTGCTGAAACAGCTCGTATGGCTTGTGGAGTTTATGGAGATTATACCATAAAAGAACATGTGGTCAAAAATGGTTTGTGCAATGACAATTTTTATGTCGCCCCCTTCGTCACCGGAAAGAATTCAGGATTCGGTAGATGCAACGGTTGGAAAATCATGGTAAGTGGAAGGTGACCATTCGAAAGCTTGCTAAATTCTCTACAAAAAAAGGTTCTTAAGCATTTTTTTTTTTTTTTTTTTTTTGTGACGGTAACATTTGGGGAAATAAGTGGTTAAAACTTTGAAGTAGTTGGTTTTTGTTTATTTGAATGGTTCTTTTTATTTCTTGTTATTTTTGTAATTGCTTACAGCAGGAAAATGTATTTTATAAAATAAGATACATGAAATTAATAACAATTTTTTGTTGTTAGAAATAGAACTTTCTAAGTGATATTTGATGATGCTGTGTGAATATTTTATTCTACTGCACTGCAGTTGGTTTCGTTCTTCAGAATGTATTCTTTTTTCCTCTATTTACCTCACTTTTTAATTGGTCATTGGTTTTAGCTCCTTTCCCCCCTCTCTCCAGAGGTAAGAAACCCGCCTCTGATGTCGACCCAATGATTTAATCCGATAGAGCTGACTAAAAAATTTCATGTTTTAGAACTCGTATATAAGAAAACAACTGTGGTTCAAATTTGAATATATTGTTGAGTAATAAAATAAATTTTTGTATGAAAAGTTCAAATAGTCGAAATTATAACTATTATTGGAAATTGGAAAATTTATACCTAATAGAACTCATTAAACCTTTTAGAGATTATTTAAAATATTTCTTAAAAAAGGAGATAGCAGATTATTTATTCTATTTTAAGGGCTCTGGATCTAGGGCAATGAGCCATTGGACAGGAGATCAACCCAGAGTAGGATATGGAACAGGAAATTCCAATTGCTGGGAAGCTCGTTGTTGTTTGAACAGGACTTTCTACATACGAGGGAACGAACCAGTACAAGCCTAGTTTATAACACCACTTACCACCGGCCCCTTTCATCTACTACCACCTAGCTATCTACAATGCCCCTCACTTCCACAATCTAACCATTTTTCTCCCTTCCTCCATCATATGGAGGAAACCCGCTTATGAAGTTGACATCCGGAAGTGGCGACTAGAAAATTTCATGTTTCAGAGAACACACATATCATGAAACTGGTGATTCAAATTTGTATATATTTTTGTATTTGTCAGTGTCGATCTCTAGCTGGATAAAAAATAGACCAGTTTTAATTAAATTTGGTATTATTCCTGCATTAAGATGAAGCAGTTTCTGCAAGTCAGACTTTCTTTTTGGGAGAAGCCTGTCTTTTGGGGAGAAAAGCACCTTCGATCCCCCAAAGTTTTTGGCAGACAGCAATTGAAAAAAAATGTGAATACATAATTTTAAATTAATTCAGGTTTGTACATGATATGAAAGTGATATTTTATTTGATCAAAAAACCACACGAACTTTCTCATTCTAAAATCAACTTCTTAAGCAGATTTTCCTTACTTCAAGTAGAGAGAAAATGTACTGAGAAGCACTAATTTAGGTTTAAGTTGGGTTACTTTGAAACATGCTTACAGAGGTCTTTAAGCTTTCTTAGAGTTATAATATTACAGTTCCTTATTTACACTCAAGACTCCATACTACATCCATCTACTACATCAATATCAGACACGAATGCATTAATATAAGCAATAAGAAATTCTTACACATTGGACTCCTTAACATTTTTAATGCCTTGGCTCATGTCATCTTGAAATTCACGCCAAACGCTAAAACCGAGTTTACGTTTTAATTCTTGAGACACTTTAACCTTCGAGGCAAGAACATGCCGTAGTGTTAGAATTTCTTCTTCAACCTGAAAAAGACATGACATAAATAATAACAAAACATTTTTAATTAACAATACTTAAGACTAATAAAAGGTTTGGGGGCTGATTTTATCCTTTCTGGAACATGGGGGGGGGTGCTCTCCACCTATGTCCAGACCTAACCCCTTAAGGCTGAAGTCCACATGCAGGCTGGCCATGCAAAAGCGAGGCAATAGGTACTGGTTTAATGGCCTTAAAAAAGATGATGCACGAAGACGAATTTTAAAATATAAATAAGTAAAAAGCAATTTTTAATCGTTAAGCTAAACTTAATTACTCATAATGTAACTTAAACTACTTTTTAAAATAAAAATGAGTTTTTATTAATACCAATATTTGTCTTAATTTTCAAGTCTTCAGGGTTATAAAGCAACAATGAACTGAATAAGTACAAATAAACAATATAAACATAAATAATAATAGCATTTCATAACATTTATATTTATATCCATAAAAAAAAAAATCAGTACTTTAACAGGTTATGAGGCTCCAGAAAGGCCGATACAGTGGTCAATATTATGCTCTGGCCGTCTGAGTTTTCTATTTGCAGGTACCCATTAATAAATTAATTAAACGCTGAGTAGGCCTTGCGTCTGCCTGGAACCCCGAATCCAAACCACGAATGAAGACGCTAGAAGATGAAATCTTTAGTAGGCTTTGAACTCAGGTCCTCAAGAATATTAGTGCAGTGCTCTACCACTGAGCCCCCATATTTATATCCTTATCTTTGTTTGCCAACTATTAACGCCGGGCTATCTACACGTTGCCACTCTTTTATAATGCCAACAGCACATGGTCCGTACCATTCAGGTACTGACCACACTCGACGTTGCTTAACTTCGGTGAACAATGAGAACCAGTGCATTCAACATGGCTGTAGGCTTTGGCTATAGCCGTATGTTATTATTACTTATGCCTATACTGTTTATTAGTACTTATTATGTCCAGTTTTGTTATATAGTGTAAATGAAGGTTTGAAAAATCTAGCCGAAACGCTGGAATTAATAAAAACTAATTTATATTTTAAAATGTAGTCTTATTTTAAAATTATGAGCAATTACATTTTGATTATGAGATTATTTAAGGATTTCTGGGGCGAGGTTAGCTCAGTGGTAGAGCACTGGACTCATATGCTGGAGGACCTGAGTTCAAATCCCGAGCAAGCACTTAAGATTTTTTCTTCTAGTGTCTTCGTTCATGGGTAGAATTCGGCCTCCCTGACCGTCCTTAGGCCAACCCAGCATTTAATTAACTTATTAATGGGTACCTTGGTGCTAATGACTCTAGCAGTCGAAGCAGCAAGAGGAAAATCAGGCGGCCGGAGCGTAGTACTGACCACACTATCTCCTTGGTATGCCGTATGGTCAAGAATCAGATACCTCTACAGTATCTGCCCCTCAGGGCCCTTGTGGCCTGTTACGGGACTGTTTTTCTTTTTCTTTTTTTTTTTTAAGGATTTTTCTAAGTTAATTCCACTTTCCTTTAGTCTCATTTTCAATTATAAAGAATATTTGTTGTAAATTTTAACAAAATCAGATGAATACATCTGAATGATAATTTGCATTCCAGTTTGAAAAAAAAAAGGTTTTGAGAATGGATAATTAAAATATTCATCAAAGTAAAAACTATCTTTAGTAGTCAAACCAAAACTTCATAATATAAATAAATGAACATTTCTAATTAAACATATCACTTTAAAAGCAAAACTTTGCAAGTAGTGATTAGAAAAACAGGAAATTCCACTCAACTTGAATGAAAAAAAAAAAGACTGCAAAGAGAACTGGTTTCAAAGATTGGCCTAGAAAATGAAAGGTTCCCAGTTAGCTGAATTGTTGTATTAGGTAGCAATGGAGGACATTGGCTGGGGAAGAAATTTTATTGATATACTTCCTTTTTAATTTTGAACTGTTCTAATCAAGAAGAGAATTGTACATTTGAATCACTTAAAATACAATTTCTATTGGCTCTTTTTTATCACATTAATTATTACTTATAGAACCAGAGAAGTATATTAAGCAGTACTTCATTTGTGATAATATTTGTACCGTTGTTTAATTAATTATAATTAATCTAATTATTAGTGACAGTCAAAAATCTCTTGTTGATTGCTATATTAGGGATAATGCTAAACAATGTACAAATATTTTCACAAATGAAGTACTACTTAATATACTTCTCTGGTTCTATAAGTCATAATTAATGTGATAAAAAAGAGGCAGTAGAAAGTGTATTTTATGTCTAATCTAATTATAATTTATAAATAATAAAGACAATATCAACTTATTAATATTTCAAGTGATAAACCTTTCTTACAACAAAAGGGACTAAAATTAATATTATCTGTGTTGAGTTAAAAACTGTGTTTGAGATCTAACTTCTTTGTAAAATATAATAAAATGCCTATTTCTATTATCTCCATTGTTAAAACTTATTAAACTTAATACCTAACAGCAATTTAAAAGGGAACTCTCTTGAATAATTTATTCCTTGAAATAAACAATATTTTACAATAACTATTAGTCCTTTTTCTTTCAGTTTCAAAGTATAATATTAAAATACAGTAATATTTCAGATGTGCACCTCAGAGGTAGTGACAAAAAAAAGTAGTTCATCATGGTCATTCAAACATTAAATACTCACATCATTGGTGCGTGCAAACAAGTGTAAAACTATTCACCAAATACTTCTTTCCAGGGATGTTATTTTAATTAGATACAATCTAACACCATTGAAAAAATAAACATTTATATGTTCTTTCTAGAATATATTAATACTTTTATTACTTTTTACACTCTAGCATAGATGCTAGTCAACTCATATCGTCCCTACCATATCAAACTATCCAATATGAAAATCGAAGAAAACTAGAGAACGGACATATTCTATCCATTGACGAAGTAATATATTGAAAAATGATATTTTTCGATACTTTATTTAAGGCTATTCTAAAGGGGTAAGAGTTATGACAATTTACGACAAGCTGTATCATCCACAATCTAGAGGCAAAGCCTCGAATTTGAAAAACAAATTTTTGCATATTCGGTAGTTTGACATGATAGGGACGATATGTTAGAGAGGGTAGTCACATTAATTTTAAAGGTGAAGAAATGATTATACTAAACATTTTAGAATGACTATAGAATTAGCAGCCTCAAAAATATTGTACAATAATAGTAGAATTCAAAATTTCTAAAAATATTTATTGTCAAAGTACATAATTTAGGTAGTTGGTAACAACTTATTAAGTCTACAATAGTTTTGTATTTTAATTACATTTTTGTTGTAGAAACATTTTGGCTATAAGCCATTTTCAATCCAATTGTCTATGAAATAAAAAAGGGAACTCTCTTGAAAATGGCTTATAGCCGAAACATTTCCATGACAAAAATGTAATTAAAATACAAAACTATTGAAGACTTAATAAGCTGTTACCAACTACCTAGAACATCTTAGTTTTCAACTTAGAATCTACAACATATATATGTACATAATTTATTTAATTAAAGTGTGCACAATCTCAGTATTTAAGACCACATGGAGGGGGGACTGTTGGGTCCAGTTGTCCCAGGCCGGGCCTCGCTAATTGGAAAACAAATATAGGTTATGAGCTTGAAAAAAGAATGGAGTTTAGAAATATAGGCTGGCTCTGAGATGTGGCAGCCCTGTGTACATAATTTCAATATTTAAGTCTGCATATATTTAAAAAATGAATAATTTATGTGTAAATGCATAAAAAAAATACAGCAATTACGAATGCGCAGAAGTACCGGGATTACGTTAGACTCCGGTAAGAACTGAAATTTCGTGACATGGTTTTAAAATTCATGACTTTTTTCGAGCCCTATTTTCAATTTTGTGACATTTTCATGAGTTTCATGACTTTTTCATGCAGTAAACACAATGGTATCTTCGGCATGAACATACCATTCTGAAGGCAGTACCCCTCAATTATACAGGGTTTGAGGCTTTCTCAACAGTGTCTTTAGACAATAACACAAAATTCTCAAGTCATTGTTGTTGTAGTACTCCTCATCTACACAGATGGCGGTATCTCCGGAAAGATAAAATAACAGTATAGGTTAAAGTTAATGATAGTTAAGGAAAAACAATTTAATAAGGTTAAACTTATATTTCTCTATTAATGATAATTTTAAGTAGAAATAATAAACTGACCTTGGCAAGTTCTTGTGCCCATTCTTGTTTTTGTCTTTCCTGATCTTCGGGGCTTAAGCCTGCCAACTCGTTAATACCAGAATCAGGAGACATATCGCTATGAGGTTTTTCTAAAACACATTCAACAAAAACATGTAGGAAACTGAAAAAACAATACTACTAGCAATTTGTTTAAATATTCCTAAAACATCCAACATGGTAAACTTAACAATGAAATATTACACACAGAAAATTTGGAAACACAATTTTACCTAGTTAAATCACTATATGACATTTTGTTATGGAAGAACTTGTCAGCAAACGTTAGTTTAAAAAAGTCCAACTTGCAGGAACTGTATTATCTTAACGCGGTTTCGTACTTAATCCTAGCGACATTTGGAAAGCTTAGAATAGAAATGAATAGCTTTTTTTTAGTATTTTGTGAAAAATGTCAACAACGCCTCGAAAAAATGGGATAGATTAGGCATCACAAAGGAGAGGAAACTGACAGTAGCCCACTTACACAGAAGCGGATAATTATTAATCCTCATTCTTGAGGAAGGCTGTATAAGTCAATACAATTACGTACTGAAAATGTACTTACTCTTCGACTACTGCTCAGAAGCCTCTATTCCAAACAACCAAAAATTTGTTGTCATTTTAAGTATCTTATTTTACTAACAAAGTCATTTTACTGTTAAAACCAACCATTTTCGAGGTATTTACAAAAATATACGAAGATTTGAAAACTTTTCATGTCCACTAATACATTTTTTTTTTTTTCGAATACTTCCTTAATTCCAAATGTAACCAAAATTTAAACATCTTAGTTGAGATGAATTTCAAAGATGTAGAAAATATTTCAATTGAATCCCAAAACAAGTACCTGCAAGCATATGAACTCAAAAACGTAAGCTTTACAATTTTGTCGCATGAATTTCGCTCCAAACATCATCTTCCAGTGGACGGATTCTGCTGGTTAACGAAGTTGACCTTTCAAATTAGACAAAAGATATGTGTACCGAATTTTATCAAAATCAGACCATTTTTCATCCAGATAGAGGGTGAACAGACAAATATATATATATATATATATATATATATATATATATATATATATATATATATACACACACAAATTTGAACAACCTTTATCTTTGTGATCTATAGTGGGGTCTGATACATGAAATTTTCTAGTTTTCCCTGATTGCATCGTAAGGTCAACCTTATAAGCGGGTTTCCTCCCTATGGAGGGACTGGGCAAAGTTCAAATTCGGCCAGGTGAAATTGTCACAACCACTAGCCAAAAAACAACAATTTTTTCCAATTTTGCGAAAAACTGTGGTGAGCCCACTTTTAACGAGTTACAGCTTGGATTCATCAATTCTTTTGATACCCCCTCTCCCTAAAAGTTGAAGAGCATCAATAACTGAGTTCAAGATGCACAAAAACTAATAAATTTGACCAATTTTAAAATTTTTAGGACGTTATTGAGTCAACATGATAAAGAGCAAAATTTTGATGTGATCGCAAACTTTTGGTTCCTATTAGTCAAAATTGATTTCTAATTAAATTCTAAATGTACCAACTAACAGTGTATGCAGTATGTTGAGGAGAAAGAGGGGGTGAGGGAACCCGAAGAAATTTAGATTCATACCTTTGTCCGAGAAATTGTTAACACTGTATGTTTTTAGGGAAGCAACAAAATTAGAAGCATATTGTGTTGAAATAACTGTATTTGAAGTAAATGGTAAATGAAAAAGATGAATATACATTTATTCACAAACACAAGATTTATTGAGTGAAATTATGTTAGGCTAATGGGATTAAATTACATTTTTGTTCTTTTTAAAGGCCCGGGTTGAGGCTCATTGTCAGTTGGAGTACCTTCTATCTCATTATTATTAAAGCACATAAATATTCTGTGCCAAAGTCCAAATTCAGCCACTTAAAATTGCCGTAATTGCTTGCCAAAAGTGTTGCAAGAAAATTTTTCTTTTCCTCATTTTGGCTCAATAGTGACTTAAAAATTTTATAATTGGTCAAATTTATAAGTTTTTGTGCTTTTTGGGCTTAGTTATTGATGCTCTTCAACTTTTAGGAAGGAGAGGGTATTAAAAAAAATATTTGATGAATACAACCTTTAACTCGTTAAAAGAGGGCTCGCCACAGTTTATAATTATTATTTATTCTTTTTGAGGGCCAAGGTCGAGGCTCATCGTCAGATAGAGTATTTGTATTACTCTTACTAAAGAATTATCAAGAGAAGTAAAATAAATGTGTTTAACTTTAAATGTGTAAATGCAATACACAAATTTTGTACTTTTATTTATATGTTTTCAATAAATATAGTTTCTACAAAAATATTGTATAATATCTTTTTTGCAGGGTGGCAACCTATAGATAGCCAGGCGCTAATGGCCAAGTTGTAGATGCGCCATAAAAAAAAAAAAAAAAAAAAAAAAAAAAAAAAAAAAAAAAAAAAATCTTTTTTGCATACCTTGAAATAGGTACATACTTAATTACGGCTCACGAAAATTTTCAAAATTGGCTCGTACTATCAAGGAGGTTGGCCAAACCTGATCTATAGCATAACTGTTCCATGCCTTCTGACAAATCTTCAGGAGCTAATCACTTAATAGATTGTCATATAGTAAAATGAAACAGACAATAGAGTAAAACTTTTGCCATTCTCAAGGATATAAGTTGCTATAAGCTTCAAGTAAGACACAGTTGGTGTTTACAGTGACTGTTAGGATTTTACAATTACATGCATAGACAAAATTATTATTTATAATTGTATATGTGTGTTAATATAACTTTATTTTGTCTATGCATATTCTGTGGCATTAACATTTTATGTCCCTCCTATATATATATTCATATATACATACAAGAGCTTGACTATAAATTTTCAAGTAAGAAAAAATAAATTAAGAAATACAACCAAGTGTACACATTTTTGGTTATTTCCCATGTTATATACCTGTGAGTCTAATGATAGCACTAATCATTGTGCTAAAGTTGTTGTTATGAAGAATCAAACTAACAATAACAATAATATTTACATTTTTGTACCCAACTGAAATTATAACCACTAAACAGTGACACGGAAACAAAAATTCTCTCAGTGAAGAATGAATAAAGTAGATAGGTTCAATAAACAATTCTTCATTCAGAACATATGGAAATAAGATGCATAAAAAATAATTACATACCTCCATTAACAATCTGTAAAAATTTTGAATAGTTCCTCTGACTTGTTATTTTTGCAAGATAAGGCTTCGATAAATCCTGGAATTTTACGCGAACAGCTCTGATAAACTTATTTTTCCCTAGCTTCTTTTCATAGAATTCAGTTTCAATAGTACACGGTTCTGGAATGTCTGGTTGTGGCGGATCAAATTCTTCTTCATCTACAAGGACAAACATGGAACCGTTTTCTTCGTCCCATTCGTTATCCTCTATGTCAAAGCTAGGGGTATCTGACTTGGAAACCAGGGCATAGAAACAGTCTTCCTCATATTCGAGGGAAGTAAATTCTTCTATTTCATCATCATTTTTTATGAGTTTGTCTTCTAAACCATTTGACGTATTCATATTATCAGTCGAACACAAATTAAATATTTCTTCTTATCACAGAATCATTTTTTAAAAGAGTTAAAAAGTTCTAAAACTAATTAAGATCACCAAAAAAAAAAAAAAAAAAGTTATCACCCTTTCACAGCAGTCATCTATCACAAATATTTCAGTTTAGTACTTAATAGATAATAAAGTAAATTATAAAGAGATCAGACATTGTCAGGGAGAAAGGCTCCCTCAGAGCAGCCTACTTGTATAGAAGAGAGCGACACTAACCATACTGAAGGTGGAATGCTACTGCCACGTTCTAGTCAGGGGAAAGTCCTCCCCACTTATTTCACTATCCCCACTACCACAACCACAACTAGTCACAGCCAGTAGAGCTTTACAATCTCAACACTCATTATGCACCGTATGAACTGATTTTCTTTTCTTGATATTTTAAATACAGGAAGTGAAATTATTTTTTTTTGACAAACTTTAAAGCGTATTTTCTTAATATTAAATTACAGATTTAGTCAGGAAAATGGTTAAGTTCTTCATTTTTTATTTCTTTATTAATTTCCTACTAATATAACCCACAACAGATTTTTGTACTAAATTTCATCAAAATCGGACCATTTTTGAGCTTGCCAGAGAGCAGACAAATATAAATAAATATATATATATATATATATATATATATATATATATATATATATATATATATATATATATATTCCCAAATATTAAGGGGTACACGAAAGACCCGACTCACTACGAAATATACACAGACAGTAGTAAACAAGATAACTCAGTAGGATGTAGTGTAGTAGTGTATAAACAAGACATATTCATAGACAAACTAAAATATAGGCTAGGAAAGGACTGTACGAACAATCAAGCAGAACAATTAGGAATACTAAAGGCACTAGACTTTATCAACACACAAGTAGAGACAAATTCAACAGTTCAAATATGCACAGACAGTAAATCTTCACTATACAAATTGACCAATAGAAAAATACACGAACCAATAATTGAGCAAATAAGACACACACTACTTCAGACACAAATGAAACACATAACTACACACTTTAAATGGGTCAAAGCACACAACGGACTTGAAGGAAACAAGATAGCCGACAGACTCGCAAAATCAGCGTACAAAGACAATAATATACCAATAACATACAACAAAATATCTAAGACACGCATGAAACACATTCTATCACGTAAAACGATAGTGCGCTGGCAAACACAATGGGGAAACTCTACAAAAGGACGTACACTCTTTTCATTTATACCTGACATACATAGCCACTTAGTACGAAAACATACATGTTGTGACTTCTACACGACACAATTACTAACTGGACACGGATCATTAAACACATGCTTGCACAAGCTAAATATAACTAACAGCTCGGCATGCCCTTGCGACAACACAACACCACAAACAACACAGCACCTTATATACAAATGCAAGTTACTCATAGAAGAGAGAAAAACAATTCAAAAGAATGTAAAAAAACTGGCCCATTACAGAAAAAGAGCTGTTTAATAAACACTATTCAAGCTTCAGAGATTTTTGCAAGAGAGCATGCCTGAATCTAAAGACGATCGATGCCTCTAAAGACAATTGAAATAATAAAAAAATGTAAACAAACAAATTATGTAAATATATAAAATTATATTTATTTTATGTATATTTATTTTCTAATTATTTAAATTTAGTTATTAATTATTTGATGGTAAATCATTAATGTAATATATCTAAGAACATTTGATGACAAAATTTTATAAAATACATGTGACATACATTATGTATTGGAACGTGTAGCACAAAATAAACGGCCTCTTTGCAGGGTTACTGCAGAGAGGAAACTAATAAAAATAAAATAAAATAATATATATATAGGGGAAGGTGTTGTACCTTTGACTAGAACAGACAAATATAAATATATATATATATATATATATATATATATATATATATATATATATATATATAGGGGAAGGTGTTGTAACTTTGACTACTTCGCACAATTTAACTTTTTTTAGCTTGAATGTTAAGGCTAAATTCATTTTTTTTATTTCATTATAATTAGTATTCTATTGCTTATCATATTTAATTTTTTCAAGGTTCTAGCTTTACTTTTATTATTTTTTATTAATTATTTTAAAAAATAATTGTACAGTGTGTTGTACCTCTGACCACGTAAAAACAACACAGCAGTGCAGAAAAAGAATTGTACTCAGTAATATTGGAATTAATTGTAAGTTTAATAAATACAGGACAAGGATTTAAGCATAATAAAAAAGCTATTATTGATATTATGTTATGCTTAATATGCTGAAAAATCCAGTTCAATTGATAAACGTTTTAACTGTCAAGCAGATCCACTACAATAGTAGGGTATGGAAGTTTAGCCACAATATCTTTAAAATCAATATCATACAAATTTTCATCTTCTCTCGTAAACTTGTCACTTAAAGTTTGTTTTTTCAAATGTTAGACCTTAAACAGTGCACATGTAATACCACAGATCTCTGCGACTAAATATGTAATAGTCTTTTTACTTTTATTTTTAACAAGTATAAAATTTCCTTTTTCCAAATCATATTTTTGTTGCTGGTCATCGACTTAACTCACGACATTTATCAAATAGATCAATGTCACTCTCTCCTGAAGAAATTTCGGTGTCAGTATCAGAATCTGAACTGTCATTAGAATAATTTTCTTTTTACTTACCACTTTTTGGGGTTTATTTGTATGTGGTGTCTTACGTTTAGGGTGGTGCTTTCGTTTTTTGTTTTTATTTTTTTTCAGCTTCAATAATTAGATTTTCAGGAATATCTGTCAGGACACGAGGTTTCCCTTTAGGCTGGCCCCTATTTGACATTTTCTTGCCTGCGCTTTTCGATGAGGCCTTACAACTTCATGTGTAACGATAAGGGGCGATAGGTTCAAACTGCTACACTGAGGATTGATAAAGTCAGTTTGAACTTATTTCGTTTACTATTTTTTTAATTCTTTGAACAATTGAACCAACCAATATTAATTATTTTTTTTAAATTTGTAGCAAAAGAACTTACATTTTTAAGATAGAAATGGATAAGAATTTTTTGTAAGAATCCTCTTTGACTTGAATAATCCAAAGTAGGTTACACAAGCCCTCTAGTGAAGGAGCTAAACAACAATTACACACAAATTTATAAAATGTTGCTACATGCCGCCACAGCCTTGGTGGTCAAAGGTACAATATGGTCAGAGGTACAACACCTCCCCCTACATACATACATATACATATACATATACATATATATATATATATATATATATATATATATATATATATATATGTATATATATATGTATATATATATATATATATATATATATACATATACATATATACATATTATACAAGCTTTTATAACTGTTAATGATGAATGGAGGCTTGTCTGAGGTTGCATTGTTATGTAGATTTTAATAGCTAGACAGACAATTGTGGCAATCCAATACATGCCTTATCTGTAGATAATCTATCCCGAAAATCAGTATTATGTATAAGTGGAGTTTACAATTCAAATAAATAAATGCATGGTTAATCCTGTTACAAACTGTTCTTGAGCTTAATTTGAAATTTGTCAAAACAGTTAGTAACAGGATTAAAGATGTTTGTGAAGATATTTTTAAAGAATAATAAGGTTTAAAGAAACCTTTTACAGAAAGGAAAAAGAAACAATAAACAAGAATTCAATGACAAAGAGAACAGGAAAGTAGAAACTAACTAAGAGTCAGTTCAATCATAAAATTACTTTATAATTGAACTTTACATAAAGTTCAAAAGCACAGAAAAATTGGATTTGCCAAATCTCTGAAATTTGTAATTCCAAATTTTGTTACAGTAAAAAGAACCTCTTGAACAGTTATATCCAACTTACTACAAATAATAAATAAATAAATTTACATACATACATACATATATATATATATATATATATATATATATATATATATATATATATATATATTAATTGTATATTTAAGTATAAAAAAGAAAACATAATAACTGCTTTGCCACTATCATTATAAGAAAAGAATGATAACCAATACATATTAACCCATTAAACCCCAAGCCTATTTCAACTGTTTTTTTTTTTACATTTTTCGTTATTTTTTACTCACAGGCACTTAAAAGAATATATAAAAACTAAAAACAAAAAAAATCACCTATTATAATTTCGGAGAAAAAAAGTTTGCGTTAAAGCAACTTTGGGAAAAGCTAAGCAAATCAGAAAATACCATGATTTTATTATAATATCGATATTTCTTTTTTGTTACATTTTATATTACTCTAAACAATATTTTATATAACTTGAGTTGAAAACATAATTACAATTAAAAAAAAAAACATAAATAGAGTCAAAAAATTATTATTTATGAAAATTTTGTAAGCATTTCACTTGTAAAGGCGCCTACTGCCTTTCACTTGTATTTACCTACTGCACTTGAATACAGTTTGTGATTTGCATTGGTCACATGTTCTTCGTTGTTTATTATCTGATTTGACAACCAGATGGTTCCTTTCGTCATATCTTGAAAGAAGGAAGGCGGGAATTTGATGGTCGCCCTGTTGCTAGACATGAGAGTGGAACCAATGCCTCATTGAAACCACGAGTAATTCAATCTTTATTCGTGCTCTGACCAATCAAACTGGCTGATGTCACTGTCAGTAACATATTTCTAGAACTTCCAGCTGTTTACGACTGCACTATGAATGTCATTTATAAAAAGTGGCCACTATCACTCTTATTCTGATGCGATAGTTAGCCACAGCATTATCGTGCAGATCAACGCCTACCATTCCTTGGTTTTACTCATAAAATGAATGGTCTTAGCCTCTAATCATTTATTTGAAATAATTTCAAAAAGAAGATTTGAAATGAACAGGCATAAGGACATCAGTTACAAACAAGCAGAACCATTCACTGGTTTTTAAGTATAAACATATCCTTTATAATTTAAAAATACATCTTTTATCTGTACACTTCCCATTCTGAATCATCAACTGAACTGTTAGGTGCAACTATGCTGCACTATTGTCCAAACCAAGGAATCGATTTTTGAAATAAGAAAAGAAAACAGTGACAACTCAACATAGCATACACAACACAATATTCCATAAGTCTAATGTAACTAATGCTCAGAGTCCTAAGAGAATTTGTTACATGTAAGTGCAAAGTAAATATAGAATGAATTGAAAAATAAAACTTATGATTATAACGAGCCATGGGAAACTTAGTTCTAAATATTTATAATTATATTATTTTTAGGAAGCCTTGCCAGGTTCAATGCAAGAATATTTCATATAAGCCAATTGCCTTAGCAGTGGATGCTCATCAATAAAAAAATAAATCATAACTATTAAAAAACTTGATTGCATCAAATTAACAATTTCAAGGTCAATGTTTATTTACATTAGTTTGTTACATAAATCTGCTGTCGATAATTCTAAACTCTTGCAGAGGCTGTCGTAGTTCCTGATATCATAATTGTTAAATAATAATACATCAAACACCCAAAGAGGTCCATTGTTTATCTTTCCTTTATTTAAAGTGGTATTGTAAAAGTCAAGTGTCTCTTCTTCAACAATCATCTTCAGTAAAATTTTGCCTTCAGGAGACAAGATTGGGGACTTCAAATAGAGGACATCTTAGGGTGTTTTCTTCTAACCACAATTCTAATTTCTTGTCAAAAGAAAAAAAAGTAACTGAGATGAGGTAGTAGTGGTTTATTCTTCTGACAAATTTCCATGAAAATAGTCAACAACAACAAAGGAAATATTATGTGATTTCACATTCTCCATAGGACAAATTGCTCAAAATCTCATTCACTAGACAGCAGCATGTGTCTGGTGAACAAGAAACATGACAATAAGGATTCAACAAAAAAATAATAAACACATAGGTAAAATATTGAAATGTTTTCCCTAAAAAACTTAATAATAAAAAATATATTCTAAACAAATAAAAATATAATTTAATAAAAGGTTAGTCATTTCCTTAGTCAGGTGTCAATAAAGCAGCCCCTAGAGGTAAAAAAGGCCACTATTTTTATAAAATCAATTCTGTTAACAGACTAGACGTTTGAAACCCGGCATAAAAACAATATATACAAAATATACTAACCTGGAGAAAGCTCACTCATCTTAGAAAATAAAATTAAACTTCAAGGAAAATAAATCAGCTGGTGTTTAACTGCCGCGTTTTTAAATAATGTCAAAGCTAAAACAATAACTATTTCAAAAAAAGAAATTATTAGATCCTTCCGTGGGAGTAGTTAACGTGACAACACAACACAAACTAATGGATGACATTATCAAAGAAAGAGCAATAAGCACGATCCAAGTGGCCATGCACAGTTAATTAATTATTCAAAATGAACATGATATGATAATTTCATTTCACTAACAAAAAGTGAATAAAAATTTAACTTTACAAAATTATTAATCAGCTATATTAGAAAAATATGTACAAGAAGTCAGAGCCAGACTAACCAGTCCTTTAAATGATTTCATTCATTTGACTGAATCATATTCATTATAGCCTAGTACCGATTCAAAGAGGTAGGAATCAAAGAAATTATTGTATATTACGAAACGGTAAATAGGGATAGAGCTCTGTAGTGTGGTGCGTTAATAAAACTACATTTTTAATAAGAAAATGTGTTTTATTTTTGCAGACATTTTGACTTAAAATACAAGCATTTCATAGGGCCCTAAACAAGTATGAACAGAGTTAATACTAATTTATACAGGATATATCGCAAGTTAATGACGATACTCTGCGGAATGAAACTAGACAAAAAAATGTAGTTCAACACCACCAACGACACGTTTCTATCTCACTCCGTTTCAGACATATGGCGTTCTATAGATTCTTTAGAAAAAAAAAACGCGATATTAGTTGTACAACTCCAATTTCTCTGCTTGTACACAACTCAGCATTAAATTTGCTTTAAGGCTATTTCACATTAAATGTTCACGTTTATCTCATCCAAACCGTAATATCAATTCAAAATGTAGAAATTAATAAAAGCTTCTGGTTAGTGACAATATTTCCAAAATCACTACTTCCCCCCCCCCCCCCCAAAAAAAGAAAAAAAAACGAAAAAACCCTGCTGGCTGCCGAAACTCACAGAAGGTGTAAAATGTAATCAGCTTCCCAACGATATACTCAGAACTGATATTATATCTGAATTTCATAATGTAATTGGAATTCTAGAGTGAAAAAACATCAAATTAATAAAAGTACCATTATGTTCATTTTCGTGATATCAGAAATAAATGAAAATTACTCTTGATGAAATTTATATTTAATGATTATAGCAAGTCTAACATAAAAGTTGAATATAAAAAAAAAAATGCATCGAAAATTTTAAATATTCTTATAACGTGCCTCCTCACAGAACACACTGATGACACCTGGTCACCCCACAGATGTAATCCTTTCAAGCTCATCATGGTTAGCTCTCATTTTCACAAATAATTCGCAAATCCTTGTGATCAGGTGGTTTACGTCCTAAATGGATACTTCGTACATTTGCCATTTTAGCCGGGTTTTCAGCCAGCGAATGCATTGGGCCAAATCCCCCAATCCATACTGAATGCTGTACATACATATATCGGTCTGAAGAAGGTCCGCACATGAATTTAAACCTGTCCTCGTAAGAACAGGTATCATATACTGTCCACAGACTGATAACCACACTTCACACTGGACTGATACTGGAAGTGGTGTTTCCTCATAACATGTGGATTATCTTATTACTTATAACGGATTAGCTTAATGAACATTACTCTTAAGATGGATTGGGTGATTTGGCCCGTGCATTTGCCGGCTGAAATCCCTGATCTGATGTGGCTTGACTTTTAGGCATTGGACTGGCTTAAGTCGCAAGTGTATAAAGATCCCATTTAGGACATAAACCACCTGATAGCAAGGATTTGCGAATCATTGCGGAAATGTGAGCTAACCATGATGAGATTGCAAGGACAGCAAGTGCGCACAGTGGAACTAAATGCCGATTTTTAGGACATGGCTTTCTAAGTGTTAGACAAAACAAGTACCTACAGTAAACTTTACTCCATTAAATTTCAAGCCTGGGAATAAGGGAAAAACATGTAAAATATTTATTTTGTTTTTCTAAATCAAAATTGTCACCACCGTTATTTTCTATTGGTTCTGAGACGTGAAATGTTTTAGTCGGCTGTTCTGGATTACATCATGAGGTCAATCTCATAAGCGGGGTTCCTCCCTATGGAACCTTTTTCTAAAGAACCTTTAGAACGGCATGTGTTTGGAACGGAGTGAGATATAAATTTGTGGTTTGCTAGTGTTTAACTAAGTTTTTTTTTGTCTAGTTTCGCCGCCTATAGTATTGTAATTAACTTGCGATGAGCGCGGGTTTTTTTTTCAACGGATTCGCGTTTAGTGCATCAAAATACGTTATAGTGCAAACTTTGAAGAAAATCGTAGCTGAGGACGCTCTCCTTCAGATTTACCAAAAGAACTATGCTTCAAATATGTGGAATCATTTCTGAAACCGGGAGATAGGGCTAAGTTGGAGGACGGTAGGAGGGATTGTTTCACGATTTCCCATTAACGGTAGGTAGTCAGAGATGACAGCTGTTTGAAAAGAGGCGTCATAAAAACTCAAGTGACAATGGAAGTCAGGCGGACATGAAAGGTTTTATTTTAGTTAGGGGGTGTGAATTTGGATGTTTTTATTATATGGGCAATGTTTGGTTATGCTACTCAAACATTTTCCAAAATGTCGATTCAATAATTGTCATATCTCTTTATATGTGTTAGCTGTTTCTGTTTGATCAGAGAGTGAGCGTATGTCAGTTTTCAACTTTAGCTCAATATCTCGCCAAACAGAGATAGTTAACACAGTTGAAGACAAATGCATTTTATTGTCTAGACATTTACCCAAACAATTCACGAATGGCACTCTTTTCGTCTCCTTGAGATTTTTTGTATTTACTTCATATGGATTAAGAAAGTGAATATATTTTTCAGCTGTAGTAATCGCTGCTTGTAAGCAGGTATTTCCGGAATTTTATCTATATTCTCGAGCTGTCAAGCAGTAATAAGAGCTCTATCCATGAATAGAATAAAGTCCAAGATGTCGCAGGAGTGTAAAATAAAATTCTCATCTGGAGAAATCCTTGCTTAAATGGAGTAAAATCCGATTAGGATATATATATTGCTTTTTTTATAATAATCCTATACTAAAGCCTGTCATTATATTATGCCAATCTACTTCTTGCTTTACCTTCTTTGTTACTACTTTCATATTCAATGAAAAATAAAATATTTGAAGATGATTCTTTTTAGAGTCAAGGAGTATGTTTAATAAAAAGAATATTAAATAAAATATGCTAGACTTTGATTTTTCACATTGTTTTAAATTACTGTTGATATTTCAATATGTAAATATATAGATATAGGTTATTAAGAAACCAGTGGAAAACGGCGAAACTTCAAAACAAAGGCTCCCGACGTTTTGATTGGCCCAAAAATGAGGGAACTCTTTTTGTTTTAGATGTTTAAAACAATTTTATACTCCTTGGAAATCCTGAGCAATAATGAAAAGAAAATGTATTGTTAACTTTAAAATGTTTTGTGAAAAGACCCATGTTTCATTCAATTGAGAAATTTATTTGAAAACAATGTTTATGTTTTACGAGAGAATGGAAATTTCAGAGTACAGTCTCTTAGAAATATATTTCTTATAAAGATTTACGTAGGATATTTAACATTATTTGGCTTCTGCTGTTTACGTCTGGAAGTTGCTGATTTATACTTCGTATCCCCTGTTGTTCAGCAATCCGCAAATTAAAGGTAAGTTCACAGTTACGCTATCTTTAGACACAATGTAACTACCTTTTATATTTGGTTTAAAAGAACTTTCATTTATTTCAGGAACGTCATGTACATTAATTTACTAGTCACATTAGTTCTGAAATTACTAATTTTTTCTTTTAGGGCTTGATTATTATGAAATGTAATTATTATTATTCTAATCGTGAGTTCTGGTTCTTTTATCAAAGGCCACCTTTTATTTCTGATGTTTAGACAATATATTTCTTTTGTGGTTAAATTAAATTGTGGCAGGGTATTTAATTACTTTGTCTTAAATATTGGCTATCATCTATCTTCGCAATGTGAAATATAAATATACTGGAGTATGTATGTCTAAGAGTAGAACTTTCATGTGAGTATTCATTTCAAGCATTTGGTTGATTTTGGATCTATTTTTTAATCCATGAAACAAGAGATATATATTTATTAGAGTACTCTTTTGATTTCTCCATCTACACTCATTCGTGGCAGCTTATTTTAGGTTTTCATTTACAGCATAACAAAGTAATTTAAAATTTAAAATATTGGTTCTTCAATTAGATATTGTAATCTCGAACATTCAATATATATATATTTAATATATAGAAAATAGTAATGGGGACACAACATTTTTTTTGGGGAGGTTTTAATATGTGTGATATTTTTTATAACTTGCCCTCTTTTGAAGAGCTATTGCACGGATGTTAATTGTCCTACATCTTGAACTGGGATTTTCAATTTTTGAGGGTTATTTTATTTCAATCTGATTATTATATGACAAAAGATTTGGGAGCTGCTTCTTTCGGTGCTTAAAACTCATCTGAAGGAATCATATAAATTGTCCTAGTTTAAAAAAGATATGAGAAAAGTTACGAATATGTATGTTAAATTCTGTTTTAAATTAGGAATATAATAATAATTCCATGAGCTGAGATTGTTAACTAAAGTTTACTAAAATGTATGATATATATATATTAATAAGGACTCATATTTTATGAAGTACATAATTTTATTGCTAATGTTTCAATATCAACATTTTAGTTATCATAAGTGTAATATAAAAAATGAAGCACATTTGACAGTTTTAATAAGAATAGATTAATAGTTCATAACAAATGGTAGGAGCAAGCCACGTTGAATATGCTGGTTCCCTTTGATCATCGAAGTCTAGCCACACATGCTAATAGCATTATAAAAGAGTGACAACCTGTTGATAGCATGTCAGGCAGTTTGTGCTCCGCTAAAATAACTGATAGTTGTGTCATTTTATTTTTTAATTATCGAAGTTAGCTTAGCTGACTTCTTTCACCTTATTGGTGGCATACATCATTATCTCACTCGAAGGAGTCATGTCAGCAGATGCTTCGCTTTTGTAAAGGTATACAGCGTTAACCCTTTTTGCACCCGTGAGCTACTATAATTGCTCGGTGAGAGGTGGGCTCCCGGGACCATTAGTTACTATAGTAGCTTTGTGAGAGGTGGGCTCCCCGGACCATGTGCTACTATAGTAGCTCGTTGACAGGCAAGCTCACCGGACCATGTGCTACTATAGTAGCTCGTTGACAGGCAAGCTCACCGGTCCATGTGCTACTATAGTAGCTTTGGGAGAGGTGGGCTCCCCGGACCATGAGCTACTATATTAGCTTGGCTTCTCCAGTTTTTCTAGACCTTGAGCTACTTTAGTAGCTCTGCTCCTTGAGCCATCTTCTAGTGGTTCTTATGACAAGCTCAAGTTTTGCTACCCTTTTCGCACCTTTTTTTTCTACCCACTATTTTTCCTAAACCCGTTTCTACCTGCTGCATCTATACACCCCTGCCTTGTAGGTCCCCTCAGTCTACTTTCTGGGTTTATACAGTGTATTGCTTCATTAAAATGTCAAAGTGTGTGTAGGAAGAAACAAAAAATATCGCAAACCAAATACTTCTGCATCTGTAAGGAATGCGATACATGCTTGTGTGGCGTGCCACAACTCCATGTGCAAAAGAATTTTTAATTTCTTTAAAATATATAAGATTTTAATTTGCGAGTAATTAGAAAAAAAAAAAAAAATAGGTTAACCTGTACCTGCCCAATGCCCGGATCAAAATGGATGATGGGAAACTATGCATAATTAAAGAAAAGAACACAATTGCGCAGTCAAAAAGTAGTCGGCACAGTTGGCATCACTAGTACTCGGCCCAGCGAGCCCACTTTAACTCCACCGTATTCGCTCAAACCATCAGTTTTATATGAATATATACAATAAAACAAGATAAGTGGCACAAATAAAGTATTAGTAATTCATTAATCCTTGTAGTTCTTGCTGTAAACAACATCAAAATCTTGCCTAAACAAATTATTTTTATCTTATTTAGTTAACCTTTCTCCACAGGTGTAGTGCATCATGCATTTTTATTTGGCAGGTATGTATAACAAATTTTGTATCCTTGAAAGGCAAAAAATAACTGAAATTTAGTCTTAACTTGGGAGCATTGGAGGCCAATTAAATATAAGTCTCTTTACGAATACAACTCCTTAAAGAAACATCAGAACGTCATATCAGCCTCATATCAGAGAGATCTGGCATATTTTCTCAGAAGGAAATAGGGGTGCCACTAAAAAAATTTAAGATATCCAAAAACAACCACTCTAAGCAGAGCCGAAAATACCACTTTAGAAATTGATCAGTCAGTGCATTATCTTATTACAAGACATTTTTTGCTGGAGGGCCAATTTTATGGGAGAGCTTTAGGTAAAAAAACAAAAAAAAAAAACAAAAACAAAAAAAAAACAATTTATTTAAGAAAATAACAGTAAAAAAAAGATAACTTCAGCCAGAGAGTACAAACTACAATCTTTAGATTTAAGGGACGTTTTTTAAATGGCAATTCTAAATTCAAAGTTTTGGTTCAGATAGATTTAATATGTTTGAAGAATATTCAATATGAAGTAAGAACGGCAAAAGTCAATCCTACAGTCAAAAGCGGGGGAGGGTCTGTTACGGTTGTGGGCTATGTCGGAACATTATATTTCATTGATGAGATTATCACTGTAGGAATTTATATTAATGTACTCCGCCAATTAAATGAGGAGTGCTGTTATTTTGGATCTAAAATAATCATTCGTATTTCAGTAAGATAATGACCAAAAGTGTACAGTAAAAGCCACAAACTACTACCTTGATTACTCTAAGCCCAGATCTTAGTACAATTTAAAATCTAGGGCATTTTGTGCATTAATATTCGAAACAATATATTATTTGTCAGGGAAGGTCTTCAACATACTCTTTGAGAATGATGGAATATTATTGATTTAAAAAAATATTAAATGATTATGTTGATGAATTGTGTTAGCTAATAATTTGTTGCTTTGATAAATAACAAGAGTTTTTTCTGTAAAGAATTTTTATTTGTAACCTTGCTTATATAAAGAAAAGATTGCATATAGATATTTATTTTTCAAAAGTGAACTCTGTCCAAACCTCTAACCAACATACGATATCTACAATAGAATATAGTAGGAGTAGTATGGAATCATTATAGTTGTTTATATTCATTCATTTGTTATGATATTTACTTCCAAAGATTGTTTTAAAAGATTATATTATTTTTATTTTTTTTTTTTTAGATGGCCCTTTCCAACAATAATATCGAATTTAATTCTCCTGCCAAGGAGATGTTTTCCTGGGTCACACCTGACAATGACATCAATAAATTAAGTTTCCCATCAAAAAGAAAATGTAACAGCGACAGCGGATACGTGAGTTCAGGCATACTAAGCCCAGCATCAGGATCCAGAACCACGAGCGTAAATCGCATGCCGATGACTCCTGACATATCCACCTGCAATAGATTCCGGCCGAGGGTTGAAGAAGGTATTTATACTCCAGCGCTGAGTGTAAAACCCGACTTTTTAAAGAAAAGGCTGCTCCAGTCGTCGGAGAAAATGCATTCTTTGAGCATGTTGAATGCAATGTCTGTCGATGAGGTAGACTCTTATTCGGATTTTATGGAAACTTCATTGTACACCGAACCAATGGACATCTCCAGTATTGAGTCGAATCAGCACAGCCTAGTGAGTCAGGTAGATTTAGTGGCAGAAGAAAATCTTGATTTGCGAGAGATTAGTAAGAAGATTACTATTGATTTATCTGTAGAAGAAGTTAATTCTCTCTGTTCTGAACCTATCACGCCTTTTAGGAGCAAGATCCCGGCTGATAGGTTGTACACATCATCATCTTCACTCAAATATTCACTCACATCCCCTAGGAAAAAAAGGCAATTATCAAAACAGAAAAGATCACTTGTCGGCTTTGAAAGAGTGGACTTCCTTTCTCAGCTCGGTGAAAAAAATAACTATAGCCTTGCTGTTTGCAAGATACTTGATTATCTGTCAGATAGTGATTTGGGTAATGTAACTATGGTTTCAAAAACTTGGAAGAGCATATGTTTAAGCTATCCTAAAACTAAAGAGAGATGGAGAAAGTACACTGCTGATAGAAAAGAGAGGAAGGAAAATCTTCATTGTGTAAGTTTTTTATGTTATTTTTTATGACACAATATTTTTAAATTTTATTATCAAACAAGCTCTTACTCATGGCTTATAATGAAAATAATTATTATCTTGTTATATTTATAAATTAAATTGATGAATCTCAAAACTGAGAAAGTTTACCCGTGAACCTAGTATGCGAATGTTCTTGATTAAGATCAACCTAAATGTTGAATACCATTATCCATAATGATTCCTTTTTTTCTTCTGTATATTTTTTTACAGTCATTTCTTTTACCATATTCTTGTAACTAAATATCCAACTATTTTCCATATTTATCTTGTTTATTCCTAGTTCTATTTATCTATTTTAATACTTTCACGGTTTTGTCATCTGTTTATAGAACTGTTTTAGAATAAAATAAGGTTCTTGATAGGTTTTATACAGTAGCGTGGATTTCTGGTCTCTGTTTTTTTTTTATTAATAAAATGAAGTTAAGGTGACAGTGAGGATAGTATATGAATATGTCAGCTGAATTTTAAACTCCATATAATTATTTCCCTGAAGCAATAACATATTGTTAACTTGATAGCAGATAAAATAGTTTTAGCCTTCTAATCACTTGATTTTAGAATAATTTCTTAATGAACACTCAGAATACTATTTAAAACTCATTATTCAAGCTAATGCCATTCTGGAGAAAATATTATGCATGGCAATGATGAGTTATTATAGAATTTTATGAATTATTATAGTTTAAAAAATATATGCATTTATTTAGAATAATTTTCTAATAAATTGCATCTATGTTGTAGAGTGGCGGAAAACAAAAGCGAGTTATGACTCCATTGCTGCGCATGAACCACAGTACCCCCTTACAGATGCGGCAGCCTACCAGTCCTCCTGTTAGCCCTAGTAAATACAGATTCCATTTGTTCCAGAAGGTGTTTATTTAATTTTTTATATTTATTTTACTCATAAAACTTCATTTATTAAACTTTCTGTTTCATAGAACTTACTTATTCCTTAAAACTTTCACTATATTTCAAAACCTATATTATCAGAAAAATTATAATATTAAAAAGTCTGTCACGCAGAAGCTGCATAACTAAGCAATTTCCTCAGAATTTGGGTTGTGTTGACTGCTTTCCAACAGTTTTGGGTTCGCCTTACCAAGATGATTCATTTCATACCCCACATGATGGGTATCCAAAGGAGCAATTCCAAACAGGCACCCCCTCCACCTGGGAGCAGAGTCAAACAGAACTTTTCTGGTTTTTTCAATTTTTGCCTTATATAGTAACCTAATATCTATCATCCTGCAAAATTTCAAGTCTGTAGCTTTTCGGGAAGTGCCAAATAATTTTGAAGAGTGAGTCGTACAGATTCCGATTTTCCATCACCTATATCTCAGAAACGCTTCAATGTAGAATTATGAAACTTTCCAATTTACTCACTTCTATTATATACTAGCTGACCCGGTGTACTTTGTACTGCCTAACAGTCGATTATTTAATTTTTTTTTCTTTTAATACTTATTATGCTATTTGGGACACCCGGTCAGCTAGTAAGATAAAAAAAAAAGAAAAAATAAACTTAATAAGTCATCAATTACATTTTGTCAAAAAATAAAAATTATAAAACACTTAAAATTCTTTTAATAGTCACTAAAAATCACAATGAAAATTACAATATCATATTTCTTATTATGATACCTACTTATGATATTTCATTTTATTTTTACTTATTCTAAATTAAGTTTCATTTTTATTGTAGTACTTAATGGTACACGATATTCTTTGTTTGATTACCTGACGCGTAAATAAACAGAGCAGATGGTTTTCCAACACGGGAACAGGCAACATACAATTGACCATGCGAGAAACATGGGTTTTCTAGATTAATACCACAAACACATAATGACTGCCCCTGGGATTTGTTTATAGTCAAACTGAGTTCATAGGTCCAATAGCAACACAGCTGTAAGCACTGTAATCAATTGACAGCAGCTCGATTCAAACTTGCACCATTATTAGTCGAATGTCGTGCTTCACGGGTTTGTCTTAACCGAATTCTTTCATGTTCATTGCGATTTTCACGTTCCTCGGCAGTACAATTAAATTGATAATTTATTTACTTTTTTCTGATTCTTTGAATTTCGGGTTGTTCTGCATAAATTTGTCCGCCGCCTTATAGGAGGCATATTTAGTAAGTCACAAACACACAACACTTAAGTAATTTTATAGAAATTTGTGGCTTTTAGATTTAGTAATATTATAGATGCACAGCAAAGAGATGTTTAAATATCAAGTGACATTTTACCAAAGACAATTTGTTTTTGAGTAATGTTACCATCGTATAACATTTGACAAATATTCACATTAATATTTATACGATACTAATGTCACTCAATTGTTTTGCCTTCCCAGAACCCTTCTACTAACACTTAAACTTTATGGTATGGTATTAAAGTTCTAATTGACCTTTAAGTATTATTACGAATCTTTTGTATGGGAATATATAAAAGTGGGGTCTTTTTTACTTCATTAACGCAAATATAAATTAATTTAAATTGCATTGTTAACATGTGATTCTATTGTCACCTAGTGATTACTTGTTCTTATTTATTTAATTTTTTTTTTGCTTATACAAAAATAACCTAATACGTTAACTGTTAAAAATATTATAATTGAGAACATATGCTTTTATTTAGTAATGAATTTGTGTTAACAAAGTAAAGAAGACCCGAAAAGTGTTGTTTTTAGATTTTTTCAGGCAATTTTTTAAATTATTCTCTCCGTAAAAACCATTCTCGTAGTTCAAGGATTATTATAAAAAAAGAATTAGCAAAATCGGTTCAGTTGCTCTCAAGATTTGCGCTTATCCAACATATTTAGCGATTCATTTTTATATAATAGAAGATTACCAGCATAAAATTACATATTTTTATCCTTAACTGGTTCAAAGTTATGAGACGAACAAAATCAGCTCTAATACTTTGTGTAATACACACTCGGTGTGTTTATGCCAGAACTTGGCCTGGCACACTGCCTTGCATCTAGATTTTAAAAAGTCCAACTCGCAGGAATTGCATCATTAAAGCGCGTTTCCGTTCTTATGCCTAGTGTCATTTGGCAAGCACAGAATAGAAACAGTAAATGTTTTGTTTTACTCTTTTGTGAAAAATGAAATCTGAGAAGCATTATTTTAGGTACCAAAACAGGAAAGAGTATATTAAATGGAAATTACTCCTTCGCCTTAGACAAAAACACGTTGAAAAGAACGAAATCAAAGAATTCAAATTTTAAGCACCGATTTTCCGAACGAGATCACCCCATCAAAAATACTTCAGAAGCTTTCGAATCATTTATGTCCACATACTACAAATTCCCAACCGTGCAACGTATTTAAGAAAATATACAAAAATCCTAAAACTGTTCGACTGTTAATAAAATATATATATTTTTTTAATACTTTCTTAACTCAAAACTTAACCAACATTTAGATATCTTTGTTTTGATGATTGTCATAAGCGGGATTTACCCTTATGGAGAGAGGGAGTAAACACACTTATTTACTTAATTTTAAACCTCAAGAGATTGTGGAAAAAATAACGATATTATAGACAAAAAAAATAAAAATTTAACTTACAGCTCCTCTCTCGTCCTGTTGTTTTCCTAGACTGAAGAAATTCAATGAACAAGCCCCCCCCCCCTCTTTTACTTGAGGAGGGCCTGTGAAACTGATTGGTCATACTATGAGAACTTATTAGCGTTGCCGGTTCCATGGGAGTGTGATTAGTGATAAGGATACCTGCCATGTCTGACAGATAACTCTATGAGTCATGTGCAAGAGATAAACAATTATCCATTACTCATTCAATCCTATCAGTTGTATTTTTATAATGTTCTGGTATTGTATCTCGTATTCAAGCCATTATAATCACCTCTGCTGTTGTATTGAAGTTCCAAAAGCCCCTGATTACTTGTAACCATTATTCCGGATTAACTGGCAGTGAATTTTTACTTGGAGCTTTTTCCAACCAACCAATATAATTTTTAAAATTTATTTATTTCTTAACTAAGGGGAAAAATCTATAGAAACGTTAGCAGTAATGTTTGCTACAATAACATAATTAGTTTGTTGAGGTACTAACTTTTCTGTTTGATATCAATCAATTGGTTGAGATGATGATAACTGAAGTTCATCTAGTGGAATGTGCCTTCTGGAAATTCATCACTGTGCTATCAATTTTAATTTTCTGCATTTCAAAAGGAAGCTTGTTTTTTTACTTAACGAGTTTAAGTGTGTAATTTATATAAATCTTAACGTCCATTATTATTAACTAGGAGTTTTAGGACGGGCTATCTATAGGTTACCACCCTTTTCTAGCCAGGATAGGGCTGATGCCTTTTCTTTTTTCTAAAGAAAAGCCACCGCCCCATAGTGGGAATCGAACCTCACACCTTAACAATGTAATTTAACGCACTCGCAATAACAAATTTCACGAAATACAATCATTTTATACGAGTCAAAAAAGGGTTGGGAAATGCCTTGTTGATAAATTGTTTGCCCAGGTTAGGTAAACTGTTTCAGCAACCCAAAAAATAGGTCTAAATTTACGATTTTTCTACTTTTAGGAGGCACAGAAGCTGAAGGAAAACGAGAAGCTGCTGGCCTGCCCTCGGTGCTCACTCCCTTCGACCGTGAGCCCTGTTACTCGCTTCGGTCGATGCAGCCGTGCAGGATGTGGATTGGAGTTCTGTAGTTCCTGCAAATCACCTTATCATGGCACCACACCTTGTACTACATCGACTCCAACAAGTCCACTACGACCAAAGAGGATTGGTAGTAAAGAGAGCAAAAGGTTTCTCAGAAGACTGTGATATTCTAGATGAAAATATGCTTATTTATCTATTTTTTTCTAATTGTGTTAAAAATGCTCATATATTTATTAAATGTTGAAAATTTGTTACAAAGCCTTTGCATCACATTGTGAACCTGCCTTAACGTACAAATTTAGCTAATATTTTTATTGTCTATGTTACATAATATTGAGATTATAAGTTTATACATTTATTCTGTGATGCAATTCTTAAAGAAACTACATAACTGCATGAATTGTACAAAATTTGCTCTCTATGCCTGCTTTTTTAGCAGGTAAGAATGTACAAATATTATTTAGTATAGTTATAATTATTTTTTATATTTTGTAATACTTTTTTTATACTTTTGTACTACTTAATAAGTTAAGAATTTATAAATAAAAATAAAAAATACACAAATGAGTTGTAATTGTTGATTGTTATCATTTTGTCATATTTTCATATTTAATAGTTTTACATTGTGTCCATTCCATTTTATCAGATGGTAACACTTCGCAGACGAGAAAGAAAAAATAGTCCCCATTGAAAAATGCCATTGACGAAGTGGTGCTTTAGGGCAGGAGAAAGGACCAAAAAAAAAATTAATAAAAGGAGATATTTGCTCAATATTCAGGTCTGCATATTTTGTTACTGTTCCCATGGAGTTTTGCTTGCTGAAGCCAAGATCACTGTCTGATGAGTAGAAACAGTTATTTAAGTTTACAAATTACCTAAAAATTTTATACTAAATTTTGTCATTTTATTCTCATTATTCAATTATTTCTCCATGCCAAAGGTCATGGGTTTGATTCCCACAAGGGATGGTGGATTTTCCTGATCCTGGCTAGAAAAGGGTGGTAACCTATAGATCACCCGTCCTAAAATTCGTAGTTAGTTAAATAAATATTCAATTATTTAAACACTTTGAAAAAGATAATTCATCTTGGATTTTTTTTTCTTTTATTCAAATATAAAAAGGGGTTTTGATTTGCCAATGAATAAGTTAAGTATGCCTTAACCATTATTATTGAGTTTACTTTAAATATATCAAAAATGTGAATGAATAGAAAAGACCAGTTGGAAATCAAAATTCACTGTATCGCTTGATCAAAATGAATACCTAACTCAGAGAAGAAGAATTTAAAAGAAAAATCTAAAGCCTCATTAAATACTTTTGAGATAGACTTTAGCGTTTGCTGCCTGGCATAAGGACTGAATCGTCCTAGCTTTAGGATGCCCAAAATCATGTGAAGAATTGAAAACGAAAGACTTTTTGTTTAGTTTGTAAATTAATAAAAATGGTGTTTTATCTACATTTTTTGTTTGTATGTGCCTCACTTCTCATTTTTAGCAAGATAACTGTACGTAATAGACCAAAGTGGCCGCCATATTTGGATTCTGCTTGCCCAAAAACATAAAATTCAGCTGAAACATTTCATGCAGCCCTCACACAAATTTTTTTGCAGACTATGTAATTTTTTGATTCATAAATACAATTGAAGGAGAGAAAAAATTATATAATTTATACTAGATTTTATTTAATTACAGCAATCTTTGAGTTAAATATATTAATCCTAATAACAAACTAAATTACATGGCATTAAGTATTTTAATATTAAGATTTCTAAGATCACTTTCAACAGAGATGCTTGAACCTTAATTTAGGATATATAAAAATAATAACCTTATTAAAAATCACAGAAAATAGAGTGCTCTCTAGATCTACAAGGATTCAAGGAGCTTCATAGAATGCATTACTTTCCAGGTACAAAAGAGGCTTCATTGGCCGACTCTAGTCAGTACTATTAGAATGAAAAAACCCTTCGGTTCAATGATTTAGGCTGCTCAAATGACACATTCACATGCTCCTCTGAAATGCCCCATTTAAACAACCCATCTACTGAAGATCGTTCTGGTCGCCTTCACACTGGCATCAGCCAAAGCCCATGACGTATTTTGGTATCTGGTAGGTCAGAGCCGGTATAGCCATTATGACAGACATCCTACATTGAAACACAATAATTGATTATAAATTGTGACAGGTTTGATATCGTCCCTACCATGTCAAACTATCGAATATACAAATTGGAGCAAACTAGAGAACGAACATAATCTATTCATTGACGAAGTAATATATTGAAAAATGGTCACATTCAATACTTTATTAAGGCATTAAAGGCTGTTCTAAAGGGGCTAGAGTTCAGACAATTTACGACAAGCCGTATCATCCACAATCCAAGAGCAAAATCTTGAATCTAAAAAACAAAATTTTGCATATTCGATAGTTTGACAGGGTAGGGATGATATGATACCTAATAATAATATGGAAATAGTTTAAGAATAATAATATTTTGACAAAATTGTATGTATGCAATGATTGAGTTAGTAATTGGTAATTATAGGGATATTCTAAGACTCCAGAGAGTATTCACCCTATCCCCACTGGTGCAATCTCACAAAAACGCTTTCCCCGAGCTGATCATGCATTGGAGCAGGCTGACAAAGACACTATGTTCTCTCTTAAAACTGAATTCTCGCATTACCAAGGAGCTTTTTCTTGATATTCTAGTAGTTCCCTTACCTCACCTCTAGATAAAATTTGGTGTGTGACTTGCTCCTATCTCTCTTATAAGGACAGCTCAAAAATGAGTTTTGTAGTGTGCAGTAGAAATAAAAGAGATTTCAACATGGGGCAAAGATTTTGGTGTGTTCCCCATGTTTCCAGATATACCAGAAAATACTAATATTACGTTATTAACCCTGTGATATGCAAATAAAAAATTTGATGCCTTCAAAAAATATTAAATATAGCTCACCAAAGTTTTAAGTGCAAGCTTAGGAGCAGAACGTTTTATATTGATATTTACGTTGGTGTATGATATAATAACATTCACAACACTTGATAAAAGTCCGAACAACAGTTTTAAAAAGTATAATGAGGACACTTAATACATTTGAAATTATATAAGGTTATTTCAAAATAAAATATTTACATTATATATTATTCAATTCATTGTAAATTATATATTACTGAGTGTCAAAAATATTCATTTTTTTGAGCAATCACTTCATTTATTATAGGAAAAATGTTACGCTTAATCTGATTCTTACATCATCAAAATGATCTAAAAATGTAATTAACACGATCACAGAATTTTTATATAGATGAGACCATGTCCATGTTTTAACCCTTCTGTCAGACTCACAGAAGTTCTTCACTATGAGTATTTTCTGGTTTGCTTATTTAGAGTCATTTACCAGCCAAAGAGTTCTTTTCTGAGGCTTGTAAAATATTACTTTTACCACAAAGAGTTAAATCAATCCTGATTTACCTTTTGCAAGAAGATTATATTTAAAAGTATTTAGAAAAATGTTGAATTAAAATACTAAAATGTGGAGATAAATATTTAGATAATATTATCATAAGAATTAGCTCAGAAAATAAGAAAATTAAGTTAAAAAGAAAGAAAAAACTTACCCATTATTTTTCCATTCCGCCACCATGTTACAAGAGCACACACCACAGTATCCCATGTATATTGGGCCAATCCACGTCTAAATAAAAATGTATCCAACTCCATACTATACTATGTTCTGGTTAAAATAATATATGTCTACTCTAACATAGATAAATGATTCAAAGGCAAGGAATACTTAGGCTAAAGAAAGTAGTTAAAATGAAATTAATTGAAGAAAGAAAGAGAAGACTTATTTACAATTAAAATTGTAATTGAAAATGAACAATCTATCCTTTTTTTTCTTTATATATTTTTATACCATAGTTTCCCTACGGTGAGGGAGTTTATTTTTCTGTACACCCCCTGCCAAAATTGACGTACTATATGTGTGATAAGTATTTTACAAGCTTAAATTGATTGACAATGTTCTTTTTTTTTTTTTTTTTTTTTTTTTCTTTCTTTTTTTTTTTTTTTTTTTTTTTTTTTTTAATAAAATAATACTACATAAACTGTAGCTCATGTTTTCAAAAAGTAAAATAGCCGAGGATGTTAACTTTTTAGTTTAGTTGGTGTGGATCATTCCAGGTATACTCAACACAATTTGGTAGAACTCACATCTTAGATTTCTGAGTGTACTATTAATAGGGAAACTCCAAATTTCATAGAAACATTGACTCCCACAGTATTTTTCATGATTCAAATATTGATTATCTGAGTCAAGCAAAGGAATTGACATGCTACATGATGATGCAGCTAGCTATGAGTTGTCTCATAATCCAAGGAGTTTTATTAATTCATGTGTAATTAATAAAACTCCTTCAATTGTCAATTGCACAATCACAAAGTTGTCTGTTAATTGGCAGTCAATGTGTTAAGACATGACTTCTCAATTTTGTATCACAGCTATGTGAAATGATAAAAAAGGTCTAGAACCTTTATGGATATTGTTTAAATTATTGTAGAAGTTCTGAGAGATATAGAGAACTTCATATGGCGTCATTGCATGCATATACAGTGTCTCTCATAAGTAATCAGAAAAACTAAAGTCTCTATATTTTTTAAAATGTTTTAATATAATTGTGGCTTAAAAAAAAAAAAAAAAAGTCCGACTCGCAGGAACTGCCTCATCTTAGCGCGGTTCCGTTCTTATCCCTAGTCTAATTTCGAAAGATTAAAATAGAAGCAGTTATTATTTTGTTGAGAGGAGATCGTTGACCGTTGATGATGCAAGGTAGGGATTGTCCGGGTTAGGTCACTGCTACTTAATAATACATACCCCATATGTGTAGGTATGTGGGCATATATATGTACATATGTGTGCGTGTATATGTGTATGTGTATATGCATATATATAAATATATATATATTATATATGTATATATATATATATATATATATATATATATTTACATAGATATGTGCATATATTAGTGTTAAATATGTCCTACTTGTATTTACAGCCCTGATGAAGGCTTGAAGTTCAAGCCGAAACGTCGGCACAATAAAACCATTTTTACGATAAAATGTAGTTTTATTAAGTAGCAGTGACCGAACCCTGACAGTTATATTTTGGTTCCACCAGTCTTGAAAGGTAGGATTTACAATCTGACCTGGAAGGGTCGGCAACACAAGAAACCGTCCCGCTAGTTGCAAGGTCTTGGAATCTTGGAAATCTATATTTCTAACAATAAATTGTTTTTGTTATTTTACTTAACCTGTTTTATTTTCGAATACATTATCCAACTATAAGCAATTAAAAAATAACAAGGAATAAAATACAGGCGAAAAGAACACTTTGAATAAGCGAAATCAATTACTTTAAAGCTTTAAGCTCTTATTTCTCCGATTGACATCGCCTAATCAAAACTTTCATTAGAACCTTTTATGTAGAGCATTTAATAAGCTTTCTAATGGTATTCTTCCGTTTACCAAAATTCTCAACAGTTTTCGAGATATTAAAGAAAGTTCCCAAAATTTATATTATTTCTAGCAACAGAAAATTGGCCTCATTTTTCATATCCTGTTTTACACACAAAATTTTCGCAACATAAGAAATTACAAAACTAAAAAGCAATAAAAAACGAAGGGAAAGAGACAAAAATTACAACAAGAACGACAAAAACCCGTTCATAAGAACAAAACAGACGTATTTGAAGTTTTAAGCACTTATTTCTCCGATTGACATAACCTAATCAAAAATAGTTTTAGAATCTTTTTTGTAGAGAATTTAGTAAGCTTTCAAATAGTTTCTATCCACTTACCACGATTTCCCAACCGTGTTCGAGATATTAATGAAAGTATACGAACTTCCCAAAACTTTTCATGTCTGTTCATAAAATATTTTATTCTAACCCTTCCTTAACTCCAAACGTAACAAAACTTTCAACATATTAGTTTTAATGAAAGTAGAACATGCAGATAAAGTTTCAACTGAATCCCATGATTCTAAGTACCCAAACCAAAAACAATATTCAAAAAATATTTTTCCAATTTTCTCAAAAACGGTTAAAGCTATCGCCTTGAAAATGGTTTCATTCGTTTTCCTAGCCCAGGAATCATATAAAACGAGTACTTAGAAGCTTATGAACTCAAAAACGTAAGCGTTACGATTTTTTTTGCGCGAATTTCGCCCCAAACGCCATCTTCCGGTAGGCGGATTTCGCTGGTTAACGAACTTGACCTTTCAAATTGGACGACGGATTTTTGTACCAAATTTCATCAAAATCGGACCATTCGTCTTCGAGCTAGAGAGCGAACAGACAAATATATATATATATATATATATATATATATATATATATATATATATATATAAATATATACATATATATATATATACAAATTTGAACCACCATCATTTTCGGTCTCTAGGGGTTCTGAAACGCAAAATTTTCTAGTCGGCACTTCCGGATTGTTTAATTGTATCAACCTTATAAGCGGGGTTCCTCCCTATGGGGGAGGGAGGAACCGCGCTAAAAATAAAAAAAAAAAATAAAAAAAAAAAAAATAAATAAATAAATAAAAAAAAAAAAAATAAAATAAACGTTCACACATTTGACCGCCATATATAAAGGATGAACATAAGCTCAAATCCAATAATAAACACATATTAATTAGTCAACAAACAACAAAAACCATAAAAATATGAATATATTAGGTTACAAAAGTAATCAGAATTCTGAATAAAATTGACAAAAAACGCAGTTATATCGTTCTTCAGTACTTAGTAGTGAACTCTTCTCTTTGGATAACCTCTTGAAGCCTTGTCTTCAACTCCATTAATTTACATGACATTCTGGGGCTTATATTGCTCCAGAATTCCAATATCATGTTTTCAACTCTTCCTTGTTATTAAACCTTTTTTATCTTCTTCAACAATTGACCAAAAATTGTCTATAGGATAAAGGTCAGGTGACTGAGAAGGTGTCTCCAAAACATTTCTGCAATTATATAATAGCTATAATCTTGTTCTTAAGGCTTTATGTTTCAGGTTGTTGTCCAGATAGAATTTGAATGTATTAAAAATGTCCTTTTATAATATTTAATTACACATTACTGTCTATGATTCTGGCAATGAAAACTAAATTCCTCATTCACTTGGAGCTCACATAGCACAAGACCATCATAGACCCAACTCCGAGTGTTACTTGTAGAAGCTCTATTGATATGTTAGGAGAATTTATGCAGGGATTCTAGTGTACTTTTCGGACAATTCATATTTCATCCCTCTCGAACAGCAAATTAGGTCACCGTGTTTTTGCCCCACTTTTCAATCTATCCTCCATTTTAAATAATTTTATGATGTTTGTCACCGTCAAAATAGGCTTACTCTTGGCTCATTTGTTTGAATCTACAGCCCTTGTTGAGCATAGGATCTACATGCTGGTAAGTCTCAGTCGACATTGGTATTTACCACTAGCGTATATAGAAAATAATTTCGGGGGGGGGGGGGGGGGGGGGGGGGGAGCACCTAGGCACTAGGGATGTAGGGGAAATTTTAAATATTTTAGTGTAAAATGGTGAGTTTTAAGGTCCTCTGGACACCTAGTAGACCAGGGTAAATGTAGAAGAAATTTTTGGTGGTTATAGGCTTTTTTTACAAGAAATTATCCGCCCATGGTATTTACCATCTTATACTTGTGGTTATTGAGGTGAAACATGCAGCTGTGGGGACATTAGGGCTAGTACTGACTATTTCCTTCAACATAAGACTGAAGTTGATACGATAATGCCTAGAAAAGTGCTTAGAATTAAGAAAACCCGATATTTCCGATTACTTTTGAGGTCTTTGAAATTATATGTTTTAATCTATTCTTAATTCTATTTTTGGTTACAGATAAATTATTTTGCACAAATGTCAGGTTATTTTGATCCTTAGGAATGGTATGTTATGTGCCTATTAAAAAAAAAAAAAAAAAACAACAACAAAAAAATGCAGTTTTGATAAGTAATTAAAAGCTTAATTTCAAAATTTTGTTTTTCCGATTACTTTTGGGAGACACTGTACCCTTTACTATGGCATACAGACCTGATAGTAGGTCGGGGGAAGCTGAGCACCTTGCCTGGGCGCAATATGCAAGAAACACTTTTTTTTTAAACTAAGTAAGTAGTATTATGCAATTTGTTTATACATTTTAGAAAACAATTATATTGGATAGACTTTTGCACTCCACAAAGCAGCCCAGGGTTCTGTAACAAAGATTTCCACAGGGCCCTGTATCTTCAAAATTACGCTCTGATCTTATAAAATGTGCTTGATGAAAAAAAAAAAAACATGAAATTCTAGGGAGGATGTGTGGTAAATTTTGATTTAAATATGTCCTGGAATAACCCTTTGGCTTTGAAGAATTCTTAAAATGGCCTATTTCAAAGTGTTTATCAAGAATCTGAAATATTTACTTACTGAAAAATGGGAAACAGTAACTGGCTACAAATACAGCCTTACTTAAAATTAGTAGGTACAATATTAGGAAAATAATTACAATATCTATCACGACAAAGGCTGCCTATAAGCGAGCCGAAACTTATCTCATTTAATTTCTCTTCTTTTCTAAGCCGATTTCAACTAAACATCTTTCTTAAAAAAATAAATACCTTCATTTAAATTCAAAAGGATAAAATGCAAGTTTAAGAGATAGACCAATGAATAAAAATACCAAATCAATAAATAAATTACCTATAATTCTTCTTAAGACAGCTTGAAAATATCTTCAGAACATTGTAAAATGAAAATTAATAATAAAATAGACCCCATCTTCCTTGTTCCTTCCTGTAAGGTATGACTCATTTCTATGCTTTGATCAGTCACAAAATTAATTGACCAATGAAATACTTTTTTGTTAACCTAATTTCGTAAACTTTGTAAATATACACGGTACTTTGTCTCATTAACTCTGAACACTTTATTCCCAATTTTCATTGCGGACATTGTAGATCTAACCCTTTCGTGGCTCTGAATGAGTTAACTCGTGTTTGACAAGCAGGGGGCCCAGAAGCCCCAAACGAGATAACTCGTATTCCACTGTCGGTATCCCTGACGCTCCACACGAGTTAACTCTTGGCTTCTCCAGCCTAGTGCTGTTAAATCGTATAAAATCAGTGGGACTTAGCGAGAATAGACATCTCAGCATCATTAAATCAACGCCAGAGATCAATGTCTTATCCCTGATGCATCTAAAGAAGACATAATGAAATAATACATTCAATTAAATTTTCTGAATCTGTAATGACTAATAATTTTTCTGTAAAGGTTAAGGCATTATCTAACTTACATTAGTTAGAGACTTTATCTTTATCTCAATTATCTTGTAATTGCTAGTCGTGTTGATTTTATTGTTTACGAATAGAGCTTCATCCGGTTCTTCAAATATATAATTTTCGATTTCATCAAATCTTCTTCATATATGTATTTTTTTTTTTTTTGTGTGTGCATCTGCTGCCGAGGCCATTAGCACTTCTTCATATATTAATTGAAATTTTACATTGAGCAAGTATATTAATATCTAAATAAAAAAAGTAAAGTCCTACAATCGACATTTTATTTTTTATCAGTCCCGTAACAGGCCAAGAGGGCCCTGAGGGGCAGATACTATATGCATGGTCAGTACTATGCTCCGGCCGCCTGCCTTTCCCCTTGGCTGCTTCGACTGCTAGAATCATTAGCACCCGCACCCAAGATACCCATTACTAAATTAATTAAAGGCTGGGTTGGCCTAGGGACGGTCAGGGAGGCCGAATACAATCAACATTGTTAAGGGTAATTGTTGGAGGTTGAAGCTGGTGTGCTCCACCGCTCATTTGCAAGGTCGTACTCAGATTTGTCCCCCTCCTGTTGCTGCTTATATTTTTCTGTCGCAATTTGGATCTTGTTTAGTTTGGTCGGTAGAAATAGCCTCCTTAGGCACAATCAACAATGCACCTTGTTTTCGGTCTGATGAAGAGATGAAAGTAAATGCTCCAGGGGAGCACAGACGAAGATTTTAAAGGTATTTCTTCAGATTCATTTAAATGATAGAAAATTTTTTTTTAGTTTAGTATAAAATTACCAATTTAAAGGACATTTGACATTATAAATTAATTATTACAAATATATAAAAACAGAATGTTGAGAGATACAAAAGAGTCAAACGAGATGAGGAGAGATAGGCAAGTCTATTGGGGGAGTTAGACGGATAAGCATTGAGCCTACTTGGCACAGCGAGTCCATTCATTCACCAGGGTTAAGACTAATGAAAATTACAATAGTAAACAAAAATCGATTTACTTTAGAATCCAATGTATTTGTTTATAAACAAAAAAAGAGAATGAATGTTTTGATAGTTCCTCAAAATGTAATATGTTTACAATTCTGTATATATATATATATATATATATATATATATATATATATATATTGTACATCGGCTGCTGAGACCATTAGCACATACAATTTTATATTGTAAATAAATACAATTAGGGGCTTCATGATGAATTCTTTAATATTTATAGAAATGTAATCAGTTCTTTGAATACTAATACTTTCAGCCTACAAAGTAGATGACCATGAAGGCTTTTGCATTAAATAAATGCAGGATTTTAATAACTGGGATGAATGTCACTTTAAATAACAATCATTATTAGAACATATAGTCAGGTATTCTGACTATTTAACCAATTAGATATTTACAGGTAAAAAATACAGGAAGACGGCATTACAGAAAAAGTACACTTATACATAAAGTATAAAGCTGTACATATGACATATTTACATTTTTCTAAGTGATTTTTAAATGCCTTAATTTATTAAATTTCATATATTGAAGGGTTCAAAACTGTTTGTTTTTTGTTCGGCCTTGTAAAATTAAATGGCACTTTCTGAATCACTGACTAAGGCACTTTTATAAGAAAAGGGCCATATAGGAACATTCATATACGAAAAATTGGTCTAAGAGTCGCCATCTTCAAATCTCATCCGAAACGATACTGTTGGACTGTTATCGTTATTGGTAAAAGGTTTTAAAATCTAGCCTGAGCATGGGTTCTTTAAATATAACTAGATTTTTATTTTATATTTTTTTTTTAAACAATGTAGAAACCATTACGTATATATTCAATTTGTAAAGTGTTGCTAAGCTGGGTATTGAGATTAATAATGTTCGTTGATCCAAAAGAGCTGGAATAATTGAACTGCAGCCCTTCACTAAAAAAATTCAACCCACTTCAAGCAGGATTCGAACATGTATTTTCTGCATGGCAGACCAGTTTGTTTTTTTTTTTTTTTGTTTTTTTTTTTATCCATTTGGGTATTTTTGTTGTTGTCATTAACACCTTGGTGGCGGCTGTTGAAGGGTGTTTGACTGAAGCGCCTCCTACCAAATGGTGGGCGTCAAAGACACCTACTAGTGCTCCTTCAATCCAGTCTGAGTTTGTCTCGCTACACTGAAATATCTCCTTACTTGTTCGTAACCATTGTAAATGGGTTTTCTTCAAGTCTGACTGTACCACCACTGGAAGTTTCTATTTTTCAACGCAAAACCGACTTTTTCTTAAAAATCGCTGCAATCTTCCAATTTTCCCATACAGTTTTTGAATCTATTTGTTTAATTATTACGTGCATACGATTCATTTAAATATTTGAATTAATTAATTTCCGTTATTCAGACATCCACAAATTACAGTCTTCGTGTTTTATGAGTGTGATTAGTACAGAACATCAGTTGTAAATAAATTTAAAAAAATCTATACAAATCAAAATTAACATTTATTATTATTTTATTCAGGTATATGAAAAATCCATTTCATATATTATTATTATCCTTTTCTTTGTTTTGGGGAACAAGGACCTCTTACATCACAGGTCTGAAATTTGTTTGGGATATTGCCTCACGTTCACAGAAGCACTGTACCCCATAATGCCCCTCCCCTCAGTACCTACAGGTTAAAAATATTATAAATAAAAAATATTTATTTATTTTTAAATATTTTCTCTCACGAATTTCGTCGATTTTTATATTTTTCACTAGTAAAAAGTGCCTTTCGAACACCCATCTGGAAGTGATTCCCTTTCAAATGGTGGCAGTCAGAGGGTGTTTGACAGGCATTTTTTACCGTTGAAAAATTTTCAAATTGGTAAAATTTGTCTTGATACATTCAAAGCATTGAATAAAGATAACATTTTTGAAAACAAAAATTTCAGCCAGGGGAAATGATCATACATCATACAGTTTAGCAGCCTATGTGTTAATGAGCATTTGCTGCCAATGCCATTAGCACATCCACTTGGGTTTTTTTCTTTTTTTGGCGCATCAACATCTAGGCCATTAGCGCCGACCCACTTGTGATTTTTTTTTTTTTACGGCGCATCTACATCTAGGTAATTAGCACCGACATCCAGGGTGCAGCGAGGAATTTTACCAGCGAACCGTGGGATGATAAAATTCCTGCCGGAGGTTGGGAATCGAACCCACCATCTCCCGCTTAAGAATCCAAGGCTCTAGCCATTAGACCACGGGAGACCCCACTTGGGAATTATTATCAACTGGACAACCCCAAGACCGAATTCAACAAGTTTATGCCAGAAACACACAATCAGTTTGTACATTTATTCCAGCAAGTCACATGAATGGGTGATCTTGAAACATTTTTTTATTTTTATACTTTAAATAAGATTTATAATTATTATAACTCTGGCTATATACGTGTGTAAACTTAATTAACTGTATCAAATAAGAGTCAGTATTTTAGATTATACTATTAATCAGACTATTGTAACAACAAAATTTTTTAATCTTTTTTTTTCTTTAGCTTTTGATAATGGGTTGTCAACAAAATTAATCTTTATTATAATAATTAAAGCTTTGGAACAAGAAGGGCCATGGTTGTTAACGTCTATTTGAATAACTTTTTCTGCCACTAAAAGACAAATATTTTCAAACCGTCTCATCTCAGAACCAAAAATAATCTTATTAATATTTATTATAATTTATAATTATTATTACGGTGCTAAACATGCAATATAGGAATGTATTTTACTTCAAATGAGTGTCAAATAAGCAATAAAGGCCATGCATTACCTTCTAAGGAAGGCATCTACGAGTTTACTGGCAGTTAATGAGTTCATACATTAATAATGTTATTTTTGATCTCTTTATTTTACTATCCAACAGCCATTTTTATATCATACCACCACATAACTCTACGTATAACTCAGTGCAGGAAATTGACTTTTAAAAAAAAATATACTAATCAAATGCTGAATATCTCACTTTAAAGTAATGCCATAAACTTTTTCTTTTATTTGAAAAACATATACATGTGAATGTGCAAATATATATATACGAAGCAAATGCTCTCTCCTACACATTCACTCATGCTTGTAACAAATAAACTTGCCAGATATTTTTTTTTTTTTTTTTTTGTGTTTAACGGTGTATCAACACTTGGGCTATGAATGCCGGGCTATCTATTGGTTGCTGCTATTTTAAAATGCCAACGAGATCAGTCACCCATTCAGGTACTGGCCACGCCCGACTTTACCTAACTTTGGTGATCAATGGGAACTGGTGCACTCAACAAGGCTATGGCCGTTGGCACTTGGTAGTTCTCAGTAAATTCCTACTTAAAATATACTTAAGGATAATAGTTTCCTAATGAACAAGAAAGAGAAATCCCAGCATAAAATCAAATAAGATGAAAATGTTTATTCTTATTATGAGAAACATGTCCCTTAGGAATAATCTTACATATAACAAAATGGTCTAATATGGTTAGCATTAATTTAATGATTATGGATTAAAACATGAGTTTGGTGAAACATGTAGGGATAAGAGATGGTGGAAGAGCCGGTATTTAAATAAATCAAGAATGGTAGCATGGCGGATAGACAGAGGTAAGCAATTCCAGAGAGAGGTGCCAAGAATAATGGAGTATTAAACTCTAGTGGAAATTAGAATCAATTAATTATTTATTTCATCAAAATTAGACAGGGGCGTATATAGGACATAATTTGGGGGGGGGGTGCATTTGGGGATATGGAATGCTAACAATGTGGAACTTGGAATAAGTTAGCCAACTATAATGCTGTTACACCCAAAAAAAAATATTTGTCTAAACTAAGTGATCTTATTTAATTTATTTTTAAGGTTTTTATGACACATTTTTTCCGATGAAATCAAAATTTTGGGGGGCTGCAGCCCCCCTAATATACACCCATGAAATTAGAACATGGTTGAAAGTGACAGCGGACAGTCAGAATGCCAAGATAAAATTTGTATTTAGATACTTGTCTACTTCTAGTCCATAGTTTACAAAAGCGGGTCTTTAAAGTAAAGCACTTTTTACACTTCCTCTAAAATCTCTAAAAATTAAGATGGTTAATCTGTAAAATCCGCCTACTTCAATACTGCATTTATTAAATCAATGTAAAAAGGAAATGTCTTGATGCACCGCAATGCTTTTATATTAAATTAGTTACAGATTCAAATCAAATAAGCTAGTTAAATGTAAAATCCAAGATCCAGGCAGACATCTTAAACCACCTGTGTTCTATCTCTCCAATTCCTTCAGTGTTAGTTAATGAGAGACAAATTAGATGCCTAGAGATTCTTTCCATCAGCATTATTAACGTGTTTTAATGCCCCACCATCCTTGAGACTATAATTGCCATTATAAAAGAATGTTCGATTAAAAGAAAACTATATATGTGGCAGTTTAATATTTAACAAAAATCTAATAAAAGGATGTTTATTTATACATTATACTAATACTTTATTTATCTGAATTATAACAAGAAACTTCAAAAACACCTTAATTTAGACCTAAAGTTTCTATTGGATATCAAAACTGAATATCCTAAAGATAAGGATTAGAATGAAATAAAATACAGGATAATATAAAGAAGAAAAGTTGTATTGCTGTATTATTATTCTTAAAAAAAGGTAAGAGAAGAGTGTATTGAGTGTCACAAAAATCTAAATTTATATCTTACAGTAAATACAGTTAAAACAGCTTTTCTACATTAAATGAACAATATTATATAATATAAATCTACAACATTTGAATTTCTTTTCTCTTCAGTCTAAACAAGTGCATAAAGTAGATTTTGTCCATTTTCCCAACTACTTTCAGTTACGAGTATTTCAAATAGAGTATTTTCTGTGTTACGGTTAATATATATTTAAGTTTTAAAAATTCATTGGGGTAAGAATTATCCAGCAATAAAAAATGATAAACATAACAACTGTTTGTTAATATTAGCAGTCTTTTACACATTTTATCATATTTACAGATTAATTCCATAGTTCAAATATAAAAATATAAGCAAATTATTTACAAACTACAATTTATTTAATTAATTAATATAAACAAGCTCAAAAGATATACAATTTTCAAGTTTCATTAAAAATTGGAAGCCAGACTTCAATAAACTTATAAATTTATCCATGAAATGTTAATCTAAATAAATTTCTTCATACACTCAACATTTTAAGAATTCATCGAGTGAATAAATGGAAAACAATTGAAGTTTCGGACATTTTTTTAAGGACTTTTATCATCAGTCTGGAATGAATAATTAAACAAAAACTATTTACAGTTTTGTAAACAAACTAAATTAGATTAAATATGATCATTCCTTTTCAATTGTAGCAAATAGGTATGTGTATCTGTATATATATGTATTTTAATTAATGGATAAAGATAAATAAATATTATACAATTCCTCAGTGCTGAGTTATTAAAAGATATATATATATATATATATATATATATATATCTTTTAATAACTGAGCACTGAGGAATTGTATAATATTTATTTATCTTTATCCATTAATTAAAAAAAAATATATTTATTAAATTTTAACGTCCATTTATTATTAGCTACGAATTTTAGGACGGGTTATCGGTAGGTTAACACCCTTTTCTAGCCAGGATAGGGCTGATGCCTTTTCTTTTTTCTCAAGAAAAGCCACCACCCCTAGTGGGAATCAAACCCACGACCCTTTGGCACGGAGTGTTAAGTGTTCCTGCCTTAACGCTCACTGCTACCAGGCCTCTGTGGCCCAAAACATAAAAAAAAAAATGTTTTGTTTAAAAATGTCTATTTCAATATACTCTACTCAATAACCCAATGCAGTACAAAGTTTTAAAAATTCAAGATAAGACAATAAGGACCTATCGGACATAGAATTTTCTGTCCCTGATATAAGAGGAGTATTGAGCAGGAAGGTAAGGCTGACCTTGAGATACGGGCTTCATAACCGACTTAGAGCCCAGAGCACAGCTGATGCTGACATAATCTGAGAAGTCTCTAGAAGAGATGGAAAAACTTTTTTTATGAGAGCAAAGTATAATTAAATGAATAATATTAATAAAATAAAATCTAAAAATCCTGGACTATTAGGACGACTTTCTATTTGAGGACAAAAATAAATTCATTGGTGCAATAAGCAAAGATTTGTTTGAAGGAAACCGGGAAAGAGAAAGTTATCTGGAAGAGTGAAACACAGTGGTGGGATGATCTGTCAACTGCTGGACAGCTAACAATTATTTATTTTTCATCCATAACATAATGGACTCATTCAATAGAACAGAAAAAAAAATCTTGCTAATCCAGATGGGTACTTATTGTCTGATATTCCATCTTTAAGACTGTACTGCATACCATCATTATTACTGCACTTGATTCTTATGGTAATAATGTCCCTGCTCTTTACAAAAAAACAACTTTTAAGCACTGTTCAATAAATGTCTAAGACCGACTGAGCAGCTGGAAAGGAGTGGGATTATGAATTGTTTTAATCATTTATATCAGTGCCTCAATAGAAATGACATTTTTACACTGCATGGAAACTTATGGTAGTGTTCAATAATTATTTTTTTAATTTATGGAAAAAATGAAATATTAAACAAAAAATGGATTTTTAATTTAGGTCTTTTTTAAAAGTCAATAATGAAGATTACAAAATATTAATGATAATACTTCAGCAATTGTAAAGGAAATGATTGTACTTTAAAGTATTAAGCAGACTTAGGAAACCTTTTGCTACTCACAGCTGCTAAGCTCAATTGAACACACAAATTGAAAATACAAAACTAAAATAGATGCATGAAGTACCTCTTGTGCCTCAAAGAAAAAAACAGTGTGTACCTCAAAATCCTGTATCTTTCAGAACTGAGTGTATACAGTAGAAACTCTATTATCTGGACCTCCATTATCCGGACGTCAGGACGAAGCATTAGAGGAGGGGCGGTAGGAGATTTTACTAATGAGGGGTGAGGAGGCGCGGGAGGTAGAGGGGGCGTGAGGAAAGGGTTACCATGGCTACCTTACCCCCTCCTCTACATAACTGTACCTTCATGTGGCGCTGCTCCGAACTAGTAGCGGCTCGCTCAGTTGCCTATTTACGCTGTTAGAATTGACTTGTCACATTCTTCTTTTATTTTACATGTTTTGAAAGCCATGTCAAGGAGGGGCCAGTGTTGGGGGTGGAGAGCCATGCGACCTTCCTGGTGGACTCTAGGAAGAGAGGAAGGAAGGCGGCATGCCGGATGTCTAGATCTGCCTTTCCTGGAAGTCTAGAACCCACTGGATGGGTCCAGGTCTTCTGAGAAATGGAAGCTTCTAGCCCCGACTAGTCGGTTCCACAGACCTTTAAATAGGGGACACCCGTCCCCGGCAAGTCAGGCTGAAGAAGCCTACCGCCTGAGGACGTCCGCACCGTGTCCAGTGCCATGTCAAGTAGCAAACATAAAAGAGTTGTGCCTAGCATCAAGGACGAATTGGACATCCTAGACCGTCTGAAAAAAGGAGAATCCGGACGTTCCTTATCGGAATCATACGGAGTGGGAACGTCAACCATTTCTGACATTAAGAACCAATCATCTTCTATTTTGACCTTTGTGAGCAAGCTGGACAGTGACGAAGAAGGGAGTTCCAAATGCAAAGCTATGAAGCGGTCGGTGAATGAAACACTGGATGACGCTGTTTTCACTTGGTTTCTTCAAAAAAGAGCTTCAGGTCACTCCATAAGTGAGAAGCTATAGATTTTAATAAGAAATTAGGGGGTGACCCAAATTTTGCTGCCAGTTCAGGATGGCTGGGAAAATTTAAACTTAGGCATGGTATTCATCAGCTTGACATTCAAGGTGAAAAACTTAGTGCGGATGCTTCAACAGCAATTCTCTTTACCCACAAATTTGAAGAGCTTATACAGGGTGTCTGTTTAACTTCTGTGAAAGCCAATATCGGGACTTTTTCGTGACATTTTAATGATTTGAAAAGCAAATTTCATGCTCATTAAAAAGAAAATAATTTCAATCAAAATGAAAAAGCCTTAACTATTGGTTTAAAATTGGCCCTGTGTAGTATTTGAATATTTAAGTCTGCATATATGTAAAAAATGAATAATTGATTTGTAAATGCATACAAAAACGATGACAATTACGAATGCGCTGAAGTAGCGGGATTGCGTTAGACTCCAATAAAAACTAAAATTTCGTGACTTGGTTTCAAAATTCATGACTTGTTCGTGATTTTCATGCCCTATTTTCTATTTTGTGACATTTTCATGACTTTTGTGATTTTTTCGTGCAATAGACACCATGTTATACACACTGAAGGGTATGACCTGGACTTAGTTTACAATGCTGACGAAACAGGCCTTATATGAAAAAGTTTACCCTCTAAAACTCTAGCATCCAGGAGGGAAAAAGCAGCTCCAGGATACAAAGCCAGCAAGGACAGAGTTACGCTGATGGTCTGTGCAAATGCGGCTGGCACTCACAGACTTCCGATGGTTCTCATTGGGAAATTGAAGAATCCGAGGTGTTTCAAGAACGCTAAAATCCCTCTGATCTACAAAAATCAATCCCGCGCATGGATGACTTCAGCTGTATTCTTGGATTGGTATGACATCACGTTTATTCCGGAGGTTAAAAAATTTAAAATACAAATAGGCAAGGTAGACAAGGATGTTTTACTAGTGCTGGACAGTGCCCGTCTCATCCTAATGCAGAAGCTTTAAAGCGCGATGGATTTAAAGTGATATTTTTACCTCCGAACATAACTTCAATCCTCCAACCCATGGATCAGAGTGTGATTGAAACTTTGAAAAGAAACTACAGGAAACAACTTTTACGTTGTTTACTGTTTCATGATGAAGAAGACGGTGACAGCGCCTATAGTGCATTCAAGACCCTTAATCTTAAGGATTGTTCGTACATGGTGGTGGATTCGTGGGAGTCAGTTTCATCAGAAACCTTAAGGAGATCATGGAATAAGTCATTAAAACCATATTTCGAGTCAGAAAATACAGAAAAAGAAAGTGATGACCCAACCCCTGAAGTCACCCAGGAGAATATTGAAAATTTATGCCTGGAGAATTTGCAAATGGCGAAACTCATAGGAGAAAGTGACGAACAAGATGTAATAGAGTGGCTAAATTCTGATTTAAATGACCCAGGATTTCAGACTCTCGCGGACGATGAAATCTTGGAGTCTTGCCTCGAAAACACGGAAGAGGAACCACCTGCCACAGTAACACCAGGTCCTTCTCATGTAGAAGCTCAAGCAGTGACCGAATCCCAACAATCCCTACCTTGCATCATCAACGGTCAACGATCTCCTCTCTTTTTTTTTTTCTTTTTTTGGAGTGGTAATATTCTATGAGGTTAAAAATCTTACCTAAAAATTGCAGAAGCCCTAAGTTTTTAAAATGCCACCATAATTTTTTCTATAGTTTTAAAATATAGAGCATTAAGATATAAATAAAGTCTTCCTTTTGGCCTCTGTAGTCATAACAGCTTAATAAAAAGAGACAAAATGCCAAAAACAAATAAATGTATTTAGAATAATATTGAAAAAAAAAAACCTTTGAATAAATGTTTTTAAGTTGTATTTTTTGTGCAAAAAGTATTTCCTCAAGGGAAAATCGCATATATATGAAGACTGATAATCATCATACTGAAATCTGGCCACCAATAATTTTTACATTTGGGTTAGAAGGAATAAAAGCATTATACAACAAAAAGTAGTGTAGTAAAAGTATATACAATAGTTTAATGAGAATTTAGTGTGAAACTACATTAGCTATATACAAGTGACCCGACACCATTTTACTTTAAACCTTGTCCGACAACTGATTTAATGGCAGAGTTTACATACGATATAGCTAAGCTGTTGTAGAGCCATGCTCTCCAACCCGTCTTCGTTTGAGCATCTATACGACTCTCTATTTCCTGGCAGAGTGTTTTCCTGTCATGCGATCTTCCTGACCTCAAATCGCAAAGCATTCTCTTCTTGCATTCAGCATCACAAGTCGGTCGGACAGGTGAATTTTTCCAGTAATGTCTGAAAAATCAGAGTGTGTTTGAGACATCTTGGGGAAAAAAATTTAACCTTAATGGGTATTTCAATAATCATGGAGGTAGCTTGTTTAATTAAAAACTCGATCACACAGAAGTTGCATAAACTAAGCGTATTAATCAGAAAATTATTTAGTTTATGCACCATTGCAGAGATATGTGCTTGAGATGAATAAAAAAATATAAAAACTTAAAAGGAAATAAAATAAGAGTTTTGAGAGTTAAGTACTTACCAGGATGTAAAAAAATCATGATTTTTTTTAAATAAAAAAAAATCGGATTTATTTGATTTAAATCAGATTTTTTTTATTTAAATCGGATTTTTTTTTATTTAAATTGAAATTTTTTTACTAAAACCGGATTTAAAAAATAAATTAGACTTTTTAAATGTAACTAGTCTATATAGAGAGCTGGTAATTACCTAGTTGTTCATTATATAAACCTGTAACTAAAATATTTGCTTATTTGCAATGGAAATAATGAAATAACTATACTAAAGGGTTTTGTCTTAAGTGGATAATATTTTGGGAGCATAGTAAAATTGACGGATCATATATACAGGGGCTGAAGGTGTCCTATATTTTGAGACTGAAATTTCTGTAAATTTAAGGACTTAAATCGACGAAAATCATTAATTTTCGGCGATTAAAGACATTAAATTTAAATGTACAGAAACTCTGGTCTCAAAATATAGGACAATTTCGACCCCTGTATATATAATGACTTAATTTTCAAATTTTAAAACAAAGATTTTAGAAATAAAGCTTTACAGAAATATTAATCACAAGGGAATGGATGTTATTATATTTACATATTTTTTTCTGATTCGTAAATTGTAAGTATTGATGTAATTCTGCGCATTTTAAGTGATTTTAAAGTATTTAAACAGTTTTCTATTTTACATATTTTGTTAAAACTCCATATTTTTACATATTCTGCCATAAATACATATGTTTTAATACATATTGTCTGCCACATATTTCTTTTTATTTTGTAATTGAAGAAATAAAGTAAAACCGAGAAAGAAAATAAAACTTTACCCATTAAGTCTAGGTGACTGTGTCTTTTCTAATTCCAAGAAGGCGGCTGTATATATACTATGTCAATACTAGATACAAAAGGCATGTTGTTAGTGGATATTATTAGAATCATATGAGGATATTATTAGAATCCAGGTGCCTGCTCTAACCAACTAAAACTTTAAACCCCTCTAAAAATACTTAAAAATTTGAATATCAAAAAATCCTTTCTTAGCGAGCGTCTACGTTCTATAGGGAGTATCCATGCAAAATTTCAAATTTTTCTGTCGAGTGGTTTGGGCTGGGCGATGATAGGTCAGTCAGTCAGTGGTATTTGAGAAATATATAGCAGATGAACCTCCATTCCCTATTAATCACGTATAATAACAGTAATATTATTTATTTAAAGCTTTGAAAAAAAATGCCAGTTTGTCAGCCTTTTCACATCTAATTAGGTAGTTTCTCATTTGACTGTGAACAAAACCAAGGGTTGAAAACATTCTTTCAACTCCTGCAGAAGTTGCCATTCCTGTCATAAGCTGCTCTATTATAACAGTTCTTTTGAGGAAATACAATATTTTAGCGCCGACGAAGACTTCCACCAATTTAAAGCATTTAATTCGCCCACTACCTGACAATCTCTTTTATCTTAAACTTAAAAGGAGATTTATTTGCAGAATTAAAAACCAAGAAAGGAACTCATAAAAGAATCAGACTTTGAATAGGTAAGAACGCTCAAGTGAGGGTAGGCCCTAGGGACAAAAATAAAGATGAAATGTTGAAATGGCTGAAAAAAAGGCAGAACTAGTTAGATTTAAGTTAAAAAAAAAATAAACTAAAGTATAAAAAAAATATATAATAATAATTTTTTTAATAAAATCAATTGGTTTAAATCAATATTTTTTTTTATGAAATCAATTGATTTAAATCAATGATTTTAAAAAAAAAATCAAATGATTTTAATCATGATTTAAATCATTGACACCCTGGTACTTACTTATAATATGTTTCAAAATTAGTGCCATTTTCTGCAAGTTTGTAGAGATAATTATCCCATTCTTGTGGAATGAGAGAAGGCATCTCATAAGCTTGTCGGGTGCTGTATTCTTTGTACCATATTGGATAGTCATAGAGGTTAGCTTCTCGGAGGTTCATTACCCATGTTTCATGATCAACAACAGCCTAAAAAATATATTGAATATCTCAAATTAAATTTACTGATGGAGTATTGAGCCCTTTTAGGCATACAATGATTATATTAAAAATATAAAGATAATCTTCAAAACTTTATTTAAAAAAAAAAAGTTCACGCCCAGTTTAAGCTTGGTGCATTGCAGAGTAGGGCAAACTGTGATTAATTTTATAACTAATGTCTTATGATTAAATGGTTATTCTGATTGTGTGTAGCGATTGATGGTTGATCAATCCTTTTTCTCCATGGTTAATGTCTAATAACTAACTACTTATAGCATGCAATTAATGATTAAAACAGGCTTTGAATAACAACTATTGATTAAAATTATAAAGATTAATGATTAAAGACTAAAAGAAGGCCTCGATTTATGATTGATGATAAACTTCATACAAATATTGGAATAACTAGTCAAAAACGTGTTTTAATTATTTAAATTAAGGGGCGTAATAGTAATCATAATTATACCTGTAATTACAACTTTTGTATAGAACGAGGCTCTATCAAAAGATAAAACAGAACTACTTAATGAAGTAATTCCAAGCCCCAATTTATACAAGTAAACAAGTTGTTATTAGCCTAATACCAAATTTATTTACAGCTTTAGTCATGCCAATCATTACTACAGACTATCAACGATTGACGATTAACAGATTGATTGCTGACCGCCTTCACATATGAGTAATGATTAATATGTCCTACAACTAATGTTTAACTTGAATTGTGACTATCGAGAATAGCTTAATCATGACTAATCCTTATATTTTATCGCACGATTGATTAGTCATAAGTAAGCTTAAATTATTTACAATTTATTCAATACATAAATATGGTTTACCCTTGTTGACTGCTCATGGTCGCCATCAACGTAATATATCCTGTATCCCGGATTGAGGTCATTGTAAGGTGTCACTGATGGGCCAATGTATGCAATGCTCACCGCTCGACTCATATCTTCTTTGTCATAGAACACTTCAAATTCATCAAAGTGAGTATGTCCAAAGAACTGGGCTGTTATTGTCGCTTCGTACCTTTAAGATGAAGAATGAAAATTTAGTGATCAATTTATAATTATCAGAACTTTTCGGTAATGATGGACACTAAAGTCACTTTCTAAGTCACACTGGGAGAGATTGACTTCACTTAGACAAGCTTTTGTCTCTAGACCTCCAGGTACATGTTTTATGCTTAATTGAAAATGGGAAATCACATGAAACCATTTCCAAGGCCATATCGTCGATACAAATGCAAAGTATGGAATGTGGAAAATGGCTTGGTACCTTTTAGATGACTTTATATTTTGTCTTATTTTATTTAGACTTAATGCACATTTTTCTAGTTTGATCTTCTATAATCGATCATTATTTTTCTTTAATTTTCAAGAGTTTGCCACAACGTACGTCAGTCCAGCAGCAATCAGTATATATTGAAAATTAATAATGCATTTCTTCACATTCGATACTTTACATTTGTATCGACGATATCTATAGCTGTTGGTGAAGAAAGCAAATAAGTTTTCTTGGGATTTTTGGTGATATTCTAATATATCTCAAAACCAGTTGTAAAATAAGTAGTAAATGTAAAGCATCTAAAGCATTGTGGCGCCTAAGATCTTGCTTTTATTTGTAATTTTGTTTTATATTTTTAAATTTATTTTCATTTTTCACAAAATATTAACTGGTTCTATTCTAAGCTTTCCAAATGACACCAGGGATAGGAATGGAAATGCACGAAGATGACTCAGTTCCTGTGAGTCGGACTTTCATATTTTATTTATTATTTTCTATGTTTCTTTTAATTTTATATTGATAAAAAATGTCAAGACAGAAAAGCATCAACTACAAATAAATCCTCAAAAAATAGGTTCACTGCTTTTCTGAAAGTAGACAAAATAAAAAAACTATCAGTAGTAATGGCAGGTTTAACATTTTTTACCTGTTAATTATAGTATAGTAATTCCTACTCCAAACCCTAAGGCAGTCACTGTGGCCAGGAGGTATATGGCCGATCACATGAACTTTCTCACCACTAAATTCTGCGCTTTGAAGTTCATAGATGAACCATTGCAGCTCCTTTGCAGGGTCTGTACTGTTCATCAGCAACCACCTGTGGAATTCGCCATTAGCTTTATACTGGGTATTATTTAAGATGAACTATTTTCAGCCCTGTAAATAAGATTTAATTAAACATAAACCTAAGATGCTAAGAGAATTATATGTCTTACCAGTTTTTATTGTTACAATAGTTCATATTGAGCGAAATTATTCTAAATCCTGGCCTTACGAGCACAGAATAAAATGCACCTCTCCTAACTGTTCGGGATACACTGCTTGGGAGCCATTTTCGCCAGAGAGTGTCCACTTCATCGTACAACCAATTAATAGCAAAATCGTTTTGTATGAATGGTGGAGGAAAACTGAAAAGAAAAGAAATACTTAGAATAAATAAGTTTTGAATTTACAGATCAATAAGAGTATCTGATGTTACTGTACTTTGTAACTAAAATGGCTAGAAAATGACATAAAGTATAGACTGAAATTTATTGAAAGTTGTATAATAAATTTCAAATAAATGTTGTGTAAGAAAAAGGTATATACATTCCTGAGGGTATACAACTCCTGATTAAAATTAGAACAAAACCTTTTTAAGTCGACATTTATAATCATTATCTATAAAATTATAACAATCTAGAATTATGGTTTTAGTTCTCCAGAAATTACAGATAGAAATGTTTACACATGTTTGAATTTAATGTTTACTTTCAATTACACAATACTAAAATTCATCAAGCAGGAGATTTATGCAAGTTTGAGTTCATTTCAAGAAGAAGGTCGGTAGCGTGTGATGCATTCCTGATTATTTTTTTTTTTTTAAATAACCTACATCAATACAAAATATACCTACAAGAATAGTCTTGACCTTGTGTAATAGCAATGATGGAGGCAAGGTGGTCGTGAGTGCTAAGGCGTATGCACTCTGTGCCAAACGTTGTGGGTTCAATTCCCACTAGGGGTGATGGATTTTCTTTAAAAAAAAAAAGAGAAAAGGCATCGGCCCTATCATGGCTAGAAAAGGGTGGTAACCCCTAGATAATATGTCCTAAAATTCTTTGTTAATAATAAATGAACGTTAAAATTTAAATATATTGTAATGAACTGCATTAATTTGCTTCCAGAGTATTGTGTGAGGTACTACACTACTAAATAAACACCCAACAACTTCATATTCTTGTTACTTAATTAATAATAAAAATGACCTCGGGTACAGAGAGAACAGCCTATAATCATAACAAAGCACGATACCAAACGACGGGAATACAGATGTTAAGAAAACAGCAGCGCCTCTTGCTATAGCTGTACAAAACAAGGACATATGAGCACTACATTTGCTGGCTTAACTCAATTTGAATGGAGTAAACTTCAAATGAATAAATTTTGTTTCTTTCTACAACACATGTTTCTTGCTTGTTGGGGAACATTTCAACTGAATTTCGTTCCAAGAAAGTAAAAATAATAGCTGGTATCGAAGAATTATTAATTAGACACTAGAGTAAACCCCCATTCCTAATCTAATAATTTAATTTATTTTTCAACAGATCTTCCTCTGTTGATTTCCGATATATGCCGAGTTTAGTTGCAATAAAACGAAAATTTCAACTGTTAGGGGCATATTAGTACTTCGCATTTGGATCAAAACCCCCTTTTCAGATGGACCATTTTGCTGCACTGTTTTTGACCAGGAGTTTAACCTCTAAATGGCATAGGTAATAGTAAACTTTTTTAAAAATTTAATGTAATGAAAGAAAATGGTTTTAATTTCAGGACCATTCTACCTATTCATAATAAAAAAAGAAAATTTAAATTTCTTAGATCTTTGCAAACAGATAATGAAAAATTTAATTACAAATAGCCATAGAGAATGAGAATGATTTATAGTGAACACAGCATTTTTAAGAAATTACTAGTTTTTAGAAAAGCATTGGCCAGGAATTCTACCTGGAAGGTGAAGATCATATGGGGCAACAACCGGCCTGCCGTAAAATTTGCTCTGGGATGCAAGACTTTTGAAATATATATATATATATATATATATATATATATATATATATATATATATATATATATATACTACTTACTCAAACTCACTCCAAATGAGGAAGACCGAGTGAGATGGGGTTTGTTGCTTGCTCCTGCGAAATCAAGTGAGCAAGTAAGCCATGTTGTGGTGACCATCAATGAGTGAGGTGGCAAACATCAAAGCCATTGATGTTTACCGCAATCATCAAAGAGTGAGGCAGCAAACATTAAAACCTTTGATGTTTGCCGTGATCACCAAAGGCTTTGATTTATATCTATTGCTAAAAATTATGAACACTACTTTAAAATCCAATGCTATTTTATTTTGATCCATCTACAGAGCCCACGAATGTATTTGCATGCTAAAATTTGGCCCACAGCATGTCGAAGGTTGCCCATACCTGGTGTAGATGATTGAGGTTCAGTAATTTTTTTAAATAAAACTGCATTTTATAACTAAAATGCGTAATATTTATTTGGCAACGTTTGGCTTGAATTATAAGCCTTCATCTTCATGACTATGGAGGAGAGAGAGAACAGCTTCGTACTAGTTCACTTTTGAATGTAGTCTCCACGGTATGGAGATGTTCTCTCCCTCTGCATAGCCCTGAAGATGGCTTGTAATTCAAGTCGAAACGTTTCCAAATAAATATTACACATTTTAGTCATAAAATGCAGTTTTTTTTTTTTTTTTTTTTTTTTTTTAACAAATGACCGAGCCCACCATCTCCTGCTTATGAATCTAGCGTGCTAGCCACTAGACCACGGGAGACCCCAGTTCACTATGATACTATATCAAATAGCATTAGAGGAGATCATAGAGATATCTTATATTGTGTTTCATGCAATTCAAGCAATTGTGCACGAAGAGTGTAGGTGCTGAAAGTACTCAGTTACTAAATAAATATAGTACAAAGGAAGACAATCATTTCTATCATTGTTTAATACAATTTTTTCTCCCAGCAATTAGAGAAAGACTATAACACACAATATTCAAAAATTACTTTATATTTACTAAAAACTATTCAAATGGTCCAACCTGTTAACTGGAGCTGCTTCGTGATTTCCTAGAGCAGGGAATATAGGAATTCCTGGAAATAATTTGATCATTTGAGCTACAGTTTCTTTTAAAACCATGAGATTTTCATCCCTGGTCTGATTCCAGACATCATGAGGTGGGAGATCTCCAGTCCAGAGGATGTAATCAATGTCCTACCAGCAAAATGTTTATATTAAGTAACAAGTTGTGTCATCAACATTTAGTTCTTATGTAGCAATTAACTATTATTTAGCAATTAATATGGAGGGGGAGGTAATTAAATCCAGGTAATTTCTGTGAAAAATAATAAAGAAGAAAAATTGTACAATTATTTTAAGAAAAAATTATTGAATATATAAAAAAAACTTCAAATAATCCTTATTGATCAATTATTCATTTTTTGTTTGAAAATCAAATGAAACACTTTCCATGAAATGTTTTAAACTACTATCGAAAAAACAAAACAAAAAAAACCAACTAGGATTTTGGTTTTGGGTCCCCAAAAATGACAGAGGGACTTGAAAATATTTCCACATGTATAGATATTTAAGCCATATATAAATTTTGGTTACGTTTGCAGTAGAAGTATTAGAACAAAAAAACAATAAAAAAATGTTTCAACAGACAAAGCAGTTTTGGCATATATTTTATTAAATGTCTCGAAAACTGTTGTAAAAACCCAATAGGAGTAATATGATCATTCGAAAGCCTACATTTTCTTTTCAACAGGTTCAGACTTGAGTTTTGATATGATTATCTCAGTCGAAGAAAATGGGATTTGAAGTTTTTATTTTGTTACATTGTTGATGTTTATAACTTATCCTGCAGGGTTTGTAGCAGTAAAAACAATATAATTAGGCAACAATAATAAGAAAGAGGTTAACTTTTTTGGTGTTTGTAATAACCTATTTAGGGGAATCGAGAAACTTCGGTATTAATAATTCTTCGGTATACAATTGACATTTTTTGTAATTTTTCGTGCATTAGAGCAAGCAAGTGATGAAATATGTTTAACAGTAAAACATATTAATATGTTTCCAGTTAAATCAGCGGAAAGTTTGAACAAACGAAGATGATGCAGTTCCTGAGAGTAGGACTTTTTTTTTTAATTTGACACAAATGAATTTAAGCTTGGTGAGTGACATGAAAAGTTAATTATTTATTTTCCAACATTCAATGATATTTATTCTTTAAAATTAACAATAACAGAATTGCTGTATGAATACAAAATTTGTGGTGAAAAAGATCTTTGATTTGGCCTACATCCTCCAACTTAAATACTACCACAATAACAAAAAAAAAAAAAAAAAAAAAAAAAAAAAAGAAAGACAAAAGTGGGTTAAATACTAACTGGGTGTGTGGTAGAAATATGAGTAAGCATATGGTCAACAGTCCTTTTAGGGGTATCACATTTACGGTAATCCCCCCAACGCCCAGCGGCTGCTGCTGGTGTTGGTGCAGGGCCATTAGTCAGGCGACAACAGAGAGGTTCTTTGCAATCAGCATTTGACCCTTCCTGGTAGTATGGATCAAAATGAGTGTCTGAAATGTGAAGCACTTTAAAAGTTGCAGCACCTTCCTAAAAAACAAAGAAATAAATAAAATAATAATGCTAGTAGATCTTTATTTGTTATAAGAATAGAATGTTTTACAAATAAAGTGAATGTAAATCGTATTAACAATATATTTTCATTATTCAAAACTTCATTCCTCAGCTACAGCAGTTAGAAGAACTAAGATTGTTTTATATGTCTTCAGTTTTAAATTTAAATTTAAAATTAACGTTGTTTCATTAATCCTTTCCTTACTATAGACTGCTGTACAAGTCAAAGGGTGCCGTGCCTCTGAAACAAAGGACTTGACTAGTAGTCAAGAGCCGCCTTGCCCACAGCATGAAGGACTTGTACAGCAGTCCAACCCACCTCTCTCGTTTACCAAGGACTGAGAGAAGCTTGAATTATTCCTTTCACCACTAACTAGTTGTCGAGAGAATTAACTCTTTGTGATGAGGGAGCTAGGGATTAGGGATACCTGGGTCCGGTTCGAAAAAATTAACTCTGCCAGTGTTAGATCCAAAGCCCTAAATTGAAAAGAAGAATGTTTTTTTTTTTTTTTTTTTTTTTTTTTTTTTTTTTTTTTTTTTTTTTTTTTTTTTTGATTTAATAAAAAGATGTTACCTATTTATTTATTTTGCTTCATTGATTAGTACCAATATCATAAGAATAAAACAAAAAAAAAATTCGTATTAAAAAATATAGTCTATACAAAAAGGACCCTGCCCTTTCCTAATGGAAAATGGCTTTCGGTCAAATTGAACGAAACTATGCTCGTTGGATAGAGAAAGTCTTTCTGAACAAAAGTCTCCATGGGCACAAAACCCAAAAGTTGGAACTTTTGGGTATTTGAAGTTTTCCATTTTTGATTTTTGCAAAATCTCGAGATCTCTGGTTGAAAGGTTTCCCAAGCCATTTGGCCAGTAAAAAAAATACTTATCAATTATTTTTCACAAAAAAAAGTGTTTCGTTAGCAGACTTTAACATTAGTGACCCTGAAAAGGGCCGCTTTTTGTCTCTTAGACTACTGTTAACTGTTTTGACTTTTCGTTTGCGATCGATCAGCTGCATCTAACGTATGATTCAGCAAGTAAGAAGTCGGATATTTGATGTTTTGATGATGGCGAGCATATCCCAAGGGGTTGGGGGAGGGGTAAGGGTGTGAGGCAAGGTTTCAGTGTATTGCCTTCAAAAAGATCTTCAAATGATAATGGATAGACAATAATTACAAAAAAAAATCTTCCCCCACCCACCCCCGTGGGTGGAGGGGGGGTAGAAGTGTTGAATGTGGTGTCGTTCATAAGGTCTTCAAAAAGTAATTGATAGTTTTTTTTTGTTTTACTGGCCAAAGAGCTTGGGAAACCTTCCAACCAAGAGATCTCGAGATTTTGCAAAAATTAAAAATCGAAAACTTCGGATACCCAAAAGTACCAAAAGTTTCAACTTTCGGGTTTTGTGCCCATGGAGACTTTTATTCAGAAAGACTTCCTCTATCCAACGAGCATAGTTTCGTTCAATTTGACTGAAAGCCATTTTCCATTAGGAAAGGATGGGGTCCTTTATTGGAGCATCTAATTACTTAATTCAACATAAATATTTAGAGCTAAAAAAAGAAGTAAATAAATGATAAAATAAGGTTTTCCTACAATTTTATATGTAGGTATGAAAGTGTTCATGCACGTAGAGAAGAGGGAGAGAATACCTTTGTAAGCTCGGTGAGGTAGACAGATTACCTTACTGCAGGGTCACAGTACCCGCCGTAAGCTAAGTTTTAATGAAGGAAAAATGCAGAACGAATTATCTATAGGCTACCACCCTTTTCTAGTCAGGATAGAGGGCTTTACTAATTTGCCAAGAAAAGCTACCACCCCCCAGTGGGAATCTAACCCACAACCTTAGTTACAGAGTGTTCATGATTTAACAATTATGGCTGTCGGATCTCCAGGTTAAAATTTAAGAAAAAAAAAAACTGGTCATATTAGACAATTCAATTTATCATATGGTAATCCAACTATAATTCTTAATTTAAGAATAAAGGTGTGAATGTTAAAATTAGAATAATATATCTAATAAGTTCTGCTCATCTATTATTACTAAAACTACTTATAATGTCTTAGGAGAAAACATATTGACAATTAAGTTCGACGTATATTTGTAGTACAAATTTTGTACCTGTTTGAAATATTAACACACATTCCATGTTATTTACATAAAATAAATTGAAACTAATATTCTGATTTAGTTACATGGTAACTCAATAAAAATCAAATTCATAGTATCATCTCTAACTCAGTAATATTGTTTAAGTAGTCAGATTATGAAAAGATAAAATTCAAAAATATTACACCAGAATCCAATCAATATATCCTTTCAATGCAAGTGTCATCAATGATCCCTTTACTTTCCCCTATATCCTTTTGATTTAATTCAGAGGATTGTAGTGGTTCTTAAAAATGAAGGTATCGGAACCCCCCCCCCCCCCACCCAAAGATATGTTCTATAATACTCCACTAACTATCTTCATGGAATTCGATCTCCTACTTCAGTGCGTCTAACATTTATTGGAGGTGGGTCACTTGCAGGTCAATGCAAAAGCTGATTTAGAACTTTGAAACCAAGCTAAAAATAGCCTTTTGTGGGGTGATCTTAGTTTTTTTTCATATATTTTTATGAAGAAAAATATATTATTGGTCAACCAATCTAATATTTGAACATGAAAATTGAATTTTATACCTTTGGGACTGGGAATGGTTTAGGTGTTGGTTTCGGAACTGGAGGAAAGACCACCTCCCAGTCGTGTGTGGGATTGTAGACATCTCCACATGCATCTCCAATCACAAAGCTGCAAACCTCTTCAGGGCCAAGCTCTACTCTCTTCATAACATAAACCACTTCACCCTAAAATAAAAAAATAACATAAAAACATTATTACACCCACTATATAGTGTCAGTGACATCATTGGCAAATATTTATTTTTTTAGAAAGATTAACTAGCCAGGCTGAGATTCGACCCAAGAATTTTCCGTTTTATGCTCGGTTGTGTTGCCAATTACACAGCTTCATATCGCAGCATGGTGAGGTAATTCATCTAATGGAGCTGAAGCTTCAGACAGAAAGCACAGTGACGTATTTATCTTGTCATTTAAGACTCAGAATTGGTACCCATACTAGGATTTAGCAGTTTATACTCATTTTTTAAGCAGTTTATGACCACCTCAAGTCGTGCGTGGGCTTGTAGACATCTCCACAAGCATCTCCAAACACAAAACTGCACACTTTTTTAGGGCCAAGCTCTACTATCTTCTTAACAAAGAGCTAACCTCAGGTTAGAAATAGAGATTAGCTCAGTGGACTAATATGCTGGAAGACCTGAATTAAAAAGCTGAGCACACACGAGGTTTTATCTTCTAGTGTCTTTGTTTGTGGGATTCGGGGTCCCTGACCGTCCCTAGGCCTACCCAGCCTTTAATTCATCTATTAATGGGTACTTGCAAAGGGGAAAATCAGGTGTCCGGATGATAGTACTGACAACACTATCTTCCCAGTGTGCCGCATGGTCAAGATTCAGATACCTTTACATTATCTGCCCCTCTAGGGCCCTTGTGGCTTGTTATGAGAATGATTTAATACTGCCATGTGCGATATTATAGACTGGTTTAATACTTTTAAATCCTCATAGAAGAACCTACTCTGAGCCTTAGCAAGTCAATAGTGTGATATGAGGCCCAATAGTGTAAATTGGAAAATTCTGGGTTTAAATTCCTGCTAGCCGAGTAATTTTTCTAAAAAAAATAGACTTGAAAAGTAACAAAAGTAAAAAAATCAAAATGAATTTTTTAACTGATTTCTTTATTTCCAAACTTAAAAAAAAAAAAAAAATCAATGCTGAATGGTGGGTCTCCCCGTGGTCTAGTGGCTAATGCCTTAGTTTCTCATGAGGGAGATGGTGGGATCGAGTCCCACCGGCGGCAATTTTCTCGTTGAGAAAATTCCTCGCTGCACCATGGATGTCGGCACTAAGGCCCAGATGTCGGTGCGCCGTAAAAAAAAAAAAAAAATTGTATAGATTCTATTGAAGTATAATTGACAAAATAATATAGTTGTTTTTGGAAATAGGGGGTTCTGAGACAAAAGCTGTTAAAATACTACACCACAATTACTGGAAGAAGTATTTGGACAGTCTTAAGAAAGATTAAATTTGCATGAACCATTCGCACGCTGCTACCAAGAAATTTTAGTACATACAGAACCAATACCAAGTGACTTTGCTGAGAGCTTGGCACACATGATTTGGAGGAAAGAATGATTATCTCTCGAACCCAAAGTCCATAGGCCCATAAAATGCTTAAATGGAGTCTTTAAGCTCTTTACAGCAATAATCTCTTATAAGATCCAAGACCACGTCACGCATAATGAATTACTAGCTCCTGAGCAGTTAGGCTGTAGAAGTAGTTCTAAAGGATATAAGTTAAAAATTTGTTTATTATACCTCAGCCAAGCAGCAATCTACCAATGGCATGGATTGACTACTAGAAAGTTTTGATTCTTCTCTTCACTCCTGGTTAATCGAGGTGTTAAAAATGTATAAAGTGGCGAATAATGTAACTTGCCTTTCATCAAGTATGATGCCCACATGAAAATCAGAGCTTATCTTTGGAAAGGGACAACAGACGAAAGAAAAACCATAAAAATACTAAGGGGAATATATCAATTTATTGGTAGTCTCTGTTTATTGTGGTTTTGATTATCCCTGATACTTTGTGATAAGGGGGTACAGATACAAGCTGACCGTTAATGAATGAGAAACCAGGATGACTCATGGTCTGTACATGGATGATCTGACATTGCTACTCAACTAGAGAGTATGATAAGCATTGTGCGTAAATAGCACACACTATTCAAATGTGCTTTGGATTATGTAAATGTGCTGTGCAACCCCATTTATTTTTACTAATAAATGGGAGTTAGAAATATCCCCAAGTAAAAATCTCCACCAGTAAACTCAGATGGCTCCCCCCCCATAATAATAATAATGAGAAATGTTAAAAATTAAACTTACACCAAATAATTCCGTGATTCCTTCACAAACTCTCATAGTCTGAAGTTGAAGGCTTACACAAAATTTGAAGACAATTTGTACTATATCATCTTTGGTTTTTCCTGCTCTGATATAATGCTGAAGTAATCCGACTCCTGTAACAAAAAAACAACCCAACATAAAACCATTATATCACATTTTTGAAAAATGCTATGGCTGAACCTAGACAGTAAAAGTAAGCTAAGCAACTACAGCTTTTAGTACAACAAACCTCTGCCAAAATTTTAACAAAACTAGACCATTTATATAAGTCTATAGCACAATAGATAACACAGGCCAGTGACCAAAAAAAATGAGATTTCTTGATTGTTTCTCGTGGATTATTGCATACTGGGACCTAAAAAAATAATTAAAAAATACCGTCAACTCTAGTTTTATATCAAAACTGTTTTGTTTTTATCAATACCTATTGTTTGTGTTGTTATTCAGTGTTAAACTTACAATTTGATTGTTGCTGCCATCCTGTCAATCTTATAAATTGCATAGTTTTTTCACTTTCATGTTAAGTCATATCACTATCAGGAATAATACAAAAGAGAAAAGGGAGAAGTGATAGGATAGGATTGAAGAAGGACAGTTGTAAGGATGCCCAAAATCATGTAATAACAAGTCGTCGATTTGTTTCATACTAAATCAAATATATTTAGATTGTGTGTAATAAAAATGATAGTGATTTTTTGTGTTTTTTTATTTGCCCAGTCCTCATATTTTATAAGAAAACTGTACATGTCTGCCAAAAGTGCCATTCATTTTTAGATTCAGCAAATTAAAAACCATTAAATTCTGTTAAAAGATTTCATGCAGCTAATCAAAAAAAGATTTTTGCAGACCTGTGCAATTATAAAAATTGATTTAAGAAATAAGTAAGTATAAAAACCAATAACGCAGCCTAGAGATTGATATATCAAGTCTTCCCATATAATTATTGTTGGTAAATGTCGGTGGACTGTAGAATGTGTCGATCCAAGTTTTTCAGCTAGCTCTTCGACTGTTATAACAAGATTTTCTTCTACAGTAGCCTGCTGGAGCTCATCGTCTAGCTCTTTGGTCAACCTGTTCGAGGCTCGTCTTCGGCTTGGGGCTTTCCCCGAGTGGGAAACCACTCGAAATCATTCAAACCACCGCTGCACTTGTCACTCACTAATACTCTTTTCACCATTTATTTCTGCAAGTTTTCGATAAGATGAAGCAGCATTATATCCTTTATTGAATTCCCAAAGCAAAACATGGCGTAAGTGATGTCTTGGGAGGTCCATTTAAGATGAAATTTCACTACAGAATAAGTAACTTTTACCACAACAAAAACATGATATCATGTGTATTTAATGATATATTAAACAAAAATAAATTGAAAAGGAAGGAATACAAACAGACATAATATTAAAAACCGACATTACTTATGGGATGACCTGATAGTAATCCATGAAAGAGACCATATAACACCTTTCTCGTATGCAAAAATTTTATGGCCTGCATGAATGTAGTCGACAAGATTTGGATACAAAGCCATTCATAAGAAATCCAGGACATTATTATTTATGTGCCCTACAGGGAGGTTTGAACGCAACGGCTACGAATATTTCTAACAATAATATAGATTCAAAACATTACACAGAAATTGCCCTTTCAAAATTATTCTTGTTATATTTTTAAAAAAGATAACTTGAAGATTAATAAATTGTTTGAAACATTGCTTGTGAAGGTTATTACTGGAAAACATATTTTTATAATGAAGCCTTTCTTACACCAAGAACAATATTATGCCAAATATGAAACAAGCTTTATATGCAAAAAATAATTTTTTTACATTTTTTAACGTCCATTTATTATTAACTGAGAATCTTAAGACGGGTTATCTATAGGTTACCACCCTTTTCTAGCCAGGATAGGGGTGATGCCTTTTCTTTTTTTCGAAAGAACAACCACCGCCCCTAGTGGGAATCGAACCCATGACCTTTGGCTCGAAGTGTTAAGTGCTCACTCCTTAACCCTCACGGCCACCAGGTCTCCTGCAAAAAAATAAATAAATAACAATATAAAAATCATGAAACTTGCCTGCTTTACACGCAGTACAAGAGACTTTAGACATTACAGATGTTTCAACTTCGGTCACTACTTGCTTGAGGTTGAGCAATCGAAGAGCTTTGTCGACTATCCTAGGAAGGTGCCTCCCCCGCCTCATATCTCCTGCAGTCAGCTCTCCATCTATTTCTCCAAGCAGTTCTGAATAATTCACCTAAAAATAAAGAAAGTCACACTACTTATGAAATTGTATTATACTTCAATTATACTACAAATATTATTAGAAATATATATTAATGAGGTAATTGGGATCCTTTTTAGTTTGAAGTTGTCTGTGAGAGTTTTTAGTGTCCAATGAGGTCATACATACATACAATTTTTGTATCTATCCACAATCTCATCTATTATAAATCAGAAATAATCTTTACAAATTAATGAAGCGTACGTTATAATTTAAAAGCATTTTTGTTGACAATACCCTTGAAAAACTTCATGTTTTTAAACAGGCTAATGATAATTAACTTATGGATAATAACTTCTAATTTTTTAACACTTTTCAAAACTAAATGATCTTTGGTATAAGCACTTTTTGAAGGAATGTATTGAGGTTGCTGTCATGATTTTTTTTTAACATTTCTTCAAAACGTCATCGATCCTAACTACTGGATGTATATACATACATGCTTGTGTGTGTGTGTGTGTGTGTGTGTGTGTGTGTGTGCGCGTGCATGCGTGCGTGCGCGCGCGTGTGTGTGTGTGTGTGTGTGTGTATACAGCTAGTAGAAAAAGTATTGGAACACCCGGAACTGGTTTACAATTAAATACTATATTCTACACGTAAAAAGTATTGGAACACTTTTAGGTTTTTCATTAGCAACATTTTTCATTAGATGATTATTATAATCTTAAGTTTTTTCAAACAAAGGATAAATTAATATTTGGTAGGATCACCTTTATGTCTTATAATGGATTAAACTCTTCTTGGCATTGATGGTACTAAATTATAGATAGTGTCAGGAGAAACGGTACATAATTGGGGCCTGCCTTTCACTTATATTATTTACTATGGGGTTGAAGTCCATACTTTGTAGTGGAGTTTCCGTCCATTTTGGGGTATTATAAAGCAACCACATTGATTTGCAAGCTGTTTATTTCAGATCATAGTCCTATGTAAAAATGTGGTTTCCTTGGAATCCTAGTTTCTCAAGACTGCTTGGACTGTACTCTTTGTGGATATGCATAAATATTTTGAGGTCCGTGATCCCCTCAATGACTTTTAATTGACTCTCTCCTTTCCCCGTCATACACTCCCAAACCCTTCCCCACATTTAACTGTAGGCACCAAGTCCCGAGAATTGAGGTCTTCTTTCCCTCTCCTCTGCACATTTTGTCAACCTCTTTCATAATAAAAGTTCTATTCGACACTCTTAGATGAATATAATCTGCTGCCAGAGTCCAGCAAGATGGTTAACATTTTATTCTGCATAAGAAAGTATTTTCTTATTGTTAACTTTACTCAAAAAGAAATTCTTTGGTCCAGTTCCACCATGTATTCCACTTTTTCCTGAGGAAATTTCTTACTGTACTGCTACTTACATCTCGTCATTCATCATTAATCATCCTTAAGATTTCTGCCACATGTTTTGGCACATTTTACCATGGGTTTGCTTGTGCTTTTATTAAAATTAATCATTCATCTCATGCAGTGAGAATCTTCGGTCTCTTGATAAAATGTTTTGATGCATAATAGTAGGTTCAACCAAACCAATTTAAAACCTTGGATACACCGATATGGCTAAGGTTTACATTTTGCTAATATCACCCAAACGTTTGTACTCATTATCAACCATAATAATAATTGTTTGTTCATCATCGGATATTTACTTTCCTTTCTACTAACGCAAACTAAAACCATCTTAGTCAAAGGCATATAACAGGCAGGACACGGTCCACCGATAATAACGAGTTAATTCCTTCTAACTTCAAGCGGAAATAGTAAAGAAATCAGGTGTTCCAAATTGGAACATCTTACACATTATTGGAACTTCCAATAATGTTTAAGATAGAATATTGCATTTAATTGTTAATAATGTAAATGAATTACTTTATTATTGTTGTTAGTTCTGGAATAGGAAGTATTCGGAAAAAAATAAATATTTTAGTGCATAGTTAGTAGTAGTAGTCTTCCGTATACTTTCTTAACCCTTAAGTAGGGAGGTGGTTTTCCCTAACATAAGTAGGGAGGTAGGGTGCTCACAACACCCCAATGAAAAAAATCCCCCCCCCCACTAAAAGGGGTTTTTAAAATTAGCATCTACTTTATTATTAAACTTTTTAAAACCCATTACCTATATTATATAATCAAATAATTAATTAAAATGCTCAAATATGGTATTTTTGTATTAATAAAATTTTAATAGTTTTTCTTCATTTGTAATTTTGTTGTTTTTTTTTTTTTTTTTCTTTTTTTTTTTTACGGCGCATCTACAACTAGGTCATTAGCGCCGATATCCTGGGTGCAGCGAGGAATTTTACCAGCGAGCCATGGGATGATAAAATTCCTGCCGGAGGTTGGGAATCGAACCCACCATCTCCCGCTTATGAATCCAAGGCGCTAGCCATTAGACCACGGGAGACCCCTAATTTTGTTGTTATACAGTTATAAAAATGTGACTTTGTTGAATAATGAAAAATTCGTAATCAAGTTAAAATTTATTATTAAGGGATAGAAGAAGACAAAGCAAGTATTTAAAAAAAAAAATTATAAAGAATACAAATTTAATCTGTAAAATAGTTCACATCGCTAACTATAAACCTCCACAACAAATTTGTTTCATGTCATTCATATGCATAAATGTTATTCAAAAACAACACAAAATTGTTGTTTTCTTATCTAAACTTTGCTTTCTGTGTGTCTGGGACAAACGGTACATCTACCAGAACGTCTGTGCTCCATTTTTGGTGCTGGTTCTGGTGTCCTCTTCTGGGTCATTTTGGCCGCCTGATGTATTTAGGAACCCAAGATTCCGTTGCTCTCTTTTCAATTCGTGGTCTAATCAGTTTAAACTCAATATCTCTCACGCGGCTCTCCCCTACTACGAACTCTAGGTAGTAGGGTTTTTTGCTACATAATATGTACACTATATATTATATTGCCTGAGAGTTAATTCCGGCTATGTGGAGGATTCTAAAGAAGACACGCCGAGCTACAGGAAATGTAGCTTACATCTTGTTAATGATGTCTACACCACCTTTAGGTAGATTATAAAATGTTATTATTTCTAGCGTCTCATCTCAGCCTACTATAGTGATTCTTCATCCCTCTATTCACTTTATGTTTGATGCAATGATTTTTCAGAAGAAGAAGAAAACTTTATTTAATGAAATAATAAAGTGGGCTGCCCAACTTTATTGGGTTGCTGGATACACAGCATGCTCATCATTCCTGGAGGCATTCATTTACTTCATAATCTTGTTATTTGTTCTGGTTTTTTTTCCCAAAAGTTCGTGGGCATTAGACCCGCCAAAAAATACAAATTTTTCTCCTAATAATAATAATAAAAAAACAAAAAAAAACAACAAAAACACAAGAGACAGCGGAGTCTAAGGAACGACGTTTGTTGCATATATAAAAAAAAGGAGTGTAGTCCGTTAGTGACCATAAATATGTTGGCTCATTATGCCTAGCGAGTCAATAATTATTGACTCAGCTATAACAGGTAGGTGTTCCGGCAGGATTCCAAGTTCTTGTAAGATACTGCTATCTCTATCCTCTTCATCCGAAAACTCAACTTCTCCAACCTCTTCACAAACTTACTAAAAAAGCCTCTTCATTCTTTCTTTCTTCTCTTCATATAAAATGCCAAACCATGGTGGAAACAAAAAAATATATTTTAAATTTTTGTTATGTAAGGAGGTGGGGTGTTATGAGCACCCCAAGCCAATAAAAGACCTGAAAGACAAAATAACAAGTTTTTTTCTGGTGCCAATGTACCCTCAATGTGAACACATGTACTATTTAGGAAGGTACCAAAGAGGTCAAAAGGATTGAAAATCTTTAAATTGAAAAAAAAAATCAGTCACATAACAGGTCACGAGGGCCCCGAGGGGCAGATACTATAGAGGTATCTGATTCATGACCATACAGCACACTAGGCAGATAGTGTGGTCAGTACTATGCTCCGGCCGCCTGATTTTCCCCTTGGCTGCTTTGACTGCTAGTGTCATTAGCACCCAAGGTACCCATTGATAAATTTATTAAAGGCTGGGTTGGCCTAGGGACGGTCAGGGAGGCCGAATTCAACCCATGAACGAAGACACTAGAAGAAAAAATCTTAAGTGCTTGCTCGGGATTTGAACTCAGGTCCTCCAACTTATTAGTCCAGTGGGCTAACCCCACCCCCTTAAATTGAAAGTATAGAGCTAATTAAGTCATGGGGTGCTGAGAACAGCCCACCTCCCTACTTAAAGGTTAAATATCTCAAAAACGGTTGTGAAATCCTAGTAAGTAGAAGGTGGCCAGCTTACTAAATTCTTTACACAAACGGTTCTATATTGATTTTCGATGGGACGATCTCAGTCGGAAAAATAAGTGCTTAAAATTTAAAAATTAGTGATGGCTTAGTTGCTTTGAAAGGTTATTTCGTCGATACAAATGCAAAGTATCAAATGTGAAAAACGAATTTTTCATATTCAATCTATACTAATTAATGTTGTACGTAATAGAAAACTCGAAAATTAAAGACAAATAATTATCAATTACAGAAAATGAAACTAACGAATGTGAATTAAAATGTATAATACGATAAAAAATATATAAAGCCATCTATGGTACGTATTAGCTTGAACTCAGGTTAAAGAACCGGCTCTCAGAGATCTGGATAATGACCGGGTCAGCGATCTGAATCATCAGCAAAAGCGCGAATTGAATTTTTGCCCATATGGCGACGGGATTATAAACGATTTGGGCTGACTAGAGTTTCGATATAACCTTGAGCAAACGCGTAGTACTTATGCTAATGGCATAATTGCTATGCTGCGAGTGATTTTGTAGTTTGCTGTATTTGATGCTCATTATTTATTGTTACTCATTTAAAAAGTTACGAGAAAGTTATTGTAATACTTCGCATTATCAATCATGGCGGGTAAAGAGCCAGAAACAAAAAACAAGGTTAAAAGACTGCCTGAACATGTTGCTATATGAGCGAAAGGGAAAGAGTGTAAAAAGGTAATTGTTCCATCAGGAAAACCAAATAAGCAACAAACGCCTACCAAGATACGCAACTTGAATAATGCTACTTACAACTTTGTCTCTTAGCATCAAAATATATATTACTTTTCTTATAATTATCCTGCCCCGACCCTACTGAGTCATTGGCAGAGCGGTCGTTTATGTGTATATATTTGTAGATGTCGATTTATCAATTGAAAGTGAGCAATTCTTAGATTGTCTGTTCGTAATCTCATAGGCGTATATAGAAAATAATTTCGGGGGGGGGGCTGAGACCATTTCCGGGTAATGGAATACTAATAATTTAGAACTTGGAATAGTTTTAACCAACTAAAACGTTATTACAAACAAAATAAAATATTTTTTTTATGAACTAAGTGATCTTATTTAATTTATTTTTAACGGTTTATGACACATTTTTACTGATCAACTCAAAATTTCGGGGCTGAGGGGGGCTGGAGCCACCCCCTTTATATACGCCCATGCGTCATCTCCTAAAACTTCTACTATACATATACTAAATCCATATTTTTAAATAAATTTTACTAATCTTCTGTTGTAACTGGAATTATAAGAATAATGATAATTACGTAAATTAGACGATTCATATTTAAATAACATGTATACAGCGTTCTAAAAAATCAAAATGCATCTAATCCATTTCATACAATTCCAAAGTGCCCCTTGTTCAGCATACAGTTCTGTTCAGGGATCACACATCCAGCTGAACAATAAATTAGTATATAAATCATATGGTGTGAGAAAAAACAAGTGAGTGAAAACACAAGAAGAAAGTGCAGTGTATCAAAATTCAAGACAATCTTTTAAGAAAAGACTATTTTATTCCTCCTACAGTCTTTCAGTTCCATCATGAGTGAGTAGGGGAAGAAAACTATCCTTGTGAGGGTAGAGGGAGAGAGGGCCTGCCAGCAACAAACTAGGATTTCAAACCTAATTATGTGAGTCCAACAACCACCTCAGATCCACCCCCACCATTAAGCTCAACCCATTTAAATATTGATTATTATTTAATACATTTCAATGTTTCAATAAAATACAGTCCACTATCATTTATTTTTAGAACCACCCTAATCAATTTTCAGGTTTGGAGTAACATTCAATCCCCAAAAAAACATAAATGTGAAATAGAGGCCAAGTTCCTGCCCCCACAAAGAAACACTCCCTTCCTCAAAAATATCCCCTCCTAAAACCCCCCCAAAACGCCTTACCATTCTACACTCCAAAAAAGTAGTATGAGTTGGTGTATTAATTCAACCAAAAATATTTGCCAATACAAGAGATGATATAAGAAAGAAATGTCCAAGTTCATTACTTGGAAGACCTCATAGCTACTTAATAAGAGCAGTAAAGACACTTCAACTGAACTTTAAAAACAACAATAAAAATACTTATATCCAGTTACTAAAATATCACTTTCCTCAATCAGGTATATTCTTAAACTTGGCAATGTTTTTTTTTGTGCCGAAATTATCTTTAGAGAAAAACTAAACATTGCCAAGTTTCTTTGTGGGGGCAGGAACTTGGCCTCTATTTCACATTTATGTTTTTTTGGGGATCTCATTACTTTTTTCTAAGTATTAAATAGAATTTAGTTGCCGCATACCTACTGGCTTTTGTACTTCATATAAAACCAGGGTCTTTGGATTCTACATAAGGTTCTCCTTACTGCTTGATATTTGATACCAATAATCAACCTACATACATCTAATCACTAGACTAGAAAAGTTAGAAGCTCTTCCAGATGACATTACTCTAGAGGACAAATTGATTGCTCTCTTAACTAAACTATTACACTGTAAAAACACAGGAACCTTATCCCGAGGATAAAGATCACAATATGGAAAGTGCAGAAGGCCTTCAAGAAGACGATACATTTTGGGTTTGTGATCCTAAACTTTGTAATTTAGATGGCTCGACTTTGATAAACTTAGTATCTGCTTTGAAGTATAAGGCACAACTGTTTTTGTTAAGATATGTCGAAATGTTTTTTAAAACATCAAATATAGGTTCTCCTTACCAAGACGATTCATTTGGGTCGTTGGGTTGATGGGTTTCAGAAGGCATTTCGATGGAACAAAAAGTAGAAAACGTCATAGGTAATATGACACTCCCGTATCAAGACCTACCTGCGTGCCAAGTTTGGTCAAAATAGGCCAAACGGTGTGAATTTGTATAAGGAACAAACATACAGACAGATAGCTGATAGACGATTTTGACTAGCCTATGACACTACCCGGATAAAGACCGACATGTGTGTCAAATTTTGTCAAACGGTGTGTATTTGTATAAGGAACAAACAGACAGACAGACAGCTGATAGACAATTTAACCTAGCCTATGATTCTCCCCGTGTCAAGACCCATCTGTGTCCTAAGTTCGGTCAAAATCGGTCAAACGGTACGGATTTGTAAGAGGAACAAACATACAGACAGACAGCTGGTATAAGATTTTTACCGAGCCTATATGCGTCTAATTGTTTCTTAAAAGATCAAATTTAGGTTCTTCATACCGAGACAATTCATTTAATACCCCACATCATGGGTTTCGGACGGAATGATGGGTTTCCGAAGGAAGTACAAAACTGGCACGCCCCCGCCCCGGAAGCGGAGTCAAACACAACTTTTCGCGATTTTTCAATTTTTTCCTTTAATAGCGTCTTCAAATCTATCTTCATGCAAAATTTCAAGTCATCATGGGAAGTGCCTAATAATTTTGATGAGTCAGTGAGTGAGTGAGTCCTATAAATCCCGATTTTCGATCGCTTATATCTCAGAAACTATTCGATGTAGAATTATGAAAATTTCCAGTTTTACTCACATCTAGTAGTATAATACCTGTGTAAAATTTCATAACTTTATCTTTCCCTGGTTGAAAGTTATGAGAGGGTAAAAATCGGCTCTAAGACCTCCTGTAATATACACACAGTATGCTTAGGCCGGAACTTGGCCTGGCGTACTACCGTGCGCCTAGATCCATTTTATAGATTGAATTACCTAGCCTGTAAAAGGATCCATGCCCAAACTAATATTTACTTTTACCATAATATTTACAACCGAAACCGAATAAACAATAGCTCCAATTTTCTAGTTTCTAGAAACACGAATCAATACGGACAATAAATTAAATCAAACAGGTTGTATTTTGCAGATATCCTTTTACTTATCTAGAGAAAGAATGAAAACATGAATCAGCACGGAATCAGCAACAGGTTAGGCGAGCAAGGTCATCCAGAAGGCTAAGCTTGTTTTAACAAAGTCTGTAGACATTTGGTTTATATTAAGCAGCCAGGGAATAGTTGGGATTCGACTAGGAAATCATCACTTTTTGTAAAAATCAGTATTAACTTTCGGCTACACATTGGTAGCCAAAAGAAAGTTTCAGTTAAGTGGTCATGGTAAAAATATAGGTTACAGGTTTGGTTTATGTTGTAAATAAGTACCTACACATCTTTCCTTTGCGTGGAGATTGATTGTAAACGATAAGACGGATAAGATAATCTTTATTAAAGTTGAAGTTGGTCAAATACGGTACATCTGTCTTCAAGAAGATCAAGATTCAAAGCTTACGTCATCTCAGTGCCCCGCACCAGGCGCTGAGGCTATCTGAAGGGGGCGACTGAAACTTCAAATAATATTGGAGGGCACTAAATAAAAATGTAATTATTCAATGCGACAGTACTTTATGAGTCTACGTTTTTTACAAGTAACGGGGGAGTTCAGGCACTTTCCAAATCTCCTAAAAGTAGAAAAAAAAAAAAATAAGATGTCATACTTTCATAATGTTAGATCTGGAAGCTCTAATGTGGGAGTTCAAGAGAAGATTTTAAGGCATTTTGAAAATGTATAAACCTGATTATCTTTTATATTCATAGGCGGCTCTGGACAAGCATTTCTGGAGGGGGGGGGGCTATTTTATTATGGGCTTACCGCCGTGCCTGGGGGTGTCGAATCAAATTTTTATAACCAGACACCTGGATATCATTAAGGAAGTATTTGATAAACTAAGGACATACATTAATTATTACTATTAATTTGCCTAAAAAAATTATTTTTCTAACTTAATCGAAAAAGATCGCGAATTTTCATTCTGGGGGCTAAGCCCCCCTTTAGCTGTCACTTTTCGTTTTCCTATGAAATTTTATATGTTGTTGTTACTATTAGCACCTATATACCTATATACTTATATAAACTTCAATATAATAGCCTTTTTTCTTCTTTTTTTTTATGTTTCTTCTGATTTTCATTCTACTCATTCTAAGAATTTTAGACCAAATTGTTCTTTTATAATAAGTTAATTAATTGTATTTATAGTTCTGTTACTTACCTCAATTATAAACTTTTTTTTTTTTTTTTGTATTAATTTCTGCTTTTCTTGTCATTTTAGCTGACGAAGGCTACCAATGAGTAGCCGAAACGTCCAAAATATAGTTTTTTTTTTACCAAAAATCATATTGAGGTTTTTTTTAGCCGAATCCCAACCATTCCATCTTTACTTATCACCTCGACGGCTAACTATCTAATCATCATTATGAAATTTCAGAAACATCTCAAAATGTATTAGAAGAATTAATCGAATCGAGGACTAACAAAGCTGTAATTCAAGTTTAAATTTGGATACCTTAAGCTGCATTTCCTTCCATTTGGTGGAACGAAGGTTTAGTGAGTAACGACTCGATTAACAGCCAAAAATATATCAGTCGCTCACGATTTTTTTTTTTTTTTGTTTAATGATCGAAATCATTTGATTTGCTCGTGATTTCTTAGAAATTATTTATTTTAACATCAAAACTCACTGAAAAATGGGCAGAATAAATTTCCTCAATAGATGGACTGGTTGAGGAGAGAGAAATGGAAGCCGATGTGAAGGTCAGGAGAGAGTGCAGAGGATTCACGTGAAAGCGTGACTTGTTTTAATTCCATTAGAGAAAAAACATATAATAAGAAATTAGAGAATGGGATATTTTCTCTGAATACATCGGAGGGAGCACAATGCACCGACGCTCTGTAAAAAGGAGTAACTACCAACCAGTTTCTCCACGAGGAATTTGTAAAGACTTATTATTTATTGTTTCATTAGTTCTGTTTAAAGTTTAAGGTGTATTTCACATGCTTCCATATTGAAAAAGAAACAAAGGAAGATGAAATATATTTAATTTTTTAAAATACATAATCGATTTTCGTGGCGGCTTATGTTATAGTGTTTACTCCCGTTTTCTAGCCAGGATCGAGCTGAAGCCAAGAAGAAATATCAGTACCTTGGAGGAGAAAGGGCGAACCTGAAATATCGTATTTTTTTAAATTTTATTTTCCGAGTCAGAAATATGTAGGTATTACGACGCTTCGCCTTGTTACTCTAGCTCGCCTTTAGTTCTCTCACAGTTTCAAGTTAAAGTGAATAGCACCATCATCATGAAAAATTCAATGTCCGTTTTCAAGGGCGAATCCCGGTCTGATACTCACCTCCTAGCAGTTTGTTGCCCTTAAATCAATCGTAAAAATTATAATTAAAACATTGAATTACATTTTCCTACTTTTAGCATAAATATGCTTTGCGTTCGTGCAAGCGCAGATGCATCCGCGTATTCGTAGTGGCGTACACGCATCCACAGGGGCCATGTCCGACAAAGAAGATTGCATGTGTCACAAAAAAGTGTCTGCTGGCGTTCGCGCATGCTCAGTGGCTTTCGCACATGTGCAGCGGCCATGTACGAAAAATATGACTATGTTAGAGAGTATAAAACATAAGTTTATCGGTTGGACCTAGAGTTACAAAAAAGTGTCACAAGAAGGTGTCTGCTAGCGTTCGTGCATGTACATTACATAAGTTTGTATGTATGAATCAACATTCTATAGAGTAAACATTTTCCGTTGTTATCCTGAAGCACTTCTACAACTTTGAGATCGATTTCCCAACATCCGGAATTCGTGATTCGCCCTTTCTCTTCATAGGTCAAGATATATAAAATTAAGAAACTTTTATACGTAACAAGTTATTTACAGGTTACCATCGTTTTCTAGCTAGGATAGGGCTGATGCCTTTTCTTTTTTAGCACGGTTCCTCCCTCTCTCCATAGGGAGGCACCCCGCTTATAGGGCTGACCTCATGACACAATCCGAAAATGCCGACTAGAAAATTGTACGTTTCAGAACCCCTAGAGAACGAAAATAACGGTGGTTCAAATTTATATGTATGTATGTGTGTATATATTATATATATATATATATATATATATATATATATATATATATATATATTCGTCTGTTCGCTCTCTAGGCCCCAGACGAATGGTCTGATTTTGGTGTTTTATCAGGGTGTCTACTACTTTTGTGAATCCCAATTTCATGACTTTTTCGTGACATTTTCATGACTTTAAACGCAAATTTCATGCCCAATAAAAGAAAACTATTTCACTTAAAAAGATAAAGCCTTAACTTTTAGTTTAACATTAATTGTAACTTTACACGGGATTACCGTAAAATCTATAAAATAACAATTTATTTATTTAAATTTAAATTTTAAAGCCCATTATTATTAACTAAGAAATCAAATTTCAATTTAAAACTGTATAAAATGTGCATCATATGTTAAATAAGATAGTAAGTTACTATCTTAACTTTTATATTATGGAGGGAAGAAATACTATTGGGGGTTTTTAGCGCGGTTCCTCCCTCCCCCATAGGGAGGAACCCCGCTTATAAGGTTGATACAATGAAACAATCCGGAAGTGCCGACAAGAAAATTTCGCGTTTCAGAACCCCTAGAGACCGAAAATAATGGTGGTTCAAATTTGTATATATATATATATATATATATATATGTATATATTTATTTATATATATATATATATATATATATATATATATATATATATATTTGTCTGTTCGCTCATTTCTGGCTTCCCTGATGGTCCGATTTTGATGAAATTCGGTACAAAAATCTGTCGTCCAATTTGAAAGGTCAAGTTCGTTAACCAGCAAAATCCGCCCACTGGAAGATGGCGTTTGGGGCGAAATTCGCGCAAAAAAAATCGTAACGCTTACGTTTTTGAGTTCATAAGCTTGTAAGGACTCTTTTAGCACGGTTCCTCCCTCCCCCATAGGGAGGAACCCCGCTTATAAGGTTGATACAATGAAACAATCCGGAAGTGCCGACAAGAAAATTTCGCGTTTCAGAACCCCTAGAGACCCAAAATAATGGTGGTTCAAATTTGTATATATATATATATGTATATATTTATTTATATATATATATATATATATATATTTGTCTGTTCGCTCATTTCTGGCTTCCCTGATGGTCCGATTTTGATGAAATTCGGTACAAAAATCTCTCGTCCAATTTGAAAGGTCAAGTTCGTTAACCAGCAAAATCCGCCCACTGGAAGATGGCGTTTGGGGCGAAATTCGCGCAAAACAAATCGTAACGCTTACGTTTTTGAGTTCATAAGCTTGTAAGGACACTTTTTATATGCTACTTGGGCTAGGAAAACGAATGAAACCATTTTCAAGGCGATAGCTTTCACCGTTTTCGAGAAAATTGGAAAAATAATTTTTGAATACCGTTTTTGGTTTGGGTACTTAGAATCAAGGGATTCAGTTGAAACATTTACTGCATGTTCTACTTCCATTAAAACTAATATGTTGAAATTTTGGTTGCGTTTGGAGTTAAGGAAGGGTTAGAATAAAATATTTTATTAACAGGCATAAAAAAGTTTTGGTAACTTTGTATACTTTCCTTAATATCTCGAAAAAGGTTGAGAATTTGGGAAACGGAAGAATACCATTAGAAAGCTTACTAAATGCTCTACAAAAAAGGTTCTAATGAAAGTTTTGATTAGGCGATGTCAATCGGAGAAATACCGTATGAAATGTCAGTTTTGGATTTGTCGATTTCCTTCAAATGTCTTGAAACTGTCGAGGCTCCTACTCCGAGTTCTTTGGCATATTCCCTAGTGTTTTTAATTGCTTATAGTAGTCAAATGTATTTGTCAATGAAACAGGATACGTATAATTAGAATCAATATTTTGTTTGTTAGAATTCGAAGATGCCGTATGAATATCTAGATGTGACAGTACTGGTGTTGATTTCGTTCTTTAGAATTATTCTTGGTATTCCCTATTTTCATCTGTTACCCATAGTTTTTTATTGTTAGTAGATTTTTCTTATTGATTATAGAACATTAATCTATTTGGCTATAAAACAGGATACGTAAAATTAGTGACAATATTTCGGAGATTTCTGAGCGAAATACGTTTAAGATTTTCTACCACCACGAACGGCTTTTTTCCTCTATTTTTATCCACTAGATAGGTTTTATTTTGCATATTATTCTATATAAGTTTTATTCAGCAGGGGATTCTGATGAAATGTCGTGTTTTTGCTGTGGATTTTAAATACGATGTATCTAAGATTGGATAACATTAGCGAGTCTACATAATTAAGAACCGACGACGGAGGATTACTTCTTGCTATGATTTAGTCTACATACGTATATTAAGTCCTAAATCCAATCCTCCTAAAGTTCAATGCCCGTAGAAACCAGGGGGCCGCAGGAAATTTACCTGCTAAGAGTTAATCCTCAAGAGCTGTAAATATACCCCAGGTATCTGCCGACACAAATACAAAGCCTAGGCGGAGAGCACCCCAAAAACTCAGATCCAACCATAAGGTTATATACTAAATATTGATAAAGACTACTTAGTTGTAAACCGATTCATCAATTAGCAATCAATAGTTTTCAACAAAGGTTATATACTAAATATTGATAAAAAGTATTTAATTAGAAAAAAAAAACAATATTCCACAAGACTTGTTTTTGGTCCATTTGTGTCTACTCCATAGACTTAATTAGGTATATTATTCTATTGTAGTTGGGCAACTAAACTTTGTTTTATTTCGTTAAATAAAGTTTTTTTTCTTGATTTGTTATTCGTCAAGACTTTTATTTGTCCTTGTGTATTTACTAGATAGGTTTTATTCAACATATTATTCTATATAGGCTATATTAGGCAGGGTATTCTACTCAATCTTGTGTACTTCTTCTTGATCCTTCTGTACATGGGCGTATATAAAAACAATTTCGGGGGGGGGCTGAGACCATTTCCAGGGTATGGAATACTAAATATTTAGAGCTTGGAATAGTTTTAGGCAACTAAAACGCTATTACACGTAAAATAAAATATGTTTTATGAACTAAGTGATCTTATTTAATTTATTTTTAAGGGTTTTACGAGAAGTTTTTATCATCAATTCAAAATTTCGGGAAGGGCTGCAGTCCCTTCAGCCCCCCCCCTCATATGCGCCCATGCTTCTGTATCCTCTAGAAAGGCTTTATTAGCCATATTTTGTATTGATTTATAGAGCTTTGCTTTAGAATGAGAGCCAGATTCTGTAATTTCCGCTTCTGTGTAAAAGTTAGCTATTGTCGGTGTCCCTGACGCCTTAATATCACTTTTATTCGAGATGTTCGAGAGGATTTTGACAATTTTCACAAGATATATAAAAAAAAATAAGTTTATTTTTTTTCTAAGCTTATCAAATGGCACTAGGGACATGAACGGAACCGCGCTAAGATGCTGCAGTTCCTGCGAGTCGGACTTTTTATCAATGCAATCGTACCCAAAACAATGATTTTTAGATTTTTTGTTTGCTATCTGTCAGACACTCTATACACACTAGGGTTTAACAATCCCCAAGGGGTCAGCTTAGTGGCTTAGTGTTAGGAATCCTAGCAGCCTGTATGCTTGATCCCCGACGGCTATACGCCTAAAATCGTTTATAGAGAAGCATTTCTGGAAAGAAGATTTTTTTTTAACATCCATATGACGGTGTTTATAATCCAAAATATCAGGCTGTACCGTATGAAATGTCAGTTTTGTTTACTTTGCGATTTAATCCTTTTCCTTTTAGCGCGGTTCCTCCCTCCCCCATAGGGAGGAACCCCGCTTATAAGGTTGATACAATGAAACAATCCGGAAGTGCCGACTAGAAAATTTCGCGTTTCAGAACCCCTAGAGACCGAAAATAACGGTGGTTAAAATTTGTATATATATATATATATATATATATATATATATATATATATATATGTATATATTTATATATATATATATATATATATATATATATATATATATTTGTCTGTTCGCGGATTTCTGGCTTCCCTGATGGTCCGATTTTGATGAAATTTGCTACAAAAATCTGTCGTCCAATTTGAAAGGTCAAGTTCGTTAACCAGCAAAATCCGCCCACTGGAAGATGGCGTTTGGGGCGAAATTCGCGCAAAAAAAATCGTAACGCTTACGTTTTTGAGTTCATAAGCTTGTAAGTACTCGTTTTATAGGCTTCTTTGGCTAGTAAAACGAATGAAACCATTTTCAAGGCGATAGCTTTAACCGTTTTTGAGAAAATTGGAAAAATACTTTTTGAATACCGTTTTTGGTTTGGGTACTTAGAATCATGGTTTGGGTACTTTTCTGCATGTTTTACTATCATTAAAACTAATATGTTGAAATTTTTGTTACGTTTGGAGTTAAGGAAGGGTTAGAATAAAATATTTTATTAACAGACATAAAAAGTTTTGGTAACTCTGTATATTTTCCTTAATATCTCGAAAAAGGTTGAGAATCTTGGCAAACGAAAGAATACCATTAGAAAGCTTACTAAATGCTCTACAAAAAAGGTTCTGATGAAAGTTTTGATTAGGCGATGTCAATCGGAGAAATAAGTGCTTAAAACATTAAAGTAATGGATTTTGCTTATTTGAACTGTTCTTTTTGTCTGTTTTTATTCCTTGTTATTTTTTAATTGCTTATATTTGGATAATGTATTTGACAATAAAACAGATTAGGCAAAATAAGAAAAACAATTCATTGTTAGAAATATAGCTTGCCAAGAGAAAAAGATTCGATGACGTCTTTTGAATATTTTCAATTGCCTTTATGCTGTTGGTTTTTTTATTTTATTTTTTAATTGATTTTATCTGTAGAATTATTACTATAGTAAAAGAACACAGGAATATGTGAAAATTTTTGATATTTTCCAATTCATTGAAACGTATGAAATGAAGTATCGCTAGAAGAGGTTTCTAGGGTCTTGCGGACCCGACCCTAACCCCAGGTATAGCCATAAAACCCTTTGAACAAAGGCCGAGGAAAATATTATCTGTTTCTATTCTATGCTTTTCAAATGAGAATAGGGATATGAACAAGAACCGGGGTCTCCCCTGGTCTAATGGCTAGCACCTTGGATTCATAAGCGGGAGATGGTGGGTTCGATTCCCAACCTCCGGCAGGAATTTTATCATCCCACGGCTCGCTGGTAAAATTCCTCGCTAAACCCTAGATGTCGGCGCTAATGACCTAGATGTAGATGAGCCGTAAAAAAAAAGAAAAAAAAAAGAACTGGAACCGCGCTAAGATGACGCAGTTCCTGCGAGTCGGACTTTTTATTTCATTATTTACAAACATCATTGTTATTCATATAGAATTAAAGCTCTTTTATTCCTATTATTTAATCAGTAACTTGCGTACTGTGTTGTGAGAACGATCCTCTGAGAAAAACATTTAGTAAGCTTTCTAATGGTATTCTTTCGTTTACCAAGATTCTCAACCTTTTTTGAGATATTAAGGAAAATATACAAAGTTACCAAAACTTTTTAAGTCTGTTAATAAAATATTTTATTCTAACCCTTCCTTAACTCCAAACGTAACCAAAATTTCAACATATTAGTTTTGATGAAAGTAGAACATGCAGAAAATGTTTCAACTGAATCCCATGATTCTAAGTACCTAAACCAAAAACGGTATTAAAAAAATATTTTTCCAATTTTCTCGAAAACGGTTAAAGCTATCGCCTTGAAAATGGTTTCATTCGTTTTCCTAGCCCAGGAATCATATAAAACGAGTACTTAGAAGCTTATGAACTCAAAAACGTAAGCGTTACGATTTTTTTTGAGCGAATTTCGCCCCAAACGCCATCTTCCAGTAGGCGGATTTTGCTGGTTAACGAACTTGACCTTTCAAATTGGACGAAGGATTTTTGTACCAAATTTCATCAAAATCGGACCATTCGTCTTCTAGCTAGAGAGCGAACAGACAAATATATATATATATATATATATATATATATATATATATATATATATATATAAATATATACATATATATATACAAATTTGAACCACCGTTATTTTCGGTCTCTAGGGGTTCTGAAACGCGAAATTTTCTAGTCGGCACTTCCAGTTTGTTTCATTGTATCAACCCTATAAGCGGGGTTCCTCCCTATGGGGGAGGGAGGAACCGCGCTAAAATAAGACTTAAATTATGACTTCAACGGAAATCTGTATTATTTTTCGTTATGAATTTAAGCTCGGTCATAGCGCTGATAAGGCGTGTATGAACATTAAAACGGCGTTCGGGGAGGGAACAGTGAATGAACGAACTGTTTACCGGTGGTTTTCCAGGTTTCGAAGTGTAAATTTTGACCTTGACAACGAGGAGCGAGGAAGGCCAGAAACCAAGCTTGACAATGACCACCTGAAAGAAAGGGTTGAAGCTTGTCCCTCAAAAAGCACGAGCGAATATGCCAAAGAACTTGGAGTAGGAGCCACGACAGTTTCAAGACATTTGAATGAAATAGGCACGTACAAAACCGACATTTCATACGGTACTGCCTGATAAACTAAAAGATATATCCAAAAATGTTGCCCTAAGTCGCTATCCACGCGGACGAAGTCACGGGCACAACTAGTACAACATTTGTACGATCTGACAAATTTGGGTCACTATAATGAACGATCTGGTAAATAGAATGAAAAGAAAAAATACAGAACTTTTCTCATTGAGTACAGCCAAAGCCAAGATGCCAATTGAAAATCAGTCGCCGTTCGGCACGGATGGAACCATCGGTATTCAAGAGGTTGAAGCATAAATAGCAGCGTACTTAGTATGCACTCTTTTGGAACGATTACTATGCAAACAGGAGGAAAATCTAGTCAAGGATTTAGATCGTGCAGCCGATGGACAGTCACATATTTTCAAGTAAGCAGGTTTTTATGGCCAAAGCAATTCTCATTCCAAAGAATTCTCAGACTTTTTAGAAGTTCAATTGATGGTTCTATTGGGATAAATATCCAAGCACAATATTGTATAATGCTGGTGAATCGACCGTACTCACTTCGCATTAATTGCACAAAAAACGTCGCTCATTGACAATTCGACCCGAGTCTGTTTCTGTAGACTACGTTCATAGATAGATAAATATGCTTTGTTAGGAACCATATAGACATTTAGATAAAATATACTAATTGCATATTTATTTTCTATTATTTTACTTTTAAAATTACGAATTGTAGCGTCGAGCTACAGGGAATATTGTAGCGTATGAAAATGAGGGCCAGAGGACGTTATCAGCCCACCCTAATCGTCTGCGGATCAGCAGTAACTACAAGATAAGCACAAAACTAACTAACCTTGCTAACTGAGATCGCCACCTCGTTACACCACCTTCTAGTTGATCGCAGCACCTTACCGGCGTTCTGCATTAGCCCCGATTTGAGGGGTACGCACCAGTTTTGCTCAATTTCTTATAGGGCCCCATCACCAGCACCTTGCTGCATGCCTTCATCTCGCGAGCTGAGGCGCATTGTAAACGCCTCGCCAAGCCTGCATCTAAGAAGCTATCTACTCGTCATAGATGACGGAAGGTCAACTGACAAGTTGTTCAGCGTGCCTTGGACAATATTTTGAAAGCTAGGAGGCTTAGTTGCTGCTATTTCCCAGTTTTCACCATTCATTTTTCATTTTCATAGTTCGAAGAGGCCAATAATTGGCCTTATAATTATTATAACATATAATTATTAACTTCAAAGTACTTTATGTTAGCGCAATTTCATTTTATTTTCTATTCCTTCATTAGCAAACCATTTAATGTATTCTCAGTAAATTTTCAACTTGGTGCTTAACATACTTTATTTCAGAAATAAACTGTTTTTGAGATTTCAAGCGAACTTTTTTCTCTCGTTTAAATGATCGAATATTTACTTATACTCACACAAAAACAATGATATGAGGGAACATTACACACAAACAAAACCCTCGATTTATATAAACGTAATAAACTTGGAGCACAATATGCTTCAATATTTTTGGTAATACTTAGTGCAATTTAATATCGTAGTCACCTATTTTCTTTATATCTGAATGAGGACTAAGATTACAATCTTTAAAAAAATTAATTGTTACATGATATATAAATGTGGAGATGCTGGGAACACTAAATTTGGTCGGATGGAGTATACCTAGAGAAATTTCCAATAAATCTAAGAACATTTATTTTGCAATATTCGCAAGAACCATATTATACAGGCCTTAAAAACAATTGGCCTAATATATAAAAATAAATAAAGAGTTTATTCTAGAAGATTTAATTAAGAGTTTCTGATGAACGAGGGGCTTTCTGATGTTTGCAAGAGGTTGGTAAGAGGTAAAAGTTAATTTAGCATCTATGTAAATTTAACGGGGTTACCTTGAGCTGCTTGAACTGGTCGATGGTCTCCTCTTCTGGCGAGAAGCGTGGTGGCAGGACGTGTGTCTTGTTCCTCGGGGCCAGTAGAGGATTCGTGTCTCCGTCCAGCATCACGAACTCCTCCCATATCAGCGAGTTATCTCTGTGTCTCCAGGCGTCTCGGCCGAGTGGGCTACCTGCAACCAAAGAGATACAAATCTATATATCATAGTTAGCTATGGGCTTGGCATAAGAGGAAATTTGAATGTAGCCTTTATTAACAGAAGACAACATAAAAAATTAAAGAAATAAAATTTATTGATAACTAAATAATTTTGCCTCTGATAAACTAATAATAATACGACACTTTTTTTTCTGAATGACTACTTCTGTAGGGCCTCCCATATTCCTGGACTACTGGTCTTGACTTCCCACGGGGACTAGTCCTATCAGGAAGTGGTGTCCGCTCTGTCTTCCTGTTCCTTCCAGATCTCTTTCCATCTGCTCCTGTCCCTGGCAGTCCTCATCCACTCAGCACCCGCCTTGTTCCGCATGAAATTGGCACATCTCTTCTTGTGCCTTCCTCTTCTTTTTTTCTGTCCGTATGGAATCCATTCCGTAGCCTGCTCTGCCCACATGTCATTGTCTTGCCGTGCAACATGCCCTGCCCAGGTCCACTTTGTCTTTTCTGCATGAAGTAGGACGTCCTTCATGCTTGTCTGTGCCCCTATGTTTGCATTAGCTATTTTCTGCCTCCTTCTTACGTTGAGAATACATCTCTCAACAAAACGCTGCCATATTTGCACTTTATTTTTTTGGACCTTAGTGAGGCCATAACATAAGGCCGGCAATACACATTGCTCGAAGACAAGCCTCTTCCACTCCATGCCTGAGATGTTCTCCTCTGAAGCTCTTTTGCTGCACTATCATCGAAGGAAATTAGTTGGCCCAGGTATAAATATTCCTCCGTATACTCCAAAATGTTTCCGTCAAGCTTTACCTCCGTTTTTTCCCTGTAAGTCATTATTTTCGTTGAGGAGTAATTTAGTCTTAAACCGACTTTCTTGCACTCGTCCAAAATTTCACCTAACACACTTGTTAAATCTTCTAGGTTTCCTGCCAGGAGGGCAATATCATCGGCAAACTTGAGGCTCCTCAGTTTTCTCCCATTTATGGTTATACCTTACTCTTCCTGCTTGCGGCATCTTCTACAGACCATTTCTAGGAGATTTGTGAAAAGAGGTGGCGATGCGTTGTTTCCCTGCCGAACGACCTTTTTCACCGAGAAAGTAGGGCCGATGAGATCCGTTGCTATAAAGGCTTCGTTTTCTTGATAGAGATCTCTCAGAACGTCAATGTACGCCGCTTCAACCCCAACCTCTTCCAGGGCTTCGAATGTACTTGAATGCCTTCTTAAAGTCGATAAAGCAGAGATATAATCGTAGGTTGTACTCCTTCGACTTTTCTATTATTTGATTGAGGGCCTGAAGATGGTCGACCACGGAGTACCCCTCCCGAAAACCTGCCTGTTCAGATGTCAAATTTCTTTCTAATGTAGGAGTTAACTATCTAAGTTAATATCTTTAACTATTTTAGTAAAAAGTTTTGAGACAACCGAATAATTTTCGTCTTTTTCCATTCATTTGGTACTTTTCCAGTCTCAAGAATTGTATTACATAGTTGGTAAAGTTCTCTTGACAACACCTCTCCACCCGCTTTCAATTGTTCATTAGAAATTCCATCCGGACCTGGACTTTTCCTAAGAGGAAATATAGTAAGGCAATAATGTAACTTAACAGTGAAAGAGTTCTAATGAATGATCCTTCTGAAAATGTTTAAATTTGTACAAAACATTTTTTTTATAACTAGTAATCAACTCATAAATTTCGTCATTGTGTTTTGACTCGAAGTAATTTTTAGCACTTTCCTCCGAAGGAAAGTAGCTATTGAGGTTGGACTCATGACGGATTTTTTGAAAAATTTCTTCAAATCTTTATCGATCCTACCTAGTAGACACCGAAAATGACCCCCGTTAAAATTTATATATATATATATATATATATATATATATATATATATATATATATATATATGTCTGTTAACACGATAGCGGCCAGAGTTTTTGTTTTTTCGTCACGAAACTTGGTATAAAGCATTCAATTAGCAAACGATTGAACGAGTTCGTTAACCACCAAAATCGGTCCACCGGAAGGGGGGGGTTTACCCCGAACCCAAAACACTAATTTGACCATTTCAGCCGTAATATTTGTTATATTTCAACAAAACTTGGTATTCGTAGTGTTAATATAGAGAGAAAAGTGAGATATAAAAATGAACTAAATCGGTTCATGAGGAGGGGGGGGGGGGGTTTACTCCGGACCGACAATACCAATTCGCCACTACCAGCCGTGATTTTAGGTATATTTCGACGAAACTCGGTATTCATAGTGGTAATCTACAGGTAAATATGTGTTGTAAAAATAAACTAAATCGGTTCATTAGGAGGGGGGGGGGTTACTCCAGACCCACAATACCAATTCGCCACTACCAACCGTGATTTTTGGTATATTTCGACGAAACTCGATATTCGTAGTGGTAATCTACAGGTAAATATGTGTTGTAAAAATAAACTAAATCGGTTCATTAGGAGGGGGGGTTTACTCCAGACCCAAATTACTAATATACTCATACTGGTCGTAATTTCTGCTGTATTGTAACGAAACGCGGTATACGTCGTGGGTAACTCATGAGAAAGAAGTGTTGTAAAAATGAGCTGAATCGGTCAATCGGAAAGGGGGGTTTACTTTGTAATATATTTCAATAGAAAAGCCAGCCAGATATAGGTTCACAAAGGCGCCGCAAGGAGCGCTAGAGGGACTGTATCGGGTTCCTGCGTTAGATCAAAATACGATAATACGAGGTTTTTTGTATTTATTACGTAGTGTAGTAGGTACCATGTGTAAACATAACTCTGGAAGCAAATTAATAATTTATCAGTTACTCATTACGAAATTAAAAGAGAACTATTCATGTTTTTATTTTATTTATGTAGGATATTTTAAGCAAATTGTTCTGGAAAGCAGTCTACACTACCCAAATTCTGAGGAAAGTGCTTAGTTATGCAGCTCCTGCGTGACGGACTTTTTTTAATATACGAAATTTTGAGAATTTACATGTACGACACATATTAGCGCTGACTAAAATGTTAACACTTTATTAAACGTAAAAGGTGCGTACTGATCACAAGTAACATCTTCAGTTGTTAGTATATTGATTTCCTTTTACTCCAGTTGTACAAAGGATACAAATTTCAATTTTTTTTCATTCAGTCTTTCTTATGATGTACTAAATAAATTGCGATTTTGGAAGACCTGTAAAATCTGAAGGAGACATCCAAAATGCATAAAAAAATTCTTTTAGTCGTGATCTATGTTATATTTTTAAGGGGGGGGGATATTTAAGGTGTGAATTCATTTTCAATACGAAAAAAAATGTAAGGTGTGTATCCATTCAAAAATACAAGTTTGCACCAATTTTTTTTTCTTTTTTTTTTTAGGATTTTTAAGTTAATTTTAGGCTTTTTCCTGGATAGTCTTTTTTTAAAGGCTGCTGCACATTGGTTAGTAAACAACTAGGCCTGAAAATATTCTCTCGGAGAATTCAAAAGACTTGATGCACCACACTAAGGCCTTCTTGTGTATAAGGGATCATAAAATATCCTTAGGTCAGCAGAAACCAGGCATCCTCTCTCTAGTTGTAGTTAAAATAATTTTCCAAGAAGTTGCTGGAAAAACTCGAGATTCTTCGCACTCTTATGTCATATTTGTCGGCAAACACTGCATTTTTCAACCATTGAAACTGTCAAGGCTAATAGTGAATTTGAAAGATTAAGTACCCACATGTAATTTTTGTTTTACCTTCCATATCAAGTTCTATAAATGTATTCACAGGTACCAGGCACTCCGTGCCACAAAATGAAAATTCTGGCTAACATCTGTAAGATGCCTCTTAAGTCGACCGACATAAAAAAACAGATCTTTGTTTTGGGCGTACATTGATGCAGGGGCGTATATAGAAAACAATTTCGGGAGGGGCTGAGAGCATTTGGGGGATATGGAATACTAAAAACCTAGAACTTCAAATAGTTAGCCAATTAAAACGCTATTACACCCAAACAAAATGGTTTTTTTTTCTGAACTAAGTGATCTTATTTTATTTACTTTTAAGGTTTTTATATTTTATTTACTTTTAAGGTTTTTATGACACATTTTTTACCTATTTCAGAGGGGGGGGGGGTGCAGGACCAGATGTTCCTCCCAGCCAAATGGCTAACTCTCTTATCCTATGTGTTACCACAATCTTATTTTGAATTCATGGATAGTATAAAATACAAACATTATATATATTTTATTTTACTGTGCCTTAGACATCAAAACTCGGTACAATGTCAGTGAGGGAAAAAAGAACAATAAATTGCTTAGAGGAAACTAATGGAAATAATAAAAGTCAAATTACACCACCATATTATGGCTGTGATAATGAGTGTTTAATTGATGTAGGTGTAATTTGACTTGGTTCCTTACAGGAATCATGTTTATTTATTGCATGACTGTTTTAGTGTAACTATAGTAATGAACAGGACATGATTGCCTGAGGATGGACCTGTGTGTCCGAAATGTGATGGAGGAATAAATGTAAAATTTTGAAAAATTTTTGAAGGGTTATTCTTCACCTGTTTGGTATTATTAATTAATACCCTTCATTTAGTAATCGTACTAATGAAAATATATCGACTGTCCAAGCATGTATCAATAACATCAGTCAATTAAGTTCAATTAAACGGTTCTTGAAAAACTAATTATCTTAACAACTCTTAGCAAATCCGATATTGGACCTTAAGTTTATTAAGTGCAATTATTACCAACGTAATTATATGTTATGATGCAAGCGAAGATTTCACAGGGCTTCATAACTGCATGAACTCAATATACGTATATCATTAAGAGATAACTAATAAATCTTTGTATTTAGTTAATAAATATACGATATCCTTAGTTAATAATTACAATTAATATAAGTATGGTAATTAACAAGTCTATATATATAAAAATCACGTGTCTGTTTGTTCCTCATAAAAATCCACACCGTTTGAGTGATGTTGACCAAACTTGGCACACAGGTAGGTCTTCATACTGGGAGTGTCATAGGCTTGGTCCAAAATTTCTACCAGCTGTCTGTCTGTATGCTTGTTTATTTACGAAGCCACACTGGTGCAGCACGGCACGCCGGGGAGCAGCTAGTTAGAAATACATACGCTGAATTGGCAGTTTTGGAATTACTGGATTGTTACAGGGTGTATAAGACTTTTGTGAAAGCCAATTTCAGGACATTTTCATTATTTGAAAAGCATATTTCATGCCCATTAAAAGGAAAATAATTTCACTTAAAAAGAAAAGGCCTTAACTATTAGCTGAAAAATATTTGTACCCTTACACAGATTACTGTGATATCTATAAACTTATAATTTTTACATATATTAAACAATTAATTAGACTGTATAAAATGTACATCATAGTTTAAACAGGATAGTTTAATTAATTTTAAAAGCAAATAAATGATGATACTAAACATTTTAGAATGACTATGGAATTAGCAGTCTTAAAAATATTTAACAATGATAGCAGAAGAAAGGCTCTATTCCAAACAACCAAAAATTCATTGTCATTTTAATTTTCTTGTTTTACTAGCAAATTCATTTTACTGTTATAATCAACTGTAAATATGTGCTTCATGGAAAATAAAATTCCATTCTCTCGTGGGTTAAATCTACTGTATATCTTTCTATAAAATTAGAAATAATGATAACTTCAGTTTTAGCAGTATGAGGAAGGTTATATAGATAGAAGAATTAAAAAATCCGACCCGCAGGAACTGCGTCATCTTAGCGCGGTTCCGTACATCTCGAAGAAATGGAATAGATTAGGCATCACAAATCACAGAAAACTGACAGTAGCCAACATACACAGAAGCGGATAATTCTTAATCCTTATTCTTGAGGAAGGCTGAATAAGTCAATACAATTATGTACTGAAAACGTACTCACTCTTCGACTACTGCTCAGAAGGATCCATTCCAAACAACCAAAAATTCGTTGTTATTTTAAGTTTCTTGTTTTACTAGCATAATCAACTGTAAATATGTGCTTCATGGAAAATAAAATTCCATTCTCTCATGGGTTAAATCTTTTTATAAAATAAGAAATAATCATAACTTCAGTTATAGCAGTATGAGGAAGGTTATATTAATAGGAGAATTAAAAACAAACCTATTTATACACCATCATGATTAGCCACAGCCATCATGATTACGACAGCCACTCCAAACTTATTACTAATACCTTTCATAGTTTCTTGGTTATTTTATGCAATTTAAAACAAGAATAACAAATTAAAAAGTGAGTTAAACAAAGACAAAAACCGGTACAAAAGAACAAAACAAACACTTTTTAAGTTTTAAGCGCTAATATCTATGATTGACATTACCCCATCGAATATTGCTTCAGAACCTTTTTTGTAGAGAATTCAGCAGCGTTTTTTTTTTTACCTTCCACTTACCACGATTTCCCAACCGTTTTTAAGGTATTTACGAAAAATGTACGAAGATCCGAAAACTTTTTATGCCTATTGATAAAATATTTTTTTCGCATACTTCCTTAACGCCAAATATAACCAAAATTTAAACATCTTAGTTGAGATGAATTTCTAAGATTTAGAAAATATTTCAATTGAATCCCGCTATTCTACGTACCCACAAAAAAATAATGACTTACAAAAACATTCGTTCCACTTTTCTCAAAAACGGTTACAGATATCGCCTTAAAAATGGTTTCATTCGTTTTCCTATGTTAAGAAACCTAGAAAATAAATACCAGCAAGCATATGAACTCAAAAACGTAAGCGTTGCGATTTTTTTGCACGAATTTCGCCCAAACACCATCTTCCAGTGGGCGGATTCTGCTGGTTAACGAACTCGACCTTTCAAATTAGACGACAGATTTTTTTACCAAATCCCCCCCTATCCCCTATCTCCTTTTTTTACCCAATGAAGGTAGGGAGGAACCGCGCTAACACGTAATTCTTCTCTCTCCGGAGAAAAATTTGAAAAGTCACTTCGGTTGTGCTCACGTAACAAATTTTTGAGCTAAAAACTCATAATTTATCTAATAGCTACCACATCTAGGACACTTGTAATGAATTACCAATGATCAGTGAGAGACCAATATAATTGAGCCCCTGGACTAACCAGTGTAGTCTTGCCAGCGCTATACGAGAAGTAAGGCTGAAGAAGTAAACTGTGATTTGAAAAAAACATGTAGTTATTGATATTTTTTCTTGCAATTATGCTGTAAATACTAAACATTTAACTACAAATTTAACTAAACTTTACTACAAATTCAACTAAAATTTACCTGAAAATTAAACTATTTTAAGTAAAAATTTAACTAAAAACTTGAACAAACATGTGTTATATTGGATAATCTAGTCTCGCAGATGAGACATCCACACAGACTATAGTGTCATAACTTGAGATATATGATGGAATATGAAAATGGTACGATACTCGATAAATTGGCCCGCCCCAGAAATGTCAAGACCCGCCTATGCTGCGACAGCGATGTTTTTGTCACGACGACAAGAAATCGCTTTTGGAGGCCTAACCTGAAACTATTAACTGTTGTCTGAGTACTGTCATACTGTACCTCCTAAACTACTGTGATAATCTGATTACTATCAAGTATTATCTAAAGCTGTAATCTGAGTACTGATATTCATACCTTTCACTGCTGCTAGTATTGATAGAGTGATGAAAGGAAGTGCATACAGGAAGCACCATCTTGCATGCCTTATGAGCATAATCCTCCCAACCGAGACTCGATATTTAATTTATCTGAAAAAAAAAAAATTAATAATGCAGTTGCAACATATTACTGAAAAGACATTAAGTATAATTAAATATTTAAACCCTTTCATTTCATACATACCTGCTTCACCAAAAAAAAAAAAAAAAAAAAAAAAAAAAAAAAAAAAAAAAAAAAAAACTTTTTATTAATTGACTAAATAAATAATCATTAAATCCTTAGTTTGTAGGAGTAAGGCATCGGCTACGATAAGAACGAAGAGCGATAAGCGAAAACTTCAGAGCTACGTCGCTCACATTAAAAGGTGAAGTGCAGTAGGAATTTGGGAGGACTGGCTACAATCGGCATAAGCGGCAATGTGGCGTCATTTGCAGGTTCCAGCCTGTCGCTCATCGCTTGGCCCAGACATTACAATTTTTCTCGTCGCTCACCCCATGCATTATATATTGCGTGTTACAAAAAAGGATACAGCCTTTAAATCTCAACAGATTTCAATGATTTTTTTTTTTTAAATGAAAGCTAATAAAATTTAGAACAACTTTGTCAATTCACATTTATGGTTTTTGTTTCCTTTCTTTATTAAATTTCGTGGAAAGTTGTTTATAACCATCCAATGTTTATAACCTGCCAATGCTTATAACCTAGCCACCTTTCTTATAAATAATTTTAAAATATGAATACTAATAAAAGAATAAATTGGAGGATAGTGACTGTGAGCTTTTAATTTCGGAAGAAAAAAGTTTGGAATGACAGACACAGTGATTTTAAAAATACAATCATAACCAAGAAACTAGGAGAAGAGGTTGGAAACGCATTAGACATGCAAGGCAAGAAATTTTTATTACCTAACATTTAAAATATTAATTTTTTTAAATTAATATTTTAATTAAAAAACGTATATTGGAGTATGCGATGACGGATATTAAAAAAAAATTACCGCCCAGCCGCTCTGTATCATAGCCAGTACCCCTCTTATGCTAAACGCTCGGTCGCTCTGTCGCTCATCGCTCGTATCGAACCCGAGGCCTAAGCTGCTTATGTTAGGGGTTGTCCATTACATGCTTTCACCACAATGCTTATGCTAGGGGTTCTTCTTTACATGCCTTGGCCACAATGCTTATGCTAGGGGTTCTCCTTTACATGCTTTCACCACAATGCTTATGCTAGGAGTTGTCCATTATATGCCTTCACCACATTGCTTATGCCTTGGCCACAATGTTTCACTCTAAACAAAATCGGTCAGTCGGCCTTTTATGGATCATTTAAACTATTTTGAAAACTGGAATAACCTCCTTGGTTATTTAAATGAAATGGCCATTACTTTCCAGTACTGTTCTTTGTTAAAAGAAATCGTTTTATTGATTATTAAAAATCATTTTCTCTTGCGGAAATTCCGGTGAATGAAAAAGACATTTGTTAAACATTGTAACACAAAACACTGTTCATTGTAACATTGTAAACAATGTAAACAAAACACATTGTAAACAAAACATTGTAAACATTAGTCGGTTTGTCACCTTTGAGGACGTCTAGTCCGTTCTTGGAGACCGTTCACGTAATCTTGGCAACTCGTAGATATCGTTCTGCAAACGAAAGGTTATGAAATTTTTTAATTTTTCATTTCACCACCACACCAAAAAAATAGGAAATAAGATACTCTTTATTTTGATATTGGGCTGTATATATGTGGTCCGTTTAATTTAAATAAGCTCACAAGAAAAGCTCTAAATTGCCTTAAAAAAACGCATTTAGTTAAATATTCATTTTGTTCTGGATCAAGAGAGATTCATTGATATTTCGATGTGCACATTAATCGTATCAATAGCAGTCGAAAAATTGTGCAAAATGTATTCTGACCTTGATCAAATACGTTTCTTGGAATAATAAAAACAATTTTTGTTGTAAAATTAATTCAAATGTCATTTTTAATCTTTTGGTGCGTCGACTGCTGAGGTAGTTAGGACCGTCTCCATTGGATCTTTTCTTATGCTCCGTATTATAGTATTCAGTTTACTCAGTTTACGTGGTATGTATCTGAAAGTAGGGTAAACATTAGTCGGTTTGTCACCTTTGAGGACGTCTAGTCCGTTCTTGGAGACCGTTCACGTAATCTTGGCAACTCGTAGATATCGTTCTGCAAACGAAAGGTTATGAAATGGCCAGAAAACCTTGGGATTCGAAATTAAACAAGTTATGAAAGTTGTCTCGAAGGAGCTTGAACTGATTACATATCTTCAAAAGGCAACCGGTTCAAAAAATATAAAGTATTTTGTTCTTAGTGCGTTTCCTTCCTCATCCCCTCTATATAGGGTCAATACATATCAAGTGGTCCAGAGGAGGTTGCTGCAAGATTTTAAATTTTTGTTATTTTTTTACTATTTAAACTACCACTTATTGATAACACAAAAATGTGGTTATTATATTTTTCGAATTTTTATTTTGCTGTCGGCGGCCATATTTGTGTCAACAAAATGCCGATGTTCATCCTAGAACATTGAAACAACAACCAATCTATTTAGTATAAAGTGGACTTAAATAATGGTAGTAAGCTTTACGGACCTAAATTTAAGTCTAATGGTCCAAATATTTCATTAAAGTTTATACTAATTAATTTGTGAAAATCGATTTTTAAGATTTTTTTTTATATGGGAAAGGAAGAGGTAATATGTTTGTGTTTTTTTTCTAGTGAAAGGTATAGGTCCAGGCTTTAAGTAAATAGAGTGTTATGTTGAAGGCTTCTGTAGTTTTTTAATTATAAATTTTTAAATTTCATGATTTTTCAAAAATTTCAAATTTTAGAGCCCGATATCTCAGATGGGCATGAAAATAAAATTTTGAAACTTGGCCCATTTGTACTTCTTAATGAGAGGAATAAGCAGTACAAATTTGGTTTTGTAGACTCAACTGCTCTAAAAGATATTACATACTTTAATGTACTAAAATACGGGCATATCCAATATCTATGCAGTGACATTAAATATCCTACATATACAAAGTATGTATCAACCTTTCAGGAGGTGGTAGTAGACTTCATGTGCAACAAAAAGGTTCATATAAAGTAAGGTTCAATTCCCAAAAGTAACCGAGTAAGTTCAAATTTCTTTCTTTTTTTTTAAGTCGATCATTGTTTTGAATGAATAAGTAGTGATTACTGAAAGACTCTTTATGGTAAATAAAATCCAATCAAACCATCGTAAAGTAGATAAAATTACATTTGGGAAACTAAGGTTTGTAATGTTACTATGTTCATTTTAAAGGGGATCCAGGGTGGTTTCAAAAACCAAATTCAGGTTATTCATCGAAATCTTCGTTTTTCGGGAATGTTTTACTCTGTCCCCTTTAAGGTTTCAAAATCCTTCTTTCAGAAGAATTTGTCCGTTTAATATCCTTTAATTATCTAATAACGAAGTTGGCGGTTGCTTGGTTATAAAGCGTGGAATGCCTCTTGATATTTATTTATATGTGAAAAAAATGTGAAGAAAAAGTTCTCTTCCAAAAGATTTTTTTTTTACTCCTCTAAAATAAAATAATTTTTCTTTTATTCGACTTATATGGGTACAGTAACATCCTCAAGAACAAAGTAATTGGCTAAATTGTTTGAATCAGTCAATGCCCAGTCCGCAGTGTTTTATTGTGTGCTAACCATAGAATATTCCGACATGGTATTCTGTTACGCATGGTTAGCTTTTTAGTTAGGAACCCCTTTAAAAGGAGCATAGCAACATTACAAACCTTAGTTTCTCAAATTTAATTTTATCTACTTTACGATAAATACTTTACGGTTTAGCATAGATATTGGCTTTTTAGGACATTTCAGTATGTAATATCTTTTATAACAGTTGAGTCTACAAAACTAAATTTTTACTGCTTATTCCTCTCTTTAAGAAGTACAAATGGGCCAAGTTTCAAATTTTTATTTTCATGCCCATCTGAGATATCGAGCTATAAAATTCGAAACTTTTGAAAAATCATGAAATTTAAAAATTTATAATTAAAAAACTACAGAAGCCTTCAACATAACTCTCTATTTACTTAAAGCCTGGACCTATACCTTTCACCAGAAAAAAACACAAACATATTACCTCTTGCTTTCCCATTTAAAAAAAATTTGAAAATCGATTTTCACAAATTAATTAGTATAAAATTTAATGAAATATTTGGACCATTAGACTTAAATTTAGGTCCGTCATGCTTACTACCATTATTTAAGTCCACTTTATACTAAATAGATTGGTTGTTGTTTCAATGTTCTAGGATGAACATCGGCCGCCAACAGAAAAATAAAAATTCAGAAAATATAATAATCACATTTTTGTGTTCTCAATAAGTTCTATTTTGTACAATTAAAAAATAAAAATTATTAAAAATCATCAAGCAACCAATTAAATTATTTCTGGACCACTTCATATGGATTGACCCTATAGGGAGGAAACAGATTATGACGTCGAACCCTCGACCATATCTGCAAGTACCAGTTCACAAGATGATTTTAAATAATAGCTTAAATGTTTAAAATTCATGTATATCATTTTATTTCATATTTATTTTATTTATATCTGAGAAAAATAAGTTAACGGCCACTAATGTTAACCACCTTATTAAATTATTTAAGTTTTAAATAATTTATAAGATATTTTTCATTAAGCAACAACGAAAATTTTGAATAAGCCATTAGGAATTTGTTCTATTTTTTTTTTACAAAAACGTTTTTTTGAAATACCATTAACTAATTTTATTAAAATAAACTATTAAATTGTTCAATCACAAACTGAAACAGTAGGACGGTACAGCTTCGTTTGCTACAAACATGCTATTTATAGAAGATTTTTTTTACAAAAGTGTTAGCGCAAAAAAACGCAAAATATGGTTGATGGTGTTTGAAACTACACATTTTGAACTATCATATGAAAAAAAAAAAATATCAGTCTGGCCTTTTTTGGCTGTCATAAAGTTTTTGTCCACAGAAAATTAACTTTTAGCAAGGTTCCTCCCTCCCCCATAGGGAGGGACCCCGCTTATAAGGTTGATACAATGAAACAATCCGGAAGTGCCGACTAGAAAATTTCGCCTTTCAGAACCCCTAGAGACCGAAAATAACGGTGGTTCAAATTTGTATATATATATATATATATATATATATATATATATATATATATATATATTTATTTATATATATATATAATTAAGGATTATGGAAGCATAATTAATTAACACCATTAACATTTAAGTTAATAAGAAGTATATTGTATAAAGCCACATTGAGAAGGAAGGAACGCCGCCATTACAACTGGTACAAGAAGCGGTATCTCTCTACATGTAAGTATGTACTAGATACTACACAGAGGTATAAATTCTAACATATATATATATATATATATATATATATATATATGTATATATTTATTTATATATATATATATATATATATATATATATATATATGTATTTATTTATATATATATATATATATATTTGTCTGTTCGCTCTGTAGCTCCCAGACGAATGGTCCGATTTTGATGAAATTTGGTACAAAAATCTTTCGTCTAATTTGAAAGGTCAAGTTCGTTAACCAGCAAAATCCGCCTACTGGAAGATGGCGTTTGGGGCGAAATTCGCGCAAAAAAATCGTAACGCTTACGTTTTTGAGTTCATAAGCTTGTAAGTAATCGTTTTATATGCTTCCTGGGCTAGGAAAACGAATGAAACCATTTTCAAGGCGATAGATTCAACCGTTTTCGAAAAAATTGGAAAAATAGTTTTTGAATACCGTTTTTGGTTTGGGTACTTAGAATCATGGGATTCAGTTGAAAAATTTTCTGCATGTTCTACTTTCATCAAAACTAATATGTTGAAATTTTGGTTACGTTTGGAGTTAAGGAAGGGTTAGAATAAAATATTTTATTAACAGACATAAAACGTTTTAGTAACTTGGTTTACTTTCTTTAATATCTCGAAAAAGGTTGAGAATCTTGGTAAACGGAAGAATGCCATTAGAAAGCTTAGAATGCTCTAAAAAAAGGTTCTAATGAAAGTTTTGATTAGGCGATGTCAATCGGAGAAATAAGAGCTTAAAACTTTAAAGTAATTGATTTCGCTTATTTCAACTGTTCTTTTTGTCTGTTTTTTATTCCTTGTTATTTTTTAATTGCTTATAGTTGGATAATGTATTTGAATATAAAACAGCTTAAGAAAAATAAGAAAAACAATTTAATGTTAGAGATATGGATTTTCAAGATATAGCTTTTCAACTGCCTAGCGTCCTTCCTAGGGATGGTTGTTTGTCTTTGATTTTGGTACCTAGAATTATGGGATACAGTTGAAACATTTTCTGCATGTTCGGATTTCATCAACACTAATATGTTGAAATTTTTGTTACGTTTAGAGTAAAGGAAGGGTTAGAATAAAATATTTTATTAACAGACAAAAAAAGGTTTGATAACTTTGTATACTTTCGTTAGTATCTCGAAAACCGTTGACAATCTTGTGAATCGGAAGATTACCATTCGAAAGCTTACTAAATGCTCTACAAAAAAGGTTCTGAAGAAAGTTTTAATTAGGCGATCTCAATCGGAGAAATAAGTGCTTAAAACTTTAAATTAATTGATTTCGTTTATTCGAATGGTTCTTTTTGTCTGTTTTATTCCTTGTTATTTTTTAATTGCTTATAGTTAGATAATGTGTTGACAATAAAACTGGTTAAGTAAAATAACAAAAACAATTTATTGTTAGAAATATAGATTTCCAGGATTCCAATACCTTGTCACTAGCGGGTCCGTTTCTTCCGACCCTTCCAGGTAAGATTGTAAATCATGACCTTTCAAGACTTTACTACACACAGGAATGGCGTTAGTGACCTTAAGGGTTGACACGCCATTATAATAATTCATTTAAAAAAAAAGACTGGAGGAACCAAAATAATAACTGCTTCTATTTTAATCTTTACAAATTAGACTAGGGATATGAACGGAACCGCGCTGAGATGATGCAGTTCCTGCGAGACGGACTTTTTTTTTATTTCTCTCTCTAAAAAAAAAAAAAAAACACCTTTGTTTCAGAGACCATATTTTTTTGTATTCCATTAATCTACATCAAATACGCTCATAAATATGATCTACATACCTCTAATTCTTGCATCGATACTATCAGAACATACTAAATTAGAAACTGATTGATTGCACAGCACAAATACACTCGTTTACTATGTCGAAATAAGACTAATTAGAGTTTCGTCATAAAATGCCAAACTCATTAATCCGTGCGCATATTTTAATGAAATTTGAAGAAAAATATGAATCAGCCAAATTGTGTTTATGTTTCCATGGAGAACGGAAAGCTAGTTCGGTGTACCAGCAACATTTAAAATCTTGCAATTTGTTGTCAAAGCCGTGATATGATCTGCCGAATTCTAAATAATCAAATATAATTTTCAACAAATTCTATGCATTTCTTTGGAGAGAGAGTTCCAAAAATTACACCAAATATAGCTTCTATTGAGTGTAGTGAAAATGCTGAAAGCCTAATCGAGGAAAGTGAAAGAGCCTCATGTCTTAAACAGACTATTAGCCCTAATAGACGACAGATTTGCCGAAAATACAACGTCAGGAGTGGAGTGAGCAAAAGGCAAGAACAAACTATGGATGTGCGATAGTCGATAGTTCAGCACTATCGATAGGCCGATACTATCTGCTAATATATATCGATACTATCGATAGTTATTCGATAGTGGCTTTCCCTATTCCGTTCGTACCTGTCCAATAAAGAATTTAATGTTATTGAATTGAATTATCTTTTACTTGCACGATTAGGTGTATTTATAAGATTATACAAAGGGCTCAAACGAAAAACGAATTTATTTAAATTTATAAAAAGCATTTCCAAAAAAAAAAAAAAAAAAAAAAAAATACCAAGAGATACAAAAAAGTGCAATTATTTCAAAAGGGTTTAGTTGTGTCCCTTGAGCCACTTATTACCAGAAAGGACATGCTTTTAGCACTTTCCTCCGAAGGAAAGTAGCTATTGAGGTTGGACTCATGACGGATTTTTTGAAAAATTTCTTCAAATCTTTATCGATCCTACCTAGTAGACACCGAAAATGACCCCCGTTAAAATTTATATATATATATATATATATATATATATATATATATATATATATATATATATGTGTGTGTGTGTGTGTCTGTTAACACGATAGCGGCAAGAGTTTTTGTTTTTTCGTCATGAAACTTCGTATATTAGCAAACGATTGAACGAATTCGTTAACCATCAAAGTCGGCCCATCGGAAGGGGGGGTTTACCCCGAACCCAAAACACTAATTTGACCATGTCAGCCGTAATATTTGTTATATTTCAACGAAACTTGGTATTCGTAGTGGTAATATAGAGAGAAAAGTGAGATATAAAAATGAACTAAATCGGTTCATTAGGAGGGGGGGTTTACTCCGGACCCACAATACCAATTCGCCACTACCAGCCGTGATTTTTGGTACATTTCGACGAAACTCGGCATTCGTAGTGGTAATCCACAGCTACATATTTGTTGTAAGAATAAACTAAATCGGTTCATTAGGAGGGGGGGGGGGTTTACTCCGGACCCACAATACCAATTCGCCACTACCAGCCGTGATTTTTGGTACATTTCGACGAAACTCGGCATTCGTAGTGGTAATCCACAGGTACATATGTGTTGTAAAAATAAACTAAATCGGTTCATTAGGAGGGGGGGTTTACTCCGGACCCACAATACCAATTCGCCACTACCAGCTGTGATTTTTTGTATATTTCGACGAAACTCGGTATTCGTAGTGGTAATCTACAGGTAAATATGTGTTATAAAAATAAACTAAATCGGTTCATTAGAAGGGGGAGTTTACTCGGACCCAAATTCCTAATATACTCATACCGGTCGTAATTTCTGCTGTATTGTAACGAAACGCGGTATACGTCGTGGGTAACTCATGAGAAAGAAGTGTGGTAAAAATGAGCTGAATCGGTCAATCGGAAAGCGGGGGTTTACTTTGTAATATATTTCAATAGAAAAGCCCGCCAGCCGTAGGTACCATGTGTAAACATAACTCTGGAAGCAAATTAATAATTGATCAGTTACTCATTACAAATTTAAAAGAGAACTATTCATGTTTTTATTTTATTTATGTAGGATATCTTAAGCAAATTGTTCTGGAAAGCAGTCTACATTACCCAAATTCTGAGGAAAGTGCTTAGTTATGCAGCTCCTGCGTGACGGACTTTTCTTGGGCTCAATTGGGTCCGCTGCTCAGAAATGACATTTCAAGCGGATGAAAATACAAGTTCTGAGAGTACAGACGAGTTTGGAACACAATGGTATTTCCTGGGTACATTATGTAGTTGGTTTTATTCAACAGACAGTTATTTTTCTTTCCAGAATTGCAGCGGACAAGCTTTGTTTGGCAGTGGATGATGCTGCAAGTCATTTTGAATAATTATAATCGCATTTCCTCAGCTTTGTATCTTCATTTTTTTGCGTTGAACGTGTATCAGAAAGCTGCTTCTCTTTTAATTTCGGGTTTAGATGTATGCAGCCAATAAAGTTGAATCAGCTGTATTGTCTGTACTAGTACTTTGTCTTTGCGAACTACTAGCAGTGTTTACAAAGGATGCTAATGCATCTTGTAGCCACATGTGTGCATTTTGAGCATTGCAATTATTTAGAAATGTCTTCTTTAGAAGGTCCAACAAAGTCGCCAAACCAGGAACGGTTCTAGTTTCATGAGGTAGAACCGGCAGGATATACTGGCTACCAACGAATCAAGGAATTTCTTACTAGCATCGGTAAATCTATCGATAGCCACTATTGATAGTCATGAACTATCGATATATCGATAGTAACTATCGACTCTCGCCCATCCCTATGGACTCCGCAGGAGAACCGGTTAGGGTCAATGATATTCCTAGCACCATAGAACGCCCTCGACCGTTCAATTTCATGAATCGACAAATGTACAAAATCCTAGCATAGGCACGCAGTATGTTCGCACGAACTAAACAGAGACTGAAGCTAAGGTATCAGACTTTCACTCAAATCAGTAAACAGCATAATTTGAATCAATCTTGAACTTTTTATACTTAAATGTATAGGTGCGGCCATCGAGCAAAATTACCAGTGGTCGACTGGAGCAATAGCAATATTCACAAACGTAGTCAATTTATTTATACCATGCTAGGAACTTCGGGTTGCACTCGTGAATAAAATATCTTCAAATCGATCCGTTTACCAGGAACAAAAAAAAAAAAATAAAATCTCAAAACACCTCAGGCGGAAGGACATAAACAATAAATAAAATAGTACCGTTTTTGTAGAAAATTTAGTAAGTTTTCGAATCATTCCTAGCTATTTACCACGATTACCCAACCGTTCTCGAGATATTGAAGAAATTTTACAAAATCCCTAAAACTATTCCTGTCTGCTAATAAAATATTTTTTCTCTAATACTTTCTCAACTCTAAACGCACCCAAAATTGAAATATCTTGAAGAATTTCAAACATTTATAAATAGTTTCAATTTAACAGTCCAGACAACGAATGGGAAAAACAGCTATAGGTGGAAATTTTTGGAACACAATTTTGGACTTCGTAACTTTTTTTGAGGTGGATAGGAGGTGAACATATCAAAAGTCCTCACCCGTAGCCTTTGTGCCGGGGGGAGGGGGGTTTAGAAGGTCCCATTTTTCGGGTTTTCACTTGTATCTCGGAAACCCTTCGTCCTAGCGACATGGCTGGTCTATAACAAATGAAAGCTGATTAAATTTCTTACAAGTTCTATTCTATAAAAGTTTTGGAGATATCTTTAGTTTTTGAAATATCCGCTCTTGAAAGTCGGTCATTTTGGGGAAAAACTCACTTTCTTCTATTCTTGACCGGATATCTCTTCAACGATGAACCTAAAAAATAAATTTCGGCTATGGGGTTCTAGAGTATTCCATTGGCTTCAATAATATATATTACTTTGCTATTTTATGTATTTTCCTTCAAACGTAAAAATAATTTCAGTGTTCATCGTGAAATCTGAAATTTAGCGACTAATATTCCAAGAAACTAAGAATTATAGATGGAAATGTTTCGAACACAATTTTTAACTTCATAATTTTGTTTGGGCTGGATAGGAGGTGAACATATCAAAAGTCCTCACCCGTAGCCTTTGTGCCGGGGGGAGGGGGGTTTAGAAGGTCCCATTTTTCGGGTTTTCACTTATATCTCGGAAACCCAGCGTCCTAGCGACATGACTATTCTATAACAAATGAAAACTGATAAAATATCCTACCAGTTCTATTCAGTAAAGTTTTTCGAGATATCTTTAGTTTTCGAAATATCCGCTCTTGAAGGTCTGTCATTTTGGGAAAAAACACACTTTTTTCTATTCTCGACCGGAAATCTCTTTAACGATGAACCCAAAAAATAAATGTTGGCTATGGGGTGCTAGAGCATTCCATTGGCTTCAATAATATATATAACTTTACTATTTTATGTATTTTCTTTCCAACGTTATATAAGCACTCACATGGTCTTAGCAAAACCATTGCCAATATAATGCACAATATCTGATCTAATTGAGTGTGAAGAACTGGTCAGTGGGCCCAAAATTATATATGTTGTGCTATTTATACGTCCAGTATTCACTATATTTACATAATGGAGAATATTGTGGACAATATATTGACTGGAAATGGTGAGAAATTGAAAGGTTCATTAGTCGACAGTTGTGGCCAGATATCACTATGAACACTAAAACTGTTTTCACGTTTGAAGGAAAATACATAAAATAGTAAAGTTGTGTATATTCTTGAAGGGAATGTAATGCTCTACAACCCTATAAACGGCATTTATTTTTTGGGTTTACCGTTAAAGAGTTATCCGGTCAAAAAGAGCAAAAAGTGTGTTTTATTCCCAAAATGACCGACATTCAAGAGCGGATATTTCGAAAACTAAAGATATCTCGAAAAAATGTATCGATTTGAACTTGTAGGATATTTAATCAGCTTTCATTTGTTATAGAATGGTCATGTAGCTAGGACTCAGGGTTTCCAAGATATAAGTGAAAACCCGAAAAATGGGACCTTCTAAACCCCCCTCCCCCCCGGCACAAAGGCTACGGGCGAGGAATTTTGATATGTTCACCTCCTATCTAGCCCAAAGAAAGTTACGAAGTCCAAAATTTTGTTCCAAAAATTTCCACCTGTAGCGGTTTTTAAGCATTCGTTGCCTGGACTGTATGTCATTTTGGGAAAAAACACACGTTTTGCTCTTTTTGACAGGATAACTCTTTAACGATAAACCCAAAAAATAAATGCCGTTTATAGGGTTGTATAGCATTACATTTCCTTCAAGAATATACATATATAACTTTACTATTTTATGTATTTTCCTTCAAACGTGAAACAGTTTTAGTCTTCATCTTGATATCTGTCGACCAATGAACCTTTCAATTTCTCACCATTTCCAGTCAATGTATTGTCCACAATATTCTCCATTATGTAAATATAGTGAGTACTGGACGTATAAATAGCACAACATATATAATTTTGGGCCCACTGACCAGTTCTTCACACACAATTAGATCAGATATTGTGCATTATATTGGCAATGGTTTTGCTAAGACCATGTGAGTGCTTATATAACGTTTGAAAGAAAATACATAAAATACTAAAGTTATGTATATTATTGAAGCCAATGGAATGCTCTAGCACCCCATAGCCAACATTTATTTTTTGGGTTCATCGTTAAAGAGATTTCCGGTCGAGAATAGAAAAAAGTGTGTTTTTTCCCAAAATGACAGACCTTCAAGAGCGGATGTTTTCAAAACTAAAGATATCTCGAAAAACGTTATTAAATAAAACATGAAGGAAATTTAATCAGCTTTCATTTATTATAGAATGTTCACGTCGCTAGGACGCAGGGTTTCTGAGATATAAGTGAAAACCCGAAATATGGGACCTTCTAAAACCTCCTCCCCCCGGCACAAAGGCTACGGGCGAGGACTTTTGATATTTTCACCTCCTATCCAGCCCAAACAAAGTTACGAAGTCAAAAATTTTGTTCCAAAAATTTCCATCTCTGAGTGATCGTTGACTGGACTGTAAACCATCATTTCTAACTACCAAATGGAAATATCTAGGAAAACTACTCACTTTTCTCGACAACGGTTACATTATTTTCCTACGTCACAGAACCTATAAAAACTGTACCTATAAGCCTACAAAGAAAATCCCTAAGTGCCACGATTTTTTCGCGCCAATTTTGCCAGTAAAACAGTGTTTGAAGATTGAACCACACCCGTACTTCTGAATATCGTCATGGGTTCAACCTCATAAGCGGGGTTTCTCCCTATGGCTGCAACTACATTGGACCCGTATTTCTCCCGATCCGATCCGATCCAATCCGATTTAGTTTGACCGACAACGGCCGATGTGAGTGCCTACTTTTGTCCCGACCCGATCCGAGCCGATCTAGTCATAGCTAGTCAGTAATGAACTCGTAGTAAAGTGAAAATGAGAAATTAATTTAAGAAATACCACCTAATAAGCATAGAAACCTTCGATTACCTTGTTGGAGGTATGAAGGAGGAGTTGAGAGGCCAATCAATCTTCCGGAAGTATATCAGCCCCGAAAAACATTTATCTTAGTGTAACAGTTAATTTTTAACTGTTACACTACGATAAGAAAAGTAAAATAAATAATAATAATTTTACAATTATTTATAAGAAAGTTAGAATGTTATAAGCATTGTTAAAGTTAAAAACATTGGGAGGTTATAAACATTGGATGATTATAAACATCATTCCACGTAATTTAACACGTAACAGAAATGTGAAGTGGCAAAGTTGTTCTAAATTGTATTGGCTTTCACTTTTAAAAAATGCATCGAAATCGGTTAAGATGTAGAGGCTGTAGACCTTTTTGAAACACAATATGTTGTCGGTTTCGTCGGCCTGAAATCGGTATAGAAAAAAAAAAAAAAAACAGTTTGAACGACCTAGAATCGGTGCCCATCGGATCGGGTCGGGACCAATGTAGGCACCTCCATTGAGATGCATGAGTTTGTCTTTCTTCCGAAAGTCGGTGGCTATCAAATCAGATCGGATCGGGTCCAATGCAGGTGGCCCCTACGGAGGAAGAGAGGAACAGCGCATTAACAGAATTATATCTATTACATAATTTTTTTTTCTGTGCTCAACATGATTCACATCCTGGCATCTGACAGATGGAGCTATACCATTAGAAATACAAAACAGCCTAAGGAGCTAAGCTCTCAAGTTATAGAGGTCGGTGGAAGGTTAATTTCAGGAGGACAATTACATTGTACATATAATATTTATAAGATAGCAAGGGTGTTTTACTTGAAGTGGTCAGATTGTACCTGTCATTGATAAGAATGTTTACATATTCTCCTACATGACAATATAGAATAATAATGACTGATTATGAGAGTCAAATAAATAAACTACTTTATTAATGATTTGAGAAGTACTCATTTGAAAAACTTAATGCGTTTAGCAAGAAAAGTATTGATTGATTACTGTGTGATATAAATCGATGGCGTATTAGGGAACAGGTGAAATAAAATTTGGACTCGTAAAAAATGGAAAATAAAATCTTAGAGCGCCACAAAAAGAGAAACTTTCAGTATCCTAAGCGGAAATTATTACATGAAAGCACCGATGTGTCCAAATGAGATCGCTGTTTTAGAAATTGCGTAAGAACCGTATTTGTAGGTAATTTAATACACTTTCTGGTAGGTAGATTAAATTTACTATGATTTCCCAATCGTTATCTAGATAAATATCTAGGGATATATCCGAAAATCCCAGCAATATCCCTCGGCAACAGTTATTGATATGGCCTTGGAAATGGTTTCATTAGATTTCCCACCTGCAATTCCTTACGAAACGTGTAGCTGGAACCCTGAGTAACGCAAAAACGTGTTACGATTTTTTTCGCCCGGATTTCGCTATTTTTTTGGTTGACACATTCTACTGGTTAGCTAACTACAATTTACAATTCAAAAGAAGTATTTTTGTGATCAATTTACAAATATATATATATACAAACACGCAGATTTGAACCACCATTTTCATGTTTTATGAGCTCTTGAGCTCTGAAACGTTGACTTTTCTATTCGACTTGGACTTCAGAATTGCGTCTTGAGGTCAAGCCGATAAAAAGGTTTCCCCTTTATCGAGGGCGGGAGGGAACGCGCTAAAATGAGAGATTTTGGTTGAAAAGCTCAGCATGGCGTCTTTATTTTTCGAAAAAATAAAGATAATAAAATTGTTTAAACATATTAAATCGTGTCAATTACAATCTGTCCAGTGATCTTTGGGAACAGTGAGCACAGTTTTCAGCAAGGATACGAATGGAAAGAACATAGAAGTGGATAGTTTAGATTTGTCATAATCAGCTGAGTTGGGATTCAAATGACATATGTTCTGCATGTAAAAAATTCATCCAAACTAAGATGTTTAAAGTTAATCTCTAGTGTAGAAAACGCCTCCCTGTCAGTTTCCTCGCTGTTAGTAAAGGAATAGTAGCAGTTATTGGTGGGGTTTGATCCTTCGTGAAAAATATAAAATAAAATCTCAAAGATAAAATAGATTTAAGGAGTCACAACAGGAAACTGGTATCATGGCGACTTCCCCAACCTTCTCAACGTTCGCTCTTGGAAACACTATAACAACGTTTCACATTTTCTTACCCTGTTTAGTCAAATACTCGTTTTGCTGTTAAACACAATTAAAATGGGAAACAACCACTTAAAACTTGAGGTAAACAAATACATAAACCCGCCAAAGCGAGGAAAACTAAACAATTATGCTCAAAAGAGCAAAACTAACAATTGCGAATTTTGAAGTCCTTATTTCTCCGCTTGACATCGCCCTATCGAAAATTACATCAGAACCTTTTATGTGAGTATTTAGTAAGCCTTCGAATGGCCCCCTTCCACATACCACGATTTTCTAACCGTTTTCGAGATACTTTAGAAATTATACAAAAATCCCATAACTTTTGATGCCTGTAAATGAAATATTTTATTTTTAGTACCTACTTCCTTAACTCCAATCGGGCCCAAAATTTACCTATCTTAGATTAGATGAATATCAAACGTCTGGAACAAGTTACAACTTAATTCATCATTTCTGAATACACAAACTAAAAATTAACTTGAAAAAGTAGGTGTTTCAATGTTTCTCGAAAACGGTTATAGATATCGCTTTACAAATGGTTTCATTCGTTTTTCTACGTTAAGGAACCTATAAAACGAGTATCTGCAAGCATATGAAGTACGATTTTTTTTCGCGCGAATTTCACTCCAAAAAGCATCTTCAGGTAGACGGATTCTACTGAACTAAGTTAACGAACTTGACCTTTCAAATTAGACGACATATTTTTGTAGTGTAGCAAATTTCATCAAAATCGGGCCACTTGTGTAGCAGCTAAAGAGCGATATAAACAAATTTGAACCACTGTTACATTATTGATCTATGGGATCTGAAACATGAAATTTTCGTTTGGCCACTTCCGGATTGCGTCATGAAGTCAACCTTATAAGCGGGTTTCCTCCCTATGGAGGGAGGGAGGAACCGCGCTAATATTAAAATTAATACTTTAGCCGAAACGCATCACTCGGTGGCCTTCTTCCTCATGATGTGTGAGCAGGTAATATATGCGTGCATTTTTTTGATCTTCTGCTTAAAATATCATGTCTTGGAATTACTAAATGGGTTAAAATTATGAGTTGTAATAGACTCGACAACATAGGAAGTATTTTTAATGACTATTTCATAGGAGAATAGAACCTAATACTTGTCCATGGAGCCTGCCCTCGATGTCTCCATAAACTATAAGTGTGCCATGGTGTTACTAGAATACACCCCGAATCTAGACTAATTCTACCTTTGTGAATCATGCTATACCAACAACGCTCCACCAAACCTACCCGCCTGTCAGTCTTTTCGAAAGTATTCCAGTTGGGACTTTCCATTCTATCCTCCCACCTACTTTCATTTACTTCTTCAATTACATTTAGTTTCTACTCTAAATATCAGTTATTTGAAATTTTAAAATTCCGCAATAAAGTAATATTTATTTACGTTATATTCCGCCCCCCTCTTTATAGCCTGTAAATGTTGATTGAGTTTTTGGAACATTCGCTCTGCGTGGGACAATGCTTGGTAGCCGCCTTAAGGGGTAATACGACATAGTAACATTTTTTATCCTTTTTAGCGCGGTTCCTCCCTCCCTCCATAGAGAGGAAACCCTCTTATGAAGTTGACCTCATCACGCAATTTTCATGTTTCAGAGCCAATAGATCACGGTGGTTCAAATTTATATATAATATATATATATATATATATATATATATATATATATATATATATTGTTTCTTCGCGCTGTAGCTGCGTTCGTCAACCAGCAGAATCCGCCCAACGGAAGATGGTGTTTGGGGCGAATTTCTTCTCTCGAACTTTTGTTTTAAATTGCATTTTTCAGTAAAATTAGTATTTTAGTGAAATTAGGCAAGAAAATGAGAAACTTATTGGCAATAGTGGTTCCCTAGAGGGAACGTTGAGATGGCGGGCAAGTAATTTCCGCTTAGGACACAGTCAGTTTCCTGTTGTGGCGCCCTAAACTACCCTCTCTTTAAGATTTAATATATATTTTTAACGAAAGATCAAACGCTACAAATAGCTGCTTCTATTCTTTTGCTAATGACAAGGGCTATCAACGGAACCACGCTAAAATGATGCAGTTCCTGCGAGTCGGACTTTTTTTCATTCATTCATTCATTCATTCATATTGGACGTGAATTTCGGAACAATTTTCCTTTAGCCGGATTCATTTGGTTAACGAATATGACATTTTCTTAGAAATGACAATAGTCTGCTCCTTCACAATAAATATATATTATAAAAATTTGTTTGTAGAAAATGACTAGTTTCATGTGTAATCCTCCTTCACCGCCAGCAATCAAGTACTTTGATAACTTGATCATTTCTTAGACAAGGTATTTGATCAAAATCCAAAAAAAATTGCCCTCGAGGGAGGGAATGCGCTAAAAGTGAATATCTTCCAGGACAGTCTTGATTATAGGATTATACAAGCTAATGGACGCTAGGTGCAACAGCAAACCAAAATTGCCCTCGAGGGAGGGAATGCGCTAAAAGTGAATATCTTCCAGGACAGTCTTGATTATAGGATTATACAAGCTAATGGACGCTAGGTGCAACAGCAAACCAAAATTGCCCTCGAGGGAGGGAATGCGCTAAAAGTGAATATCTTCCAGGACAGTCTTGATTATAGGATTATACAAGCTAATGGACGCTAGGTGCAACAGCAAACCAAAATTGCCCTCGAGGGAGGGAATGCGCTAAAAGTGAATATCTTCCAGGACAGTCCTGATTATAGGATTATACAAGCTAATGGACGCTAGGTGCAACAGCAAACCAAAATTGCCCTCGAGGGAGGGAATGCGCTAAAAGTGAATATCTTCCAGGACAGTCTTGATTATAGGATTATACCAGCTAATGGACGCTAGGTGCAACAGCAAACCAAAATTGCCCTGGAGGGAGGGAATGCGCTAAAAGTGAATATCTTCCAGGACAGTCTTGATTATAGGATTATACAAACTTATGGACGCTAGGTGCAACAGCAAACCAAAATTGCCCTCGAGGGAGGGAATGCGCTAAAAGTGAATATCTTCCAGGACAGTCCTGATTATAGGATTATACAAGCTAATGGACGCTAGGTGCAACAGCAAACCAAAATTGCCCTCGAGGGAGGGAATGCGCTAAAAGTGAATATCTTCCAGGACAGTCTTGATTATAGGATTATACCAGCTAATGGACGCTAGGTGCAACAGCAAACCAAAATTGCCCTGGAGGGAGGGAATGCGCTAAAAGTGAATATCTTCCAGGACAGTCCTGATTATAGGATTATACAAGCTAATGGACGCTAGGTGCAACAGCAAACCAAAATTGCCCTCGAGGGAGGGAATGCGCTAAAAGTGAATATCTTCCAGGACAGTCTTGATTATAGGATTATACAAGCTAATGGACGCTAGGTGCAACAGCAAACCAAAATTGCCCTCGAGGGAGGGAATGCGCTAAAAGTGAATATCTTCCAGGACAGTCCTGATTATAGGATTATACAAGCTAATGGACGCTATGTGCAACAGCAAACCAAAATTGCCCTCGAGGGAGGGAATGCGCTAAAAGTGAATATCTTCCAGGACAGTCTTGATTATAGGATTATACAAGCTAATGGACGCTAGGTGCAACAGCAAACCAAAATTGCCCTCGAGGGAGGGAATGCGCTAAAAGTGAATATCTTCCAGGACAGTCTTGATTATAGGATTATACCAGCTAATGGACGCTAGGTGCAACAGCAAACCAAAATTGCCCTGGAGGGAGGGAATGCGCTAAAAGTGAATATCTTCCAGGACAGTCCTGATTATAGGATTATACAAGCTAATGGACGCTAGGTGCAACAGCAAACCAAAATTGCCCTCGAGGGAGGGAATGCGCTAAAAGTGAATATCTTCCAGGACAGTCTTGATTATAGGATTATACAAGCTAATGGATGCTAGGTGCAACAGCAAACCAAAATTGCCCTCGAGGGAGGGAATGCGCTAAAAGTGAATATCTTCCAGGACAGTCTTGATTATAGGATTATACAAGCTGATGGACGCTAGGTGCAATAGCAAACCAAAATTGCCCTCGAGGGAGGGAATGCGCTAAAAGTGAATATCTTCCAGGACAGTCTTGATTATAGGATTATACAAGCTAATGGACGCTAGGTGCAACAGCAAACCAAAATTGCCCTCGAGGGAGGGAATGCGCTAAAAGTGAATATCTTCCAGGACAGTCTTGATTATAGGATTATACAAGCTAATGGACGCTAGGTGCAACAGCAAACCAAAATTGCCCTCGAGGGAGGGAATGCGCTAAAAGTGAATATCTTCCAGGACAGTCTTGATTATAGGATTATACAAGCTACTGGACGCTAGGTGCAACAGCAAACCAAAATTGCCCTCGAGGGAGGGAATTCGCTAAAAGTGAATATCTTCCAGGACAGTCCTGATTATAGGATTATACAAGCTAATGGACGCTAGGTGCAACAGCAAACCAAAATTGCCCTCGAGGGAGGGAATGCGCTAAAAGTGAATATCTTCCAGGACAGTCTTGATTATAGGATTATACAAACTTATGGACGCTAGGTGCAACAGCAAACCAAAATTGCCCTCGAGGGAGGGAATGCGCTACAAGTGAATATCTTCCAGGACAGTCTTGATTATAGGATTATACCAGCTAATGGACGCTAGGTGCAACAGCAAACCAAAATTGCCCTCGAGGGAGGGAATGCGCTAAAAGTGAATATCTTCCAGGACAGTCCTGATTATAGGATTATACAAGCTAATGGACGCTAGGTGCACAGCAAACCAAAATTGCCCTCGAGGGAGGGAATGCGCTAAAAGTGAATATCTTCCAGGACAGTCTTGATTATAGGATTATACAAGCTAATGGACGCTAGGTGCAACAGCAAACCAAAATTGCCCTCGAGGGAGGGAATGCGCTAAAAGTGAATATCTTCCAGGACAGTCTTGATTATAGGAGTATACAAGCTAATGGACGCTAGGTGCAACAGCAAACCAAAATTGCCCTCGAGGGAGGGAATGCGCTAAAAGTGAATATCTTCCAGGACAGTCTTGGTTATATGATTATACAAGCTAATGGACGCTAGGTGCAACAGCAAACCAAAATTGCCCTCGAGGGAGGGAATGCGCTAAAAGTGAATATCTTCCAGGACAGTCTTGATTATAGGATTATACAAGCTAATGGACGCTAGGTGCAACAGCAAACCAAAATTGCCCTCGAGGGAGGGAATGCGCTAAAAGTGAATATCTTCCAGGACAGTCTTGGTTATAGGATTATACAAGCTAATGGACGCTAGGTGCAACAGCAAACCAAAATTGCCCTCGAGGGAGGGAATGCACTAAAAGTGAATATCTTCCAGGACAGTCTTGATTATAGGATTATACAAGCTAATGGACGCTAGGTGCAACAGCAAACCAAAATTTGGACAATATATTGACATTTAAATGAATTTTAAATGCTTTTTACTCGTTGAATAATTGTATACATTAGCTGACAAAATAAAAGGCTATTTCATTCATTCAACTAACCCATTTAATAATTGAACAATGCTAGATTGATATCTTTGTGGTAATACATCCAGTAGAGTTGGTTACGTCAAGTTGGTTTTATTGTTGTATGTCAAATAGTCAGATGTCAAGTAGAGATAACTGTTATTTATTTGGATAGTCAGTTCATATAGTTGTTTGTCTAGTAGTTGTCATTCTTTTAATGTCATTTGGTCATTAAGTTCTTCTGTCCTAGTGTAAGTTACAAATATAAAGATATTAAATATAACGTTCACTGAATGGTATACGTACATATCGTTTTTTTAAAGTCTTACAGTATTAAATTATGATTTGGGTTAATTTAATAATGTTTTACGTCTAAATGGGTCATGGTAAGCAACGTAACTGACTTACTTGAAGTAATTCATTCACTTACTTAGTTTTTGCTTCCCTAAAATGCGGTTATTATCATAAACGAAAGTGCACATTTTATTTATACCATATATGATAATATCATATATTATATTTTTTCCATGAAAGTAACTTCCCAAATTAACTAGGCAGTTTTTATCAGTTTATGTGATTGGAACTATATATATACATATATACATATATATATATATATATATATATATATATATATATATATATTTATATATTTGAAAATATGAAGAATATACTCACACTCGGAAGTGCTTTCTAACGTCTTGTCTCGACCCGCGGAACTATAAGAATGGAACACTCTTCGGAAAGAACTGAACTGTTGCGATGAGATATGATAAGCGTAATATTACACTCCTCCCGGATGCTTTCTTCAAATATCACATCTCAAGCAGAACCTCTTCCAGTGCGAAACTACTTATCAATATCAACTTGAGGAGATAATATGAAGCACTATATACTAGCTCTATATATTAGGGATATATTAGCACTTGAAAAGAACAATTTTGTAAGTACTGGCAGAAAAAAATAATCGTTCCACACGCCAAGTCCTTTCTGAAAAATATTTACATTCGCTATATTTGTTTGATGTAATTTATACTTAAATCTCGATTTTTTAGGGTAAAAACTTAGTAGGCCGAGATTTGGGCCCCAGTAATCTAGTTAGGAAAGCAAACCAACGTAAAAGAGGAGGTACTGGGCTCAAATCCAACCTCGTTTTCTAGGGTAATGCTATATACCAATATTAGTGTAAAAAAAAGAAAAGTAGAAAAAAAACAAAAAACTGTTTGTTGCTATTTAGATGATCTTGAGTTATGACGTTGCCATTGTATTGTAAGGTTCGCCCACGTTCTATTAGGCTGTATCTAGTTTAGGCTTACTTTAGGCTTTTGAAGAAGCAACGAAGGATGCAAGCCAAGTGTAGAGCCATTTTTAAGAAAATGAACGATTATGTTGATTTGTAATTGATCTCCTCCTCACACAAAAAGATTTTCGTTGCAAGGAAGTAAAAATAACGACCGGTAAGGAGAAATGAGTAAGTTGATTCCGGAGAAAGCCGGAGGGGGGAGGGGACGGACCGATTTTGCTGGTTAACGGACTCGGTGCTTTCAGAATGATATATATTAAGTTCGCCACGAAACTTAACTTAAAAAAAAAAAAAAAAAAACAACAAATGGGCAGTTATTGTGTTAACGACATATACATATATTTTATATAGATATATATATATATATATATATATATATATATATATATATATAAACATTTTAACGGTGTTAATTCTCGATATCAAGTGGATAGGATCGAAGACAATTTTATTTAATTTAAATTTGAACGACCATTATTATTAACTAAGTATTTTAGGACGGGTTATCGATAGTTTACCACCCTTTTCTGGTAAGGATAGGGATGATGCCTTTTCTTTTGTCTAAAGAAAAGCCACCACCCCTAGAGGGAATCAAACCCGTGACTCTTGGCGTGGAGTGTTAAGTGCTCACGCCTTAGCACTCATGGCCACCGGGCCTCCCGAAGACCCAGGAAATAATGTGCACATTTTGCGACAGAACTTGTATTGAGGTAAACTTCATAAGCTTTTTAATGATCGATGAGAAAAATTAGATTAAAAAAAATAATCATATCATGCTACAGTTGTGGCTTTGTTACTTTGGAATATTGGTACATACACTGATATCAGTTATTTGAACGTTGAAGGGACGCAGACCGGGTACTTCTTCCGACACTTTCTCCAACAGACCTGTAAACAACTCTACACTCGTCCACATACAAGGTGGATATGACTCACATGGGGAAAGTGATGAATAAGTTTATGGAAGAAGCAGGAGGGGTAAAAATAGAAAGTATTCAGTAATCGGTTGTACTTCCGGATAAATGTTAATTATATCGATGTAGGGAAGTCGATGCACTAATGCGTAGTAAATGTAATAGGAAAACAAAATAATATATTTATGAAATGTTTCTGTAATGAATAACCAGCCTGGAACACACGCAATCCTTTCAATGGAACAGAATAATCTGCACTTTGATTACGGGCGGAACATTGGTCTATAGTTCCCCATCCCAAGATGAAGGAGGTTGTACGATATGGCAGAAAAATAGAATACAAAAGCTTTACTATTAGATCCCTGAAACTTCATGCTGTTTACGTCCAACGCGGTGTTGGAGACTGTAGTAACTAAAGTGTGAGTTTTCTCATGTTCCGTAGTCGAGGGCAAGAATTGGCGTCCAAGGTATGAACGCAGCAAACTTTAAGTTTTCTCGTGTTCCGTAGTCGAGGGCAAGAATTGGCGCCCAAGGTATGAACGCAGCAAACTTTAAGTTTTCTCGTGTTCCGTAGTCGAGGGCAAGAATTGGCGTCCAAGGTATGAACGCAGCAAACTTTAAGTTTTCTCATGTTCCGTAGTCGAGGGCAAGAATTGGCGTCCAAGGTATGAACGCAGCAAACTGTAAGTTTTCTCATGTTCCGTAGTCGAGAGCAAGAATTGGCGTCCAAGGTATGAACGCAGCAAACTTTAAGTTTTCTCATGTTCCGTAGTCGAGGGCAAGAATTGGCGTCCAAGGTATGAACGCAGCAAACTTTAAGTTTTCTCATGTTCCTTAGTCGAGGGCAAGAATTGGCGTCCAAGGTATGAACGCAGCAAACTTTAAGTTTTCTCATGTTCCGTAGTCGAGGGCAAGAATTGGCGTCCAAGGTATGAACGCAGCAAACTTTAAGTTTTCTCATGTTCCGTAGTCGAGGGCAAGAATTGGCGTCCAAGGTATGAACGCAGCAAACTTTAAGTTGTCTCATGTTCCGTAGTCGAGGGCAAGAATTGGCCTTTCCTCAAAACTTTGAGTTTTCTCTTGCTACGGTGTCCAGCAAAAGAAGAGTTCTCTCTCGTCCAGGTGTACAGCTCAAGAATTGGAGCCCAAAGTATCAACGCAACAAACTTTGAGTTTTCTCAGATTCCGGAGTCAAGCGCAAAGAATGAAAGTAAGCATCCTAGACTATAGCACAAACTATGAGTCTCCTATACATTTATAACAACGTATAAAGGCAAATAAATTACAGCAGATTTGGCGTTAAAAGAAATATAATATTAGCTTTTCAACGATTTGGCAACTTTCAGTTGAGTGGTAAACAGAAAAAAAGGCTTAGGAAATAATTTGTCTACTCTAAGACCTTAAGCCAAATAAAGGTGAAGAAAATGAAACACTCTAAGTAAGCTGCTTTAATTGAGGCCTTTCTCTCGGAAATCAAACTAAACCACCGTGAAATCATAATCAGAAGTTTCTTAGATGTGAATAGTTCACGATTGGAGGATAACGAAGGAAATAAATATTTATTGTTATGAGGCAATGAGCCATCGAAGATCGATTAGGTGATTTTACAGCTCATGAATCGATTCTTACTTTCCACTGAGTGACTCCCACTCCGGAACAAGAGGAGAGAAATTGGGACTTTCACTTGGCTAAGTAAGGACTGCAGGAAGAAAGTCCCGCAGGTTAAGTTGTCACTATTATATAGGCATGGTTGCTCTCCAAGTAACCGTTCTGCAAAACTTAAGCCCGGTTGTCAGGGACAACACCGTCAAAACAATCATACATATAATGCTTTTATCTGATGCGATTTAAAAAGCTTCGATTAAAAGAGGTCAGTCTTCGCGCGCCGTCTTAGCGCGTTTCCATTCTTATTCCTTGTTTCATTTGAACATCGTAGAATAGGATCCTTCTCCTTCTCGAAAAATGTAATTACGCGTAAAAATGTAAAATGAAGTCTGAATAGCAAGATTTAGGCATTATTACAGGAAACTGATAGTATCCTTAGCGGGAATTACTCCTTCCACATTCTCAAAGTTCGCTCTAGGGAACACCATTACAAATATGTAAAATTATCATTCCATTCAATTTAAAAAAAAAAAAATAATAATAATAATATAAGCAACCAATTAAAAGCTTAGCCAAGAGCTGCATAACTAAGCTCTTTCCTCAGAATTGGGTTGGGTCGAGTGCATTCCTGAATAATATGCTTAAAATAACCTTTATAGATTTTTCTACTCTTTTGCATTTTTTATGAGCAACTGTTTCAATTATTAATTTTCTAATTAATTTCCTTCCAAAGTATTGTGTATGCGGGGTACTACACTACGTAATAAATACACAAAGCTTCACATATTCATCTATTGGTCTTGATGAGTTTCGCAAACCTACGTTTGGCGGGAGAATTCAATTCAAACATAGAACAAAGTAACGCCCCCCCCCCTTCGAATAGTCCGATTTAGTTCATTTTCATAACACTTCTTTCTTATTAGACAGCCAGGACGTATAAAGAGTTTCGTTACAATAAAATAGAAAGTACGACCGGTATAAGGAAATTAGTAATTTCTGTCCGGAGTAACCCCCCCCCCCTTCTAGTCAATCGATTTAGTTTATTTTTATAACAACTTTTTCTCTTCAGTTGACCACAACGAATACCGAGTTTCGTTAAAATATTATGGCTAGGCAAATAACTACTTGGACCGAGCCAAAGTAGTTGATCATTTATCATTTTGGTAAATTCGATCTAATGCCAACAGATTGCAAAAGTAGTACGGGAATAAAACTTAAGAAAACGTTATGCCTACAATTAGTGCGTATGATCTCCAGTTCTAAAGAAATCTTGGTACACCTAATGTCAGGCTTGGTGGCTAATTCGTGCCCAATAGAGAATCGGGACTTGGTTTGCTCTGTCATCTACTTTCTGGAATATGAAATGACTCTAACCACCTGCGGATCTAAATTATCCGTGAATCACTGGCAGTTGAAAGAAGAGTCGCATGGAAAGTGAGTCTTGCCGCTCCCGGAATACGGACCGGATCCACAGTTCTAATTTCCAACGTATCCACACCTTCAACCCCGAGAGAGAGAGCTACTGTGTGTGTGTTTGTGTGAAAGAGACAGAGAGAGGAGAGATAGTGAGGGAGAGATACGGACAAACAGATTCAAGGCGCCAGTGCAGTTTCTCCAACGAGTGGGCGAGCGAGAAAGCAGCTACTTTCCATCTCGAACACTGCGGAGGAGCCTCTAGGCCTCTAGGATTAAGCTTGGGATAGGGCGCACGGTCAGGTAAGGCATATTCTTGTGTCAGAGCGTTCGCAGGGCATGCGCAGTCCTTAGATACGAGTTAGGAGCGTTGAGGTGTACGGACGTTTTATTAGAACAGGGCGCTCATGGTGACTGAAAAATTGTTAAATAGGACCGAAAGTATTCTGTGGAAAGTGGGCTCGTGGTATCAGAAGCACTTTTTCAGTAGGACTTTGTCACAGATTTGGGAGTGACAGGGGGCCGAGCTTTCGGAGTGTCAGCAGCATGTTCAATATCAAAAATATTCAGGAAATTGGACGCTAATTAAGTCAAGAAGATTTATGTGATAGGAAGCTGCAAGTAGAAGAAGTATTATCGGGTATTATCACATAGGAAAAGATTATTACAGGGATCTCGCACATGTTATAAAGGAACGTAAAAAATGTCATATTTGAAAAGCAAATCGTAAACTATTGAACTGCCCAAATTAGAGGATATTCAATCAGAACCGTCATATTCGATTGGTTCCCAGCCATGCACTTCATAAATACAGAACTTTTCCAGTTGACGGTACTACACTCTATTATTCTTGGAAGTATACATCTCCGGCACGAGTACAGGTGAATTATCTCGGGAAAGATTTTGTAAAACATTAAAGAGACTTGGTTGAAGGATTCTTGAGAGTACTGACGATCATGGAACGGGAACTTGCCTCCAGGTATTTGGAGCACCTAGAAGTTTGAATTAGGCCAGTAATTGGCCAATCCCAGACTCTTCTCCCGGTCAGGGCCGTCTCGTTTCACGTGCATTCAACGAGGAAACATTACCCACTTACATAATACCAAGTCCTACCATAGAGGGATGGATGGATGGTATTAAACGACGAAAAACGTCGAAGGTTATCATCGTCCGCCTACCTTAGATGCTCCGTAAAAACAGCACAAAACGCAGCAAGGCAATCGCAAAAATACATATCCGACTCCCTGGTACTGCGTGACCTTAGCGCGTTTCCCTCTTTATTCTTAGTGTTATTTGGAAAACTGAAAATATAAACAGTTTTGATTTTTCATGAAAAATGCAAAATGATATCCCAAAGAAAAGATTTCAGGCGCCAGAACAAGGAACTGTCAGTATTCTAAGCGAAAATTACTCCTCTGCCTCGCTCTAGGGAAACAGTGTAAGAACCTGTTTCTCATTTTCTTACCTTGTTTTACTAAAATACTCATTTTACTGTTACTTCAATTTTAAAAACAGCCAATTAAAAACTAAGGCCAACAGACAAACAAAAAAAAAAACGCTTCAAAGACTAAACCGACAATTTCAACACTTCTCGGATTCACATCGTTCCAACAAAAATTTACTTCAAACTCATTTTTGTAGAGAATCTAGTAATCTTTTCAATGGCCGCCTTCAACATACCACCATTTCCCAACCGTTTTCGAAATATTTAAGAAAATATACGAGATGAAAAACTTTACATGCCTGTTAATAATTTGTTTTCCCTAGTACCTCCTTAACTCTATAAGCAACCAAAATTTAAATATCTTCGTTTAGATCAATATCAAACGTCTTGAAGAATTTTCAACTGAATCAATCGTATCGGAATACCCAAACTACAATTAGTTAGAAAAACTAGTTTTATCGACTAACTTAAAAAAAGGTTACAGATATCACCTTCAAATTGGTTTCATACGGCACCAAAATCTAATTTTCGAAATCTAATCTTGAATTTCACCTGTAAAACAGTGTTCTGGTTGGCGGATTCTTATGGTTGACGAACGCTACCTTTGAAAATACAGTAGAACCTCTCATAGCCGACCTTGACGGGACCGGGCCATGGTCGGAAAGGTCAAAAGGTCGGTTATCGGGAGGAGCATAAAAAAACGTCTTTCAAAAAAACAGCTATAATGTGCAGCACAAACTGTAATACAACTTTATAGTAATTGTAGAACTGTTGCTATATACATTCCAAATATTTAATCTTTTGAAAAGACGAAAAAAAATTAACAATACGTTACGATTGTTATGGATTGTTGTTTTAATTTTTTTTTAATCTTTACTTTGCGGAAGTGGCCCTCCACTTTTTTGCCCACAATACATCCATTGGGGTTGCATTCGGATGTTGCTCGATGTATTTCATCGCTACGTCGAAGGCGTCCTTAGCAGCAAAATGACTCACTACGACGTCACTGGTTTCGTATACGTCGTAGTCGATTTCTTCGTCCACGGTTCTGTTCTGTACAACAGCAATGATTTGGGCATTCTTGAGATCTTCTTTGGTAACTTTTGAAACATCAGCTTCAACAAGTCACTCTGCGTTAACAAATATTGAACAGTACAAGATTACAACACTTTCCACATCAACAATCACGGCAGAACTGACAACTTTTTGGCAGGAAAACAAAGCATAGTGTAGATGAATCACTCTTTCAAGTCTGGACAGGCTCGCCAACGGGGCGCGTGTGAATCACAGACGGTCGGGCACTAGGTCGGATACCGGGTGGAGTCGGTTATGGGAAGGACGGATATGTGCGAGGTTCTACTGTAGACATAGTATTTTTGTACCAAATGCCATCAAAATCGGTCTAATTTGCTTGACTAATTTGGTTAATTAGCTTGGGAGACAAGCTATATATATATATATATATATATATATATATATATATATATATATATATATATATATATATTTATATATATGCCATCGTTTACAGGGTTATATTCCTCTTTCAGTCATAGACCACATATTAGTTAGAAGTTAGTTATTTCTTTATTTTACTACTAAATATTCACTAGACTAGAAGTGATTTATTTATTTATATATAATGTAGAAAAAATATTATGATAAAGCATTAATACATAAAAAATATATATGATGCAATGGAAGCCGTCCCCACTTGTCCCAACTCTAATACTATGAAAGAAGAACAACGAAAAACGCCAAAATCAGTCCATTAGAAGTAGGCGTTGCCAGCGTATCAGAATTATGATATTGTCTCTACCGGCTATAAAACTGATATATCGTCCTCAACAGATTACATAAAGCTTTTGCGAAAGCAAGTAATATCGTTGCATTACAAGTGGCTGTAATCTGAACCACACTGCTGTCTGAAAGGGATGCACATGAGGAGCGTAATTTTTGATCTGGCTTTACGAAACAAACTATTTAACATTTGAAAGTAATATGTAAAACAATATATAACTTACAACAATATATAAAAGCTAAACGTATTGTTTTATTGGCGCTGGACTCGGTTAGTGTAAGCACTTTCCTCAATTAACAACCTTGCTGAAGAATATTCTCAGTATACGCTGCACCAGCATGACAGTTTGTTTTATTCTTAAACAATAAAGTAATTACAAAGAAAAATGGCTACAACCGGATAGAGCAACAATCGGTTTTATGAACAAAGTACGGCCGTTTCCTACGCTGTTCTTTGATTTTGTAACGCATTAATAGAATTTTAAGAAGATACCTGAACAATTCCAAGAGAAGCACGTGAGAAAGGCAACATAGCGTAGATAGAACAGTAAAATTAATATATGTTAATTGCAGATACCTTCTGTATATATCTGAAAAGATTCTTTTCCTCAGATAATCCAAGAGTTATGTTACTCAGAGTAGTAAGAAGAAAGAACAATTTTAAGAAGATACCTGAACAATTCCAAGAGAAGCACGTGAGAAAGGCAACATAGCGTAGATAGAACAGTAAAATTAATATATGTTAATTGCAGATACCTTCTGTATATATCTGAAAAGATTCTTTTCCTCAGATAATCCAAGAGTTATGTTACTCAGAGTAGTAAGAAGAAAGAACAATTTTAAGAAGATATCTGAACAATTCCAAGAGAAGCACGTGAGAAAGGCAACATAGCGTAGATAGAACAGTAAAATTAATATATGTTAATTGCAGATACCTTCTGTATATATCTGAAAAGATTCTTTTCCTCAGATAATCCAAGAGTTATGTTACTCAGAGTAGTAAGAAGAAAGAACAATTTTAAGAAGATATCTGAACAATTCCAAGAGAAGCACGTGAGAAAGGCAACATAGCGTAGATAGAACAGTAAAATTAATATATGTTAATTGCAGATACCTTCTGTATATATCTGAAAAGATTCTTTTCCTCAGATAATCCAAGAGTTATGTTACTCAGAGTAGTAAGAAGAAAGAACAATCAACGGAAGCAGCACCAACCTGAAACAAAGAACAGAACAATGAGGTGAGAAACTTTCGCACATAGTTTGAATGCTATTATAAAAGTCAGCACGGAGTTTCTGCGTAAACTAACCACTGTGTGATGGTAAATTCTTTATGAAGGCAACTAATATAATAAATAATTAAAATTTTATCACTTTATTCAATAATTTTATTCTCAAAAAAGCTTCCTCTGATTCTAGCTTCTCAGAAAAATCTCCACGCCTAATATCCATTTTTTTATTATTATTTTTTATTTTTATTTTATATTTTTTTGTGTTTCGTATTTTGTACGATAAACACACATTATTTATATGTTTATATATAATTATAATATGTCCAGGATGTATGTATTTAAATTAAATATATTAAAGGCTTAAAAATTAGCAGAGCTTTAACTTTAAGTCATAATAAAAATGTACTTATTCATACATTCACCGATCTAATACCCACATTCACCTATCTAGTTTTTATGGTTTCGTCAATGAAAAAAAATCACGACCAGAATGCGGCAATTGTATTTACTTCAGTAGTTCAAGTCGTTACGCCCAATATCCTTTTCACATTTCCGCTAAACATTTATCTTTATTAGTTAGGCGTGATATATGTAAATCGAGTTTCGTAGGCATTTATATAAGTGTTACAATGTTAGCTCCGTGAGAGAAATTTTTGGTTGCTGAAATGCTTTCATGTCCCATTTTGTCTGCTCGGCAACATGCTAAATGAATTTTACACCCGTTACATTTATCCGGCTGCCTTTGCCAGTTGAATTCTTTGATTAAAACTTTAAGCATGGTTTTCTCCAACTGAGGTCTTTGGATTTCCATGTGAACATTTATGTACAAAACTCGTTAAGCTTTCGAATCAAAAAATAATTTACACATATGAAGATTTCTATGCTTTAATATATGAAAAATCGGACTAAGAGAATTTTTTTGTGATAGGGAAATATAATTTTTACGAATTCTTCTGTTTTAAACAAAATCAAATAAGTAAGGGTTAATCAAAAAAGGATGAAAACGATTTCAAGTCTAACGTTTTTATATTCCCGAACCAATAATCTAGTTTTCCTCAAAAAGTGTTAAACGTATCTTCTTGTAAATAGTTTATTTCTTTCTTCCGCATCAAAATGCCTACCAGAAACCATCTTAACGAGCCCTCGGTTGAGAAAAAAGGCGTTAGCAAATTTCGAGTTAAGGAACAAGGTCTTTGGTATCAAAGTATTTTTGTACTTTTATTCAATCAACATCAGACTGCTTAAAATATGCCTCATTTATGTATCAAGTCAATAACTAATGAATGACGGAATTATGCCTTCATTTTAAAGAGCAAATATAAGAATAATGGTTTACAAAATTAATGTATACAAAGGACATATTTTGTCAGCAATGTTTTACATATACATATATTTTATAATAAAAGTCATCCTTTTGAACCATTAACGTCAAGGTTTCCTTAGCTTCGAACATTCAAAACATATTGAAAAATCGAAGAACCCAGTCAGGCGTTCAATTATGTATGAGTTCTTATTATGTTAGATTTGTGATACTTATTTAGACAGGATGAGACCTGTGGAAGAACTATCTTATTGTCCAGACAAGGAATTGAAAAGAATAAGTGTAAACCTCTTTCCTATGCTACGCAGGGGTGTATATAGGAAATGAATTCGGGGAGGGGTTGGAGCACCAGGGAATTTGGGGGTATGGAATACTAACAACCAAAAACTTGGAATAGTTAACCAACTAAAATGCTACTACAATAAAAAAAAAAAATTGAACTAAGTGATCCCATGGTTTTTTAATTTATTTTTGAGGTTTTTATGACACATTTTTACCGATTAAATCAAAATTTTGGGAGGGCTGCAACCCCCTCTTAAATACAAGCATGATGCCACGAACAAGGTGGAATTGTATTACACAGATCAAGTAGTTCAAAATGGAGCTCAAGGATACCCGGTAACGGATTTGTAGAAAAAAAGTTACAAAGAAATAGATTCAACGAACTGGTTGTAAGACAAAGAAAATTCTTGTCGCTTGAACAAGACAGCCCCGTTGCAATTTGTTACTTAAACTGCCCCTTTTTTTCTGAATTTCCACATGAATTCCTAACTTCTTAAGTAAATAAGCTTTGTTAGGTAATAAATAATGTTTTTAGCAAATTTCTAAGAGTTGAGACAGACAATATAAACACAACACACTCGGCATTTGAAGCTCAAAAACAATAAGACATATGGATTCTAAAAATCATATTATTATAGGGATACATCAAATTAAATGTTTATAGGCATAAGTGGCACTTAGTTTTTATTTTTAAATAGTTAACATTCGACTGATTATATAATATAGAAAACTAAAACATATTTGTCTTCGTTAGGTCTTATGTTTTCCTGATTGTTACGACTTTCTTTACATTTTTCCTACCAGACGAGCCATTTTTAAAAATGTTATTCATACGTATGATTATGATATAGACACTAAGAAAATGAGATTCCTGTTAATCGAGCTCCTTAAAATGTTTCATAAATATCTTGAAAACGGGCAAAAAATCGCCATAATTGTTGACTTAACATTCAACAACTCCAAAACAAAAATCATAGGTGGTACTTCCTATCCAATTCCCAATTCTGAGCCTCGTGATTCCACAAACAATATCTTCCAACGGAAAATCAGGGCATGCAAATCATATCTAGATTAATTCTAGAGGCGCATTTATAATCGACTAGTACACCCTCTATAATCCGTCGATTACAACACTAACGTATATAGAAAACAATTTCGGGGGGGGGGCTGAGAGCATTTAGGGGGTGTGGAATGCTAACAATCTTGAAGTTGGCCTAGTTAAGCGCTATTACACGCAAAAAAAAATGATTTTTTCTGAAGTAATTGATCTTACTTAAATTATTTTGAAGGTTTTTATACACATTTTTACTGATTTCGGAGGGCTGCAGCCACTTCAGACCACCCCCCCCCCCTTATATACGCCCATGGATTATAATCAGACAGTAGCTCGGCCTGAAATCCAAGAAAGCTGGTTCTTGCATTAATTATGAATCAAACGGTTAATGAACAATGAAATCTTCTTTATTTAAAGAATGAATAAAAACCATAAATCTTATTGTTTTCCTGCACTCGTGATGTGTCGACTTATTCCGACCTTGACAAATTAATAGAAACGGAAGTCAGTAGTTATCTCCTAGCAGACTCCGGTCTGACAAATCCAGCTAATCTTCTTTCAGCACGCTCCTATATTCCGAATAAGGGGAAAACACGCCAACACACAATGCAAAACTAAGTGATTCTTCACACCTCTTGGCGTAACTATTGTTGATTGTGACAGGTCAACCGAAGTCGCAGATCCCCCTTGTAAACACTGGCCAAAATTCTGGACTATGACATCAGCCTGCTTGGGACTCAAATCTCAGACAAATAATCGAGGTTCTCGAACAAACACTGCTTTTCGGTAAGGTCCCATGAGCCCCAGTTTTATGAGGCCCCAATCTGTACTATCCTTCCTCTAAAAGGACTTAATTTGAAGTGAAACTGTATATCACGATGGATTTGAAGTTCATATTGAACTATGACTCTGTCCAGGATCTCTCACAGCACGCGTTTCATTCTCAAGGCAACTTCATCTTACGAATTGATGGATCTTCAGTTCCGGCTGTATCATCTCTCCAAAGGAAGATACTTGATCATCATTTTGGATAGTACATTTAGTTTAGTGCCAGTTCTTAGGGAAGTGTAGATAGGTAAATCATAACATAAAATACTTTCTGCAATAATTTTGCATAAAACATCATATTTTTAAAAATTTATAAATATTAAAATTAACAAATTCCGAAGACTAAATACCATTTGGTTGGAGATAGATTTAGTAGAATTCACAAATGGTATATGAATATATCAATGCTCATACTCAACAGTATTATCAACTCAAAATGCAGCACTTATCAAACAGCGTCATAATCAGAGCCAATTACCATGTATTTAACCTCTTCAGAAAAGAACCTCCATTAGTTCTCTATTGAGTGTAGGAAGAAGGCTTCAGGAACTATTTGATAGGCCAAAAAGAAGGACAGTATGGAACTGAGGACCCATCACCTGTTAATGAAGTTATTCCTCAGCTGGTAGTTTCTCCTGACGTCATTGCCTTGCGTGCCGTCACGTGCAGGCTACCTCTTAGAGACTCAATAAGGCTTTCTGTATACCATCCCCGATCTCTGGCCTGATTCATGTGGAGCCTCCTGGGTTCAAGGAGGATGGAAGAAAGGTTTTAACGAGGAATATACCTCTAAAGCGGCAAGGAGGTTATCCTCACCAAGGGTCCTTTAACAGCCTCTAGGCTACTTGTATGCGCACGTCTGTAAACATATTTATGGTTTTAACGAGGTTAGTTTTTCGCATCATGATTGGTAGACATTATTCAAAACTTGTAATCTCAATTGCAACGTTCATTTAGAAAGTACAAAAATGGAAGAACCACTGACACTTGTAGAGAATGTGCTATGAAAGCACTCAAAAATGGAAGAACCACTGACACTTGTAGAGAATGTGCTATGAAAGCACTCAAAAATGGAAGAACCACTGACACTTGTAGAGAATGTGCTATGAAAGCACTCAAAAATGTACTAAGCCACTTTTAAGTAAGATCCTGAGGGGAGAATTCAATCTTCTATTAATAGAAAATCTCCATTCTGTTCTTTTTATGTGTGATCCAATAAATAAATAAAAATAACAACTGACAAGCAAATACAGAAAAAAATTGTAAATTTCGTTTAGAGCCTTTTGCTCAAATTCAGCAACATAAATATGCATTAACTCCACCCGAAAAACCTATGTTTTATTTATTTATTTGTTTAAGACCTGTAACTTTGGCGATGTTCTCTTTTCAAAGGTGACAAACCTATGTAATGTTCTGTATTACATACAGTCTTCTTTCTCGTACATGGCCACCCCGCCAGCGCGAATGCCAACGGACACTTTCTTGTAACGTGTTTTTCAGTTTTGTCATCGCTAAAGCATACTTACGCTAAAAAAAATCAACGAAAAAACAAGCGACTGGCCGGAAATGACGATAGAATCGGATCGCCTTTCCTCATGGCTAAAGAAAGCATTACACAGGCGATACCAGAGGTGGATCATCAATGGTCGGTAGCATGGTTGACTTCTGGAAGGTTATTCCCCGAAACAGAGGGTTTTAATAGCAATCCAAGATCAAGAAATAGCAAAAAGATCCTATCGACGTCACGTTTTGAGGAACAACATCTCTGACAAATTTAGACTTTGTAACAGAACGTATGAGTCGAACCAGTATATAACCGGGGGAGGGGGCGGTGAGATCCTTACGGGATCAGATTATCTTCAGCGGCATAATAATGTGGCCAAAATATATCATCAAGCCCTGGCAGAAAAATTGCGTTGGAAGGTGCGGTCGCTTATTTCCCCTACGCCCCAAAAAGACATTTGGAGAATGGTACAATTAAAATGTATTGGGACGAAGGAATGTTAACGGACCGTACTGTCCATCATAATAAACCGGATATTCTTATCATTGAGAAAGGAAATAAGAAATCCGATATTATTGATTTCGCAGTTCCCAATGATGAGAATATCAGGAAATCATATGCCGAGAAACTGCTAAAGTACCAAGATTGATCGGTACAAATTTCATAAAATCCTTAAAAATAAATTAAATAAGATCATTTAGTTAATAAAAAATATTCCATTTTGGGTGTAATAGTGTTTTAGTTGGCTAAAACTCTTCCAAGATCTAAATTGTTAGTATTCCGGAAATGGTCTCAGCCCCCCCCCCCCCCGAAATTTTCCCAGCCCCCTCCGAAATTATTTTCTATATACGCCCATGTTTGGATACCACAAGGATAACAGCCCTCATATTCTCGACCAACAGGCTCATACCGAAAACGACAATTGCCGCAAATGCCTACCTGAAACTGCCGGAAGATCTTATAAGAAATGCCTGGAGGAGACTGAGGAGAAACCCCAAGTAAAATAATAAAAATCAGGTTTATCCGTAACAAAGCGATTCGCTCAAAAAAGTTATTACATTTGTGCGTCCAATTGCATTATTATATTTATACATCCAGATATACGTATATATTAGTAATACAATCAATTATACAATATTACAATTAATCAAATATATTAACCAATTTTACAAATGTTAACTTCGTTAGTTTTATAAGGTCGAAGTATGGTTGTTATAAAATAAAGATTTGTTGTTAATTTGCGTTATATATATATAATATATATATAGTTGTAAAGAGGATTAAACTCCGATGGAAGTTAGTCAATAACTGTAAGAAAAGGATTTGCCTCGTATATCGCATTAGTATTTCTAAAGTGACATAACTCAAAATAAAACTCAACTGAAAATGTGCCACTCTTACCTATGTAGGGGGAATAGTATTAAGACAGGAAGAGTGACACAAGTGCCCTCTGATGTACAAGCTCTTGAGCTAGGTACAGTTTTGATGGTTCCTAAAGAGATATTTACCATGTCATTCATAGACATTACTGAAAAACACCAATTTTTGAGTTGTGTTCTTTTATTTATTTATTCCTTTGGAGGACTCCACATCAAGGGTGATCTGCTCAAAAGAATAATAAAGGGAAAAAAAGTGGAATAAATAATAATAAGAAATATAACAAAGTGTCACTTTAGAAATACCAGTGCGATATGTTAATGCCAAGACCTAGATGATTACCATTATGTTATAAATGCTGAAATGTTGTCTAACGTGATATTATTCAAAGTAATTATATTATATCCGAGAAAAAACAGCGGTTGGAAGAGCTTGGGAACTGAGGGAAGAAAAATCCTTGTTATTCTGCTTGACGGATCGAGTCTCCACGGTTCTAATTCAGACATTCTATTGTTATTCAGAGATTTTCCAGGCCATTTCCATTTAATGTACTTACTTCCTCGAAGAAAACAGAGCAGTAAGTTACTTTCTGCTCGTACGGAAGATACACAATAACACCGGCTGTAGTCTCTTGAGCGAAAATCCACAATTCTGTTATCGGATTCCTAGGGCCGGCGACACACTATTAGGTAGACCTGACAGGTATCTCTCTCTATTTGCAGTAATATTTGACACACGTAAAAACAAACGGAAAAAAACGCAAACAATGGTGCAAGGAATGGTTGCAGAGAAGAAATAAATTCACCTTTATCAATCTGCTGAACGAATTAAGAGATGAACCAACAGATTATCGCAATTATCTGCGCATGAACGAATCAGTTTACAACGAGTTCTTGTCACTCGTATCTCCATTAAGAAGAAAGATACACAAATGAGGGCAGCTATATCCCAACACGAAAAACTAACAGCTACTTTGAAATTCTTAGCAACCGGACAACCGTATGAGAGTCTCAAATATTCATCTAGGATTTCATCTGCAGTTTGTGTACTAATTTGCGATATGCAGCATCCCTTTTTTTTCTATTGTGATAATCATCGTCTTTTATTTTCCATAAGCATGGTTCTTTTTTATAAATTTTTATGAAATCACTAAGAACTTCGTTAATTCGTTGAGACATTTTACACTTTAAACTGATAAATAAATAAATAAAAGGGCCACAACGGTAAAACATATCAACACAAATCTGAGTTGCGTAAAACTGAGACCTGACACCTGACAACCCCCACACACACATCAGGTCTACTCACCTGTCAGGTGGAACTGATCGAATTTTCATCAGTTGTGCGGTCAGACACAGACGGGGGGACCTGACAAGTCTACCTGATAGTGTGTGGCGGCCCTAGGTACTGCGTCATTATAGCATGCTTTTGTAAAATACTTATAAACGGCCTGATTTGAAAATTCCAGAATTGAACCTTCTATCGGTTTAGCTTTCAATGGGACGAAAACAACACTTCTGAATGTTCAACATTCGATTTACACGACAGAGAAATCAAAACTTCCTTTCGAAATGTACGCCTGATCGGCTAGAGATATTTTTACATATATAAATTGTATACATTTTTGTAATACTTCTTTTTCCTAAAACGTAACCACCATTTATGACGTAGGACCTACGATTTCTTCGGCGGTATTGTAACAAAGGTCTTGAGGATCTCCTGGTTAACGAACTTGATCTTTTAGGCCAATTGTTTTTTCCGAAATCAAAATTAGATCATTCATGTAGTCAGCACAATGAAACCACACACACACACACACACATATATATATATATATATATATATATATATATATATATATATAATCTAAAGGTGTTAGGTCCCCAGTAAATGTACTGTCGTCATAGCTGTTGATGGAGTCCGTCGTCACTAGAATCGGTGATAGTACTGTGGGCGAGCGCAGTATCCCAGCCGATGCCAGTGAAGACGGACTCCAACAACAGGTATGAAAATAAATAAATAAATATATATATATATATATATATATATATAAAAGCAAACATGGAATAGTTGGGATTCGGTTAAAAAAAAACCTCAATACGATTTTTGTAAAAAATCTATATTCAGGACGTTTTGGCTACTCTTTGGTAGCCTTCGCCGGCAATGGAAGTGCCGGGAGGCAGACGAAGACCAAAGTTAACACTTAAGTAACTAAGTAACTATCTAATCTTTATATGTATATATATATATATATATATATATATATATATATATATATATATATATATATATATATGCGGGGCTTTGTTCCTACAGTGAGGAAGGTAAAACTAAAATTTGAAAATCAGAGCAAGAATCAAATGTAAATCTTATAAACAACTTTATCACAAATACTTTCGAAGATAACACAGTTTGAGCGATAATGAAGAATGATAGATCATAAGTAATTATCATTATAAGATATAATGATAGATTATATAATAGTTAATCGGAAAGGAGTATTTAAAATAAATCCATATGAAAATTGATAGATATTAATGTTTACAATAACTAGACTTGATAATTAATTCATTTAAGGTACAAAAATAATACATACGAGGTTTTTTTCACTGTATGTATTGTACTTCTATAGTTTCATTCAAAGATGATTTTTAGCATAAGTACGCTTTAGCGACGACTAAACTAGGAAGAACGTTACAAAAAAGTGCCCGCTGGCGTTCGCGCATGCGCGGTGGCCGTGTACGAAAAAGAAGACTGTATGTTATACAGTACATTACATAGGTTTGTCAGGTTAGATCAATTTAATAAATACAAAAAAAGTGAAATAAATAATCTAAATAATTAATGAAACATGCAATACGCATATCTTGGATTAAACAAACTAGGTGTACATCCTGTGTATTATTATCCTCTGTATTGTTGTTAGGCTAAAATAATGTAAAGTGTATTTTTTTGGGTTTTAGTACAGAAAATGAACTTACAACCTTTCATATATAAGACATCGTTATTATCCCATGACAATATTTTGTATTTTGTAAATTACAAAAACTTTTTATAGCACGAAATGCTAATTATGAAGATAATTTTAAAATAAGACAATTTCAGAGCTATGAGCTAGACAACGATAATTGGCTTTTGCTGAAGACGAGAAAACATTTTATGAAAGCAGAATACAAACAGATAGCTTGTCGCCGCTAGCAAGAATAGCTCTATTTGAAGTGTTTCTCTTCAGCTACAAAATCTCAAAAGTCATAATTTTGTGTCAAACGTTCAAGATAAAGCTTTGACGAACTTAAAAAAAGTTATTAAAAGTAAAAAGTTCAAAAATAATTAAATTTTAATGAATTTTTCAAGCTTACGCATTGCTAAATAGGCGCAAAAAGGACCATTTTGAAAAATTCATAGCCACGAAAGTACTCAAATATACAAGTTGAAATAGTAGTAGTAGTTTTATGTTACAACGAACTATAACATATAAAAATATTAGATTTTTATCTAGTCCCCCACCAGAGATATTAAAGCCTAAAGTTATCAACAATTGCACAAATTTGAAGTTTAAAAATTTATAAAAAAAATAAGGGGACAAATATCAGGGTTAAGAATAATTTTAATACATGCTACTTAGCTAAGTTTATCATCGTGCCAAAAATCAACTTTGATATACATCCCCTTATGCCAAAAAAATTACCCTCAAAAACGGCATTTTGAGAAACATAAACAGTTGTTTTCAATGGGAGTTTTCAGGTATTGGACTTCAAAATATTCAAATAGTGACGAAGACATTGAAGATAGGGCAGAATGTGCGAAAAACGATGATGTCTGTACTAGTAGTCTATGATTTGCCAGTCCTGAGAAAATGAGTTTTCCGTAAGAGCTTAGAAACTCAAAAATCAGCATGCGCGGTGAAACAAAGATGGCTGCCATTTTCAAACGGTTCACACTAACATTTTTTTTTTTTTTTTTTTTTTTTAATTGTTTTGAACTACGGATTTCATATGTAATTGTTGGTAAAAATATAAATTTATTCTAAAACGGTGAAGCAACCAGATTATTTTTTCTGGACCGTTTGAAATGGATTGACTCAGAGAGGGAAACAAAAATACTTTAATAAAACTACATTTTATCATAAAAATGGTTTTATTGTGCCGACGTTTCGGCTTGAACTTCAAGCCTTCATCAGGGCTGTAAAAAACAAGTAGGACGGATGTAATACTGAAATATATATATATATATATATATATATATATATATATATATATATATATATATATATTATATATATATATATAGGCCTACATACACAAATACACATACATATATGGAAAAAGACAAAAACGTAAAATACTAGAACATAATATATAGAAGAACAATGTGCTCTAGAAGTGTTTGGATTATTAGGAGAACAGATATAAGAATAACAGATTACATATTAGATTAGATATAAAAATAACAATATGGGCTTACCGATGGGAAGATAGAGAACTAAAGCCCATATTGTTATTTTTATATCTAATCTAATATGTAATCTGTTATTCTTATATCTGTTCTTCTAATAATTATTTATTAGAAGAACAGATGGATTATAGTCCAAACACTTCTAGAGCACATTGTTCTTCTATATATTATGTTCTAGTATTTTATGTTTTTATGTTTTTGTCTTTTTCCATATATGTATGTATGTATATATGTATGTGTATTTGTGTATGTAGGCATATATATATATATATATATATATATATATATATATTTCATTATTACATCCGTCCTACTTCTTTTTTACAGCCCTGATGAAGGCTTGAAGTTCAAGCCGAAAAGTCGGCACAATAAAACCATTTTTATGATAAAATGTAGTTTTATTAAGTAGCAGTGACCGAATCCCAACATTCCCTACCTTGCATCATCTACGGTCAACGATCTCCTCTCAACAAAAATACTTTATATTTCATGTCTTTCATTCTCGTGGGTGTTTTAGTGCGGTCAGGGGAATTTCCGAAATGTCAAGTATACCAATCAAACATACCCTTTAGTTGTGCTGTTGGTGACAATGTGTACATAACTTAGTATTTTAGTAGTTTCTTTAATAATTAATATTTTGTTTCCAGTTGTGTTTCTTCGTATCTTTTATTGATTACAGATGAAGACTAGCAAAAAATACATAGAAAACGGCCAATATGGTGTCTGGGCTGAATGACCAGTGTTGATGAATAAAATGAATAAATTATAGACCTATTTTCCACGGATAGTCGAGAGAGAGAGAGAGAAGTACTATTTTTAACAAGCCTCGAACAATATCAGTTCAAACTTCTGATTAGTAATGAAATACATAGATTCAAAGATATTGTGAACGATTTAATGGCTTATGAGGGTTTTATATTAGTAGTTAGATTCAAATGACGTTTGCAGAAGGCTAAATCTGAACTTACTTTCTTCTGATATCTAATCGTTTTCTCGTTGATCTATTTTATTTTATCGTCCAAGCAAGTCAAAGGCAATCAAGGCGTTCTCTTCCAGTATTTTCTTATCGTTGTTTCTTTGCAAACCGAAGATAAATGTAATTATTTAAATTCTTGGTCAATACAAATGTCACGCCATTTTATAACCTAAAAGAGTTAACATGACTTCAAAGGAATAGGATCTTGAAATAATTGAAGTAAAACAGGATGATGAGCCTGGAAGCCAACCGAGCGTGCATCAACATTTCCGCCTAATTAGACATTATTAAGTCCACACTTATGAATGATTACGCATTGTGAGATTATGTAACTAATGACTAAAAGTGCTAAAATTATATGATTATAACAATTACTCCTCGCGTTGATGATTTTATGTATGCATCAGATCCGCTTATACGCCAATCCTTAATATTCAATCCGTTGGTCCACCACCACATGCTCCGTCTATATTGGTTAATCCTAAGTTCTGTAGACAGTAAAGCTGCTTTAGCGACCATCAGTATTACTTCTATTTTCTAAGAACTTCTAAGGAAGAAAAAAACGAAGAAACAATATAAATCCGTTTTTGGAATCATTAATTAAATGACGGGGTCTTTCGTGGTCTAGTGGCTAGCGCCTTAGATTCATAAGCGGGAGATGGTGGGTTCGATTCCCACCGCTAGGCTAGGCTTAAAAATAATTGGACTTGGGGAATCCAATGAAACCTTTTCCAAGGTTATATTTATAACCGTTGTCGAGGAAAATGGAAAACAACCAAATAACCTGATTCTTCCTGGTATTTTCGGATATATTTACCGGTTGGGAAATCGTAGTAAACGTAAGGCATATTAACGCAGTTCCTCCCTCCCTCCAAAGGGAACAAACCCGCTTATGAGGTTGACCTCATGAAGCAAACCAGAAGTGAATGTTTCAGATCCTGCAGCTAAGATGCTTAGATTCGAACCTGTACTATGGGACTGTAGGAAAGAGACAGCTGATCTTGGAACTCATCAAGACCGAGAGTGACGCGGGCTAACAGTACATGTCGACCTACATCTTAGAGAAAGGGGTTATACAATATCATCTGGCTATTCCAACTCTCTTAGGGCTCGTAAAGGCATAGCCACCTCCTACCGTTTGGTTCTGCATTTAAAATCGGTGCTATTTAAGGAAGGTAGATACGGTCAGGGTTCGGTCGTGTGGTATCTTTTATAAGCTACAGTTATTAAAAGAAAATGCGTTTTATTTTTGCTGACGTTGCAAATGCAAATACAGATTTTAGCGAAGGGATGGGTGTTTCATCTGAGATAGCAATAACTAGAAAATGTTGGAATCGGCAGAGGAGATGACTTCTTTATCAATTTTGTCATTAATCAGATTGTTTTCTAAGTGGTTAAATATAGATTCAGAAAGGTGGCTTTATTGGAGTTTTGATTTAGTGGAGATAATGGAGAAATTGTACATCTGCCATGGCATGTCTGGGTATGACGTTGTTCTTACCTTCATTTTATACATATTACACATAGGGTCTCTTTCTTATAGGGTTTATTGTCAGTTCAATGTTGCTGCTATTGCAGTTTGGTGTCATAAGTGTAATCCTATAGACATTGGACCTATTAATTCCTGGGATTAGGTCTTTTAAATTGGCGTTTAAGTTTTTTAGTTTACTGTTTGTAGAAAGTCATAGCTTTTGGTTGAGAAATATGTTACGTTGGGACTTTTTCCCCGAGAGATTTGGGTTATATGAGAGGGACCTGAATTGACATGAGATGGATGGTGTAATGAGTTGGAAATCCATTGGTCCTCACCTGTGTGTAATGTTTTAGCGCGTTTCCTCCCTCTCTTCATGGGGAGGAAAACCGCTTACGATGTGTGACTACAGTGTGATATTCCTGCTGCATATCCACCAGCAGGTGTTTTTTTAAAAAAAAAAAACCACCTCCCTATACACCTCAACCACCCTGCGGAACTGCCCTTCGACATTTTTTCGCAGGGGGGAGTTGGCCCTAAGCCTTCTTCATTAGTGGACTACTTTTTTAGTGCCGCAGTCAGGCCTTTTTTCTCCCGTTCTTCAGTCCGGAGCTTCTTACCGATGAAAACAGCGTACTCTGACACAACCTACTAGTTCTCGGTATTAGCGAGGATGAGGCAGCCCACATTTTCTTTGGTGGAAAATCTCGGGCATTCGAAGAACACGTTCTGCAGTCTCGTCTTTTCGGGCGCACGTTGGGCATGACGCATCCTCATCTAACTTAAATCAAGTTAGATATGCTCTGAAACAACCGTCCCTAGTTAGCATGTGTGTGTATTTGTCAATAATGATCTGATTTTGGTAATATGGGGTGCAAAAATACTTTGTACCACATTTCATCAAAATAATAACTGTTTCTATTCGAAGCTTTCCATGCGAGTTCCTGCCAGTCAGACATCTGTTTATAAATTCGTATTAGCTGTTTCAAGCGCAAGTGTCGGTAAAAAATAAAACGAATTTCCTTATAAAAAATGTAGTTTTTTTTAAAGATACCTATGGACCGAAACTTGACTGTATCTATCTTCGCAATACCTACGGTCAATGATCTCCTCTCAACAAAGTAGGTCTTTGACTTGGTACTTATCGGAACGGACGGTTTTTCTCTTGACTTAAGGGTTATAAGTCGACATTTTCCGCCGTCTTCCGGGGTATCATAGCCATAAATAGAGAGGAAACACGCTAAATGCCAGCTTAGATTCTAGTTGACAAGGTTTCCTACCGTTAGGACGCCTCCCTTTGTCCCTAACACACGTCCTGAATAGAATTGTGGAGATCTCATTGTCGCTGAGGATAAGCAATTTCCACACCTACCTACCTACCTTCAATCACAATTATCCGGACAAAGCGCTTGTTTGCCCATTACTCGAGCCGTTACCTCTGTCATTTCATCGGCTTCTCCAATGGGACTTGTGAGTATTTTAAATAAAACAACATTTAGGATTATATAATAGGCCACAATGTAAAGATTTACTGTGTTTTCTACACAGCTTCGCTCTAGCATTCGTTGATCTATACAATGAAACGATCTTGCAAATATTTTATGATTTTCATGTTTTGTTTGCAGTGTAGTGGGAGAGTTCGTATAAAAGGTATTGGAGGAGCAAGGTATTCAGGGTGGCTCGGATGAGGAAGATCGAAGGATGTTTTAGGGGGGTGAGTCTAGGACATTGAGTTCCCTTCAAGAGAGGACGACGTATCACTTTCCTTTGGATGATGTTCGTCGTGGAAAGTTCTGGCTAAATATTGGGAAACGTTGGTTTTCGAGACAGTGTATCTGCGCCAAACTACGTCCTTGACCCTGAAATGAAGTTGCTCCATGGATGAGGTATCCATACGGAGGTAGGCATGACTCCTCCCCCGCATAACTCAGGTAGGGAGAGAACCCACCGTTAGTTTGGATTTCACGACGTACCGTTACTCCCGAGTGGGTCCTATTGTTTACTACCACACCCTTACTAACTACTTCCGTCAGATATCTGTCTCCGGCTCCTTTTTATCTAACCTCCTTCGTCCATTGACTGCGCAGTGTTGATGACATTACGGATGTGCTTTGAAGCCGTAAAGCTCTCGGTTTTAAAAAGCAGTTCACTATTACGAATGATAGATGTAAACTCTGTGAGAATTATGAATAAACCTTTGAGTGAACTTTCAGGTTGTAATCAAATTTAATCTTCCCGAAAGGGTTGTGCATAGAAATTGGAGGTTCCAGTTTTTTTGGAGGGGTGGTGCGTTATTCTGAGAACTGTGATTTTCTCACAGCTGAGGTAGTAGTGACAGGCTTCCTGAAATTACTGATTTAGGCTGGGTGTGGAAGTACATGGATACATGTACAATGATCGGCATTAGAGCTACAGAACTTGTAGAGGAATCTAATGATAATGCAATATACTCAATATGCATAACTGTGACTTTCACAGTGGCTAAATTACAGCAATGGTGACTGTTGCTCTTAATCGCAGCTTCTGATCTGGAGCTGGTCCGTCCGTTTAGGTCTTTGAAAACGGTATCGTTCAGAGTGGCGTTGGGGGCAAAATGTTATGTGTTGAGACATTGTCAGCAGCATTATCAGTGTGCTTGTTCTTTGGAACCTACGTCAATCTGTTGCAAGTAGCGCGTTTTTTTGTCATTTAATTAATTTTTTTAAGGGGATTCGACGTCTAGGCCATTAGCGTCGACATCCAGGGTGCAGCGAGGAATTTTTCATACGAGCCGCGGGATGAGAAAATTCCTGCCGCCGTACAGTGTAACGAAGTAGTGGAGATTATGGACAAAAATCATTAACCAATAGTTATTTTCAAATAAGCATTTTTATTAACTGAAATAAACTCAAAACAATGTAACAGTAGTATAATAATGCATACTATACGGCTATAATAATATTAATTGTAATATTAATAGAAATAATATTATTAATAACAAATTATAAAATATATTATAACTGTAAGTAGTAATAGTATAGTAGTAAATTATACTTATAGTAATATTGCCATAGAATAATAATATTTTACCATTTTCAACGATAAAAATTAATAACAAGTTCTTCTAAGTTGATATATTGTTTCAACCAGTATTTATATAAGAGTTTTTTCTCTGCGGTGAACACGTACCCACATTTTTTACATATAATATAGGAATAAACTGGTAGTTTTTTTTAGTATTGCATAATATCTTTAGGATCATCCTGCAGATCAAATTGAATCATTTGCCCAAGGATTAATACCGTCTTCTTGGATTTATCCAAATTTTTTCAAATTTGGAAGAAAAAATGATGATGGATTTAAAAATAAAAATCTTTGGAATCTGCAAATTTCGGCAAACTAAGTTGCCCTCAGTACATTATACTTGAGGTAAACTTTAACCTCTAAAAAACTTGAGATATGTTCAGATGAAGTTTTTTTGTTATGGTCTATCAAAGTTTTGTACTTAAAAAAAATGTCAAAGATCAATGAAGAATAATTCAGGATAAATAATAAGGGAGTAGTTACCCAAAATCAATTATATCAGAGGAAAAAATTTAATTTAATTAATTTTAATAATTAACGTAATTTCCTTCGGATGACTTAATAAAAACACTGTCCTATCTTCAACGAGGGAGGTTCAAACTGATTGTTGGTATAAAGCAGGTTTTAAAGACTTTGCCTTGTTTATAATACTGATAATGTGTTTGTTGATCAAAATAAAACTAATATTTATTACGATTTTGATTCCTTGAATAGTTTCTAAACTTAGCTAGAGGATTAAAAATTAAATATAAGAAAACAAAATTTTAGGTTTTTGTCCATTGGACGTCCTAGAGACACAAAAACGTAATCGTTACCATGTTTTTTTGAGCGAATTTCGCCCTAAAATACATTGACTGAAGGACGGATTCTGCTGGTTAACGAACCTGACCTTTCAAATCACGCATACATATATCTACATATAATCGGTCCATTTTTAAGCTAGCTAGAGAGCGAACAGAAAAATATATATTTATATACACACGCATACACAAATTTTAACCATCGTTATTTTTGTGGTCTGTGGGCATTGCATAATGAAATTTTCTAGTAATTTCGACGCAAACATTTTCGCGCGAATTTTGCCATCAAAAACAGAATGAGAAGATTCCGCTATTACTGAACTTAAACATTTATTAAAAAAAAAAATATCTTGTTGTACTATAGATTTATTCGTTAGCAATGGGCTATGAAACCACGATAATTGTAGTCAGGACTTGTAGATTACACTATCAGACCGACGCCGCTGATAATGTTTTGCAAGTGTGCTGAGAAGTGCAATAAACCTTCAACGAAGATAGAAAGGTTAGACGTCGAAAGGCCAAGGTAAAGACCTCGCTGTAGTCGTACGGATTCCGCATAGCGCGGTTACGATTACAGCAAAGGGTATCATCCGATATCCCGTGTCACCGTTACAAACTCTATCTTTGGCGAGAATTTATATTATAATAATATATAATTTTAACATCCATTAATATTAACCGAGAATTTTGGGACGGGCTCTCTATAGGTTACTACCCTTTTCTAGCCAGGGATAGGGCTGACGCCTTTTCTTTTTTCTAAGGAAAAGCCACCATCCCAGAGTGGGAATCGAACCCACGACCTTTGGCAAGAAGTGTTAACAGTTCAAGGCTTAACACTCTCGACCACCGGGCATCCGAATGTAAAAATAATTTCCTTTGCTATGGGTACAACCAAGAAAGATTCACTCAGTCAAGGCTATTTCCATACATACAAATAAAATTGAATATGTTTAAAGAAAGGATTCAAGAAATGCGCAATACTATTATTTCTATAGTGTTTTTTTATATTTTTATTTATAATAATTAAATAAATATTAAATTTTTCACCATTTAAATAAGTATGTCAAATAGGATTGTATACATGTTCAACGTTAATCCGATTTGTAGTAGTACAACCCTCTTTCAAGTCTTAGGTGAATAAATCGTAAATTTTTTTCTTATGTCTCATTACAGCATTAGAATTACTTTTGTCTGTGAGTGACTGTTGTAGTTTTAAGTTGCATTTTTTGTTTTAGTTTTTTTTTTTAATGCTGTGATTTATGGAAATTCAAATATTGCTTTGTTTATAGTGCAACGTTTGCTTATAGCGTTATTGCTTTGTTTGTATGGAAACGTTTTTGACATACAGACAAAAAAAGGCACAGAAGTTCTTCTGTGATCGAAATCAAATCTTTAAAAGCCAGGAATGAAAATTACTTTTATAACATACTATAAATCGGTTGAAACGTTCTGTGTATTGTAACTGTGAATTCCAAAATGTCTTGAACTAAGAAGAAATGTCGGTAGTACAACATTCAGTGATTGAATTCCGGATTTACGCAATCTCCAACGAACCAATTATTACCTAAGTTTCATTTACCAAAAAAAAATTGTGATTATAAATATATAATACAAAGAAAAATAAAATTGGATTGATTAACTATTATGCAAAAGGGGCATTGGAATTGCTTTTTCTTTTAAAGAGGGGCGGTGGTGTATAAAATGTAAGAACCCAATGTCCAGGAGGATTAGTGAATTGGAAAGAAAGAAATAATTTCAAAAACAATTTGACTTGTGTGTTTGTGTTTGATTGACTAGGTTCAGTGTTCTCTGACAGAAGGAAGGAGTAGAACTAACCGTGCACCGTAAAGATGCCCCAGATCCAGGGGAAAGGTGAATCTCGCCTTGTGAACCGTTTGATGAGTCAGGATGCTCCAGACAACAGGGCGAAGTCCTCAAGGCAGGAACTGCGTTATCTTAGCGCTTTTATGCCATGACTAATTATTAAGAATAGAAACATTAAAGGCTCGGGCAAACAGAACGCGATCTACTTGTATTGCATAGTGTAGTACCAGCCCCGTCAAACAAAGGACGATTAGGGATGTTCCGATACCATCCAAGTATCGATACCTACTCAAATGAGTAGTATTCAAATCATTTTTCGATACTACTCATATAAATACTCCTGAAGTATCGATACCTACTCATATGAGTAGTACTCAAATCATTTTTCGATGCTACTCATATAAATACTCCTAAAGTATCGATACCTACTCATATAAGTAGTATTCAAATCATTTTTCGATACTACTCATATAAATACTCCTAAAGTATCGATACCTACTCATATGAGTAGTACTCAAATCATTTTTCGATGCTACTCATATAAATACTCCTAAAGTATCGATACCTACTCATATGAGTAGTATTCAAATCATTTTTCGATATTACTCATATAAATATTCCTAAAGTATCGATACTTTAGATCTTTTTTAAATAAACTTTCGTAGCAAATGTTAAAGGACAATAATTTTGTGAGGATAAAAATTAAGAGTAAAGTAATTAATCAACTCATTCTTATTTAATTAACAAAAATTATCTTTTATTATTAAGTATAAAAAAAACCAAATCTCTTCTGGCGACAATCTGTTCGTTGCTTGCGACATTGTTTCTCCGGCTTTGGAAAATAAGCACTAGCTTGGAACGATGTTGAGACTACAATTACATATTGTTGTGCATATTTGTACAGACAAGGAAATACAAATTTTATATCATCCCATTCTGCAAACGGGTTGCTTTTAAGGGAAACTAATGGATTTGAAAAACACACAGAAACTTCATAGCCCTCGTGAGATTTTTTTTTCTTCTTCTGGCCGTGTTCTAACTCCTTATAGTGATACCAAAAATCATATTCGAGTGGTGCAGTAGATAAGGCACCATCTTCTGACTCATTTGGGCTACTAAGTTGTCCGACAACCATAGTTCCAAGTTCTCGAATAGCTCTTCCGCATAAATAGGGGTCTTGGAAGTGTAATTTTTAAACCTTGGGTCTAGCTCATTCAATGTTTCAATATCCAAAGCACTTGACAAATTTGAAGCTACTACATTCTCGATAACAATTTCTCATATTACTATTTTCAACATTAGGAATCGCTCTTACATAAAAAATGTTGAGTTCCATCTCGTTCTTACATCTGCAATAAGTTTTAAAACTGCTTTGTCTTATTATTCGTAACTTATCGGCCTGCACAACACTATTTTTCGACCAACGAACAATTGTTCGTGCTTTTATACCAGCCAATTTAACACAGGATAACTTTAGTGCCTCTTCAACTAAGAGATTTATAGTATGACAGCCAACATTGAACTGGCATTATCTATTACAGCTGCACGAAATTTGGTAAGTGGATTATCCCATTTTTTGATTATATCAAGAAGGTTTTCCAATATGTAATCAGTAGAGCCCGGAAATTAGGCATTTATTTTTGGTTAAAAAAGGCAGGCAAAAAGGCATTTGAAATACTGAAAATAGGCAGTACTTTAATTAATATAGGCATTTATTAGGAGTGAAGGCACAGAGGAATCTCACTCATTATTAATGAAAATATGTATTTTAAATACTCATTCATTTCTTTATTACCAATTTATCACATAATTAGTGTGCTTACTCTTACTTTCCCTTCTTACAAGCAACAACAAGATGCTTTTATGAACTATCAGCTCTCATAGACCTTCTTAGGAAAAATGTTTTTTCATCAAGGAAAACCTTCCTCTGCATTATCTTATCATTTCGAAATCCGGAATACCAGGTAACTACACCATTGTCACAGCAAAAGGGGTGTGAGGAAAAAGACGTACTTCTCTCATCCTCTCTCTTTCCTCCTATTCATTATGCCTGTGCATTCCTTCTACTAAGGAAGGTTCTGTTATTTACGGAGGTTAAATCCACGGGTTGGGAAAAGACGTACTTCTCTCATCCTCTCTCTTTCCTCCTATTCATTATGCCTGTGCATTCCTTCTACTAAGGAAGGTTCTGTTATTTACGGAGGTTAAATCCACGGGTTGGGAAAAGACGTACTTCTCTCATCCTCTCTCTTTCCTCCTATTCATTATGCCTGTGCATTCCTTCTACTAAGGAAGGTTCTGTTATTTACGGAGGTTAAATCCATGGGTTGGGAAAAGACGTACTTCTCTCATCCTCTCTCTTTCCTCCTATTCATTATGCCTGTGCATTCCTTCTACTAAGGAAGGTTCTGTTATTTACGGAGGTTAAATCCATGGGTTGGGAAAAGACGTACTTCTCTCATCCTCTCTCTTTCCTCCTATTCATTATGCCTGTGCATTCCTTCTACTAAGGAAGGTTCTGTTATTTACGGAGGTTAAATCCACGGGTTGGGAAAAGACGTACTTCTCTCATCCTCTCTCTTTCCTCCTATTCATTATGCCTGTGCATTCCTTCTACTAAGGAAGGTTCTGTTATTTACGGAGGTTAAATCCACGGGTTGGGAAAAGACGTACTTCTCTCATCCTCTCTCTTTCCTCCTATTCATTATGCCTGTGCATTCCTTCTACTAAGGAAGGTTCTGTTATTTACGGAGGTTAAATCCATGGGTTGGGAAAAGACGTACTTCTCTCATCCTCTCTCTTTCCTCCTATTCATTATGCCTGTGCATTCCTTCTACTAAGGAAGGTTCTGTTATTTACGGAGGTTAAATCCATGGGTTGGGAAAAGACGTACTTCTCTCATCCTCTCTCTTTCCTCCTATTCATTATGCTTGTGCATTCCTTCTACTAAGGAAGGTTCTGTTATTTACGGAGGTTAAATCCACGGGTTGGGAAAAGACGTACTTCTCTCATCCTCTCTCTTTCCTCCTATTCATTATGCCTGTGCATTCCTTCTACTAAGGAAGGTTCTGTTATTTACGGAGGTTAAATCCACGGGTTGGGAAAAGACGTACTTCTCTCATCCTCTCTCTTTCCTCCTATTCATTATGCCTGTGCATTCCTTCTACTAAGGAAGGTTCTGTTATTTACGGAGGTTAAATCCATGGGTTGGGAAAAGACGTACTTCTCTCATCCTCTCTCTTTCCTCCTATTCATTATGCCTGTGCATTCCTTCTACTAAGGAAGGTTCTGTTATTTACGGAGGTTAAATCCACGGGTTGGGAAAAGACGTACTTCTCTCATCCTCTCTCTTTCCTCCTATTCATTATGCCTGTGCATTCCTTCTACTAAGGAAGGTTCTGTTATTTACGGAGGTTAAATCCATGGGTTGGGAAAAGACGTACTTCTCTCATCCTCTCTCTTTCCTCCTATTCATTATGCCTGTGCATTCCTTCTACTAAGGAAGGTTCTGTTATTTACGGAGGTTAAATCCATGGGTTGGGAAAAGACGTACTTCTCTCATCCTCTCTCTTTCCTCCTATTCATTATGCCTGTGCATTCCTTCTACTAAGGAAGGTTCTGTTATTTACGGAGGTTAAATCCACGGGTTGGGAAAAGACGTACTTCTCTCATCCTCTCTCTTTCCTCCTATTCATTATGCTTGTGCATTCCTTCTACTAAGGAAGGTTCTGTTATTTACGGAGGTTAAATCCATGGGTTGGGAAAAGACGTACTTCTCTCATCCTCTCTCTTTCCTCCTATTCATTATGCCTGTGCATTCCTTCTACCAAGGAAGGTTCTGTTATTTACGGAGGTTAAATCCATGGGTTGGGAAAAGACGTACTTCTCTCATCCTCTCTCTTTCCTCCTATTCATTATGCCTGTGCATTCCTTCTACTAAGGAAGGTTCTGTTATTTACGGAGGTTAAATCCACGGGTTGGGAAAAGACGTACTTCTCTCATCCTCTCTCTTTCCTCCTATTCATTATGCTTGTGCATTCCTTCTACTAAGGAAGGTTCTGTTATTTACGGAGGTTAAATCCATGGGTTGGGAAAAGACGTACTTCTCTCATCCTCTCTCTTTCCTCCTATTCATTATGCTTGTGCATTCCTTCTACTAAGGAAGGTTCTGTTATTTACGGAGGTTAAATCCACGGGTTGGGAAAAGACGTACTTCTCTCATCCTCTCTCTTTCCTCCTATTCATTATGCCTGTGCATTCCTTCTACTAAGGAAGGTTCTGTTATTTACGGAGGTTAAATCCATGGGTTGGGAAAAGACGTACTTCTCTCATCCTCTCTCTTTCCTCCTATTCATTATGCTTGTGCATTCCTTCTACCAAGGAAGGTTCTGTTATTTACGGAGGTTAAATCCATGGGTTGGGAAAAGACGTACTTCTCTCATCCTCTCTCTTTCCTCCTATTCATTATGCCTGTGCATTCCTTCTACTAAGGAAGGTTCTGTTATTTACGGAGGTTAAATCCATGGGTTGGGAAAAGACGTACTTCTCTCATCCTCTCTCTTTCCTCCTATTCATTATGCTTGTGCATTCCTTCTACTAAGGAAGGTTCTGTTATTTACGGAGGTTAAATCCATGGGTTGGGAAAAGACGTACTTCTCTCATCCTCTCTCTTTCCTCCTATTCATTATGCCTGTGCATTCCTTCTACTAAGGAAGGTTCTGTTATTTACGGAGGTTAAATCCATGGGTTGGGAAAAGACGTACTTCTCTCATCCTCTCTCTTTCCTCCTATTCATTATGCTTGTGCATTCCTTCTACTAAGGAAGGTTCTGTTATTTACGGAGGTTAAATCCATGGGTTGGGAAAAGACGTACTTCTCTCATCCTCTCTCTTTCCTCCTATTCATTATGCCTGTGCATTCCTTCTACTAAGGAAGGTTCTGTTATTTACGGAGGTTAAATCCATGGGTTGGGAAAAGACGTACTTCTCTCATCCTCTCTCTTTCCTCCTATTCATTATGCCTGTGCATTCCTTCTACTAAGGAAGGTTCTGTTATTTACGGAGGTTAAATCCATGGGTTGGGAAAAGACGTACTTCTCTCATCCTCTCTCTTTCCTCCTATTCATTATGCCTGTGCATTCCTTCTACTAAGGAAGGTTCTGTTATTTACGGAGGTTAAATCCATGGGTTGGGAAAAGACGTACTTCTCTCATCCTCTCTCTTTCCTCCTATTCATTATGCTTGTGCATTCCTTCTACTAAGGAAGGTTCTGTTATTTACGGAGGTTAAATCCACGGGTTGGGAAAATGAGCTTTCGAATTGATATTTGTGACAGTAATATGTACTGTAATTTGTGCAACATTTTTTGTCTTCGATGAACGGAAATTCATTATGTGCTTTCTAAAATGTTTGAATCGCAGAAAAAAAATTGCATAAAGACCAAAAAAGGCTTTAAATCTTAAAATAGGCTAAAAAGGCAAAATAAAAATTGTCTCTGCACTTACTAAATGCACGAAAACATATTTATTTCTATCTGATTCGTCAATAAATCCATTCGGATAAAAAAGGCATTTTGCCTAACTTCCGGGCTCTAGTAATCAGCTATACGTCTTACAAAAAATACACATTTTACCATTTTCTACAAAATGTACTGTATCCCCATAAATCCCACTTCATTCATTGTCTCTGTCCCTATACCTAGCATTAGACAGAAATTGTCTATTTTGTATCATCTAGACTTCCAAATAGCAACACAAGCTTCGAACTTTTGTATAGTTTCGTAGTCAGTCTGATTCGATTCGATACCAAGTACTTTTGTTTCGATGCCGAGTAAGTATCGCAAGAATTATCCCATGCTATTAGTACTTGGTATCGAATCAAAAGTATCGAGTACCTAATCGTATTTACTAGTATCGGAACGTCCCTAAGGACGATCTGTCGAAGCGATCTAGTCTTTATCGCTTTGCCGGGCGATACAGTTGTACAAAATTACAGATTTGTCGCGCGTTTAGTTTGGTAAAAAATGAGTGAAGAAACTGAATTATTTATTGAAAATCATATGTTGTGAGGTTATGTTGTTTTAATTAAAAAATACATTATTTAAATTGTATTTTTATTAAATTTTAACGTCCATTTATTATTAACTATGAATTTCAGGACGGTATAGGTTACCACCCTTTCTAGCCAGGATAGGGGTGATGCCTCTCCTTTTTTCTAAGGAATCGAACACACGACCCTTGACACGGCGTATTAAGTCCTCACGCCTTAACATTCACGGCTATAGGGCCTCCTAAATGTTATTAAAATCGAGTCATATTTGAGCCAGCTAGATACTAAACAGACAAATACATATATACATACAAATCTGAACGTTTGTTATTTTCGTGATCTAAGGGTTCTGAAACGAGAAATTTCCTACTAGTCATTCCGGATTGCTTCATAATGTCAACCTTATAAGCGGATTTCCTTCCTAGAGCGGAGGGAGGAATCGCGCTAATTCACTCTCAGATCGTAGAAATGAATTAAACGCCGACATAAATTCCAATCGTGAGGAGGAAAACATAGAATGAAAGCAAGGGAATATTGTAGCTTGGCGAACGGAAGTTGCCATTGACTAGAAGACATAGGTAGGAACTGCTTACGGATTGCGACACAGCTTCCCGGCTTGCTACAGACCTGGTAGAGGTAATAACACACTTATCACCAAGATATCCCCGGTTATTAGCTGCCGTTTACGAGGAAACCACTTAAAGAACATTCACAGATTTTGTTGGGTAGAAACAACTGGAAGGGACAGCATTCTAGGCGGAAAAATGGAACACGAGCATCTGTTTCCTCGTGATTCGACGCTTATCCAAGGTCACCTAGAAATTACCGTGGTCTTCATTTATCATTTATTGGTGAAGGCTGCCAAATCCCGACTCTTCCACCACCTTCTATCCCTGCAAGTTTTACCCAACCCCTAGTCTATATTGAAGCTGTACATTATACACTGATAGCATTTATAAGTTTTTAAGTTTATATATAAAATTCACATTTATTTTGTAATTTCAAAATTATTCCTATGGGACTTGTGTCCCGGAATAAGAATAAAACTTTTCATTTCATTTCAAAGAGACGAAACTCTTCAAATATAGATTTGTCTGAAAATCTAAAGTTTTATATTCAGCCTAGTATCTAGAGTGCGCGGCTGCTCGCTTCGAGACATACGCTGTTCTATGTTAACTAACCTCGAATGCTCAATGCGTGCGGGCGAACCACCAAAAGTGACGCATGAATCAAAACTTATTTAATAACATGGAAACTTCATCGCCACGAAACGTGGAAATCGCTGCAGCTGCTTGTATCGTGATGGCAAGAATTATTTAAAAAAATAATAAATGAAGCCATCATTTTGGGCCAAATAATATATCAAAATTGTTCAATATATGGAAATAGTCTAGAACTGTATTTCTACCATTTAATTTCATTTGATCCCCAATGAAGTATCTTACTGTTTGTCATTGTATCCCCAATGAAGTATCTTACTGTTTGTCATTGTATCCCCAATGAAGTATCTTACTGTTTGTTCGCTGACGACTTGCTTATCTACAATACATTTTCAGATATTACTACAGCACAAGGACTCATACAAAACACACTACATACCCTCGAAACATGGTGTTCCAAAACAGGGTTTAAATTCTCCAGTGAAAAAACTAAACAAATGATACTAGAAAAAGGACCAACTTTGTATACAACCTTACACTGAACAATGTGACAGTCAATACCACTACCACACTGACATTCTTGGGACTTATTCTAGACAGACGGCTTACATGGATTCCGCACTTGAAGAGTATTCTCAACAAATGCAAGAAATCCTTGAATCTACTGAGAATCCTTGCCAACTCAAAGTGGGGAGCTGACAGATGTATAATGCTTACTTTCCATCGATCTTTTACCAGGTCTTTACTAGATTATGGTTGTATTGCTTATTCATCTGCCAGTAAAAAATCACTCAAACTCCTTGACTCTATTCATTATACAGGCCTGAGAATTGCAACAGGAGCTTTTAGATCGAGCCCCACCGATAGCCTATGTGTTGAAGCAGGGGAACTTCCTTTGGAGTATAGACGGCAGATTTTAAACTTAAAATTTATTTTAAAGTCAAAGGCATTAAAGAAACCTTGCGGAGATACATTTTTAAATAACCAATTTCATAATGAATATTTACAAAAAAATCCACGAATAAAACCGTTATTAATAAGACATCTATTGGACGCAAACAGCTCAACATTTTTAAATACACCTACACACACCAACGCAGTCCTTTCACAACCCCCCTGGAGAGTTAAAAACTTCAAAATTAATCTCACGCTAACACAATACAAAAAGAAGGAACCCATTTCTTCTACGTTATACCAAAATGTCTTTAAATCTTTTAAAACGAGGCATCCTGAAGCACTATTTATCTTTACCGATGGTTCCAAAAGTGATTCAGGAACAGGCGCTGCAACTATAGTTGATAACATGACCAACCAAATAAAACTACACGACGACTCTAGTATATACACTGCCGAACTGACAGCCATACTTACAGCTCTTTCCAACTTACAACACACTACGAGACGAGAAATCATTCTTTGCTCTGACTCGCTAAGTTCATTTCTCTCCTTGGGAAATATCTATAGTACACACCCACTAATAACACAAATACTTACACAATTACTAAACCTACAAAATAAAAACATAACAATGACTTGGCTACCCGGACATACAGGAATCCCAGAAAGCAACGAGATTGACAAACAAGCAAAATTAGCAACTAAAAGGAGATCACTCGATATTGACAAACTGACTTCTGAAGATTTGTGTTCGACAGTTCAAAGACAGGTACTAACTTACTGGGAAAGATACTGGACACTAACAGACAACCAACTGCTTGAAATAAAGCCAACTGTAGAACCTTGGTCTAAACATAAATGGCTCCTAACAAGGAGAGACCAAGTTATATTGACCAGACTACGCATTGGACACTCATTCCTCACTCACTCGTACTTAATGAATAGAAAAGATAGACCTATTTGCCAGTACTGTAACAGGACTCTTACTATAAAACATATATTTACAGAATGCAGACAGAGAAACCTACTAAACATACCTTATGACATTCAAGAACTGTTAACGGAAAACAGCCCACATATTAAAACCATATTACAACATTTTCATAACATAAACATACACTATAAAATCTAACAAGTATACTGTATTAAAAAGGAAAAAAAAATATATGTAATATAACTCTTCGTTACTTTAAAGGATCCTCATTTCTAGACATTATACATTAATATTCTTGTGTTTATAAAACCAATATACTCGTATATCGGAATCAATTTAACACCATAACGCTCAACGTTTTTTTTTTTTTTTTTTTTTTTTTTTTTTTTTTTTTTTTTTTTTTTTTTTTTATTTGACTTCGGTTATATATATATATATATTTATTATTATTATTTTTATTTATTTATTTATTTTTAATTTACTAATATTCATTTCTATATTTATTTTATTCCTTTTTTTTAATTTTATTTATTTTTATATTTTTTTGTTTTTATTTATTATTTTTTATTTATTTTTTATTTTATTTTTTTTCCTTCTCTTCTTATTTTCACCTTTTCTGTTACTAATACATTTTCCCCTCCTAAGAGTTACTGCCTTTCTCGTTTTCCCGATTCTTACGTTGTTTAATAATTTTGTTCATTATCAAATTTTGTATATATCTTATTCACAGTATCAACAACAGTGCTAAACAACTTCTTATTTTACACCTTCTTTCACGAAGTAATTGTAAACAGACCTTATTTGTAACTACATGAACATTGTTCTAATGTATTTTATCTGTTATTATTAAGAATTCACAATGTATTTCTTTATTTATATTATTTTTTTTAATTACAACTAGAAATGAATCTGTATAATTGTTTCGAGCACATCACCTTAGTTGCGGGTGCTCATAAATAAATGAATTAAAAAAAAAATTAATTTCATTTGATAGAGCCTGCAGTAAAAGAAAAGGAGTCTTTCATACAACTTTCTGTGCTTTCTCATTTTCCATGATGTGAAAACTTGCGGCTATACAATACGAGACAACAAATACCCGTCTCCACCTAACGATCAGCTAGGACTGAGGAGCCTTTGAGCAGGACCGGTTTACCAACAAGCACATGGATCGGGAACAGTGCGACGCAAGCAGCTCATCAGGGCAGGGAGCAACCCAGCTATCGAAATCCCGAGCATACGTCACGAGGCGTTCGAAGCGAGCAGCCTAGCACTGTCCATACTAGGCTTAAACCGATTCCCTACACTTGCTTAATATCTTATCCTATCAACGGTTTACTGTCTTCATCTCTTTATTTTGTAATGTTTCAATCACAATTATACGCACTAATACTTTGGTAAAATTAATGATATTCTTTTTTATTCAAGAGAGATCAATAAGAGTGATATGCAATTCGTATAAAACAATAATTATAACAATCCCATCTTTCGACAACTGGAAAAAATTTAAAATTTGTGAAAAGAATAAATAGTTATTTAATATAGACAAGAAAGAGAAATAACTTACAAATAGAGCGATATGCAAGAATCCACATATGTTCAAAAGGTTGCTGGACACTGGAGCCAGATCTATAACTGTCTCCCTGAAAACTTTAAATGAGATTGACAAATTTTCAGTTTTTATAAGAAAATGTAAATCCATGATATTGAAAATGAATGATTACAGTGTTGGCGAGGAGTGTTAGGTCATCAGTTAATCAAGAATTGTGGCATCTGTTGGTCGCAAATTCTTTTTCTACCTAGTCCTCTCAAACAGAAGATTAAGATATGTATGGACAAGTAAAGATGAAGCAGGAGAATGAAGCAGAAAGAAAACGAATAGGTAGGAAGTTTTTATCCTTCCACTAAAAACTAAATATTCTTCATTTTGTGTCACATGTAGCAAATGTATGTGCAAGGAACATTATTCATTTGTTCACAATTAATGTAAGCCTTAAATTTTTTGATTTTTCCTAATTAAATTAAAGCTACATACATTTCAATTTTGTATGTAGTTTTGTTCAGTTCAGTACTATTCTTTTTAAAGAAATTGTTATATAATTTTGATATTTTTTGTATTATTTTAGTAATCGATAACTATTTCAATAACTATTAGTGTTTATAATTATTTTTTTAAATTACATTACTCAAAAAAATCAATTTAAAATATGGGTCACAGGGAACCCGACGCCTCTAGTTATGGTAGGGTTTTTGACACCCCCCAATTTTACCACTACCACATAACACCCCCCCCCCACTAAACCTTTCCCCGCCACCCAGTCTACTCAAAAAGTAATAAAACATAGAAACAAATGTTTGAAACGTGCTGTAATGGTTCGTGCTATTCGCCAGGCTCAGCCAGTCCCAACAAGGAGGTCGTTTGGTTTTTAAAGATAACTAGACACCCATTGGGCCTATAGACTTCCAATTGCGCTTCAATTGAAGCTAATAAAATTTGCTATAACTTTCATTCTCAGGAGTATTTTGTAAGATGATTATTCCAGCCTGCATATCCCTCCAAACACGCCTGATAGTTAAATTTTGCACTTTTTGGGAAAAGTAGCCAAACTTTGAAGTGCTGTAGCTCGGAAGTTATTCTACCTAAAACGTTTGTTTTAGTACCACAATTTTTTAAATTTTATCTACTTTTAAAAAGCAAAGAATACAAATTGTTGTTGGTCGATGCACGGTTTAGGAGCTTTAAGCAAAAAACAAAAAAATGTCCAAAACTTTTAATGTTTTTCGACTGTTGCGGAGTTAGCACAGGTCTTCCGAAGCTGAAAAATTGGGTACAAACTACTGGGGTGGTCCCGAACTACACCCCGAAAAATCAGCGTTACGAGTTTTTTAGCGATCTCAATGTCTTAGGTGACTGGACTACGACTCTTCCATTACTTTTTATCCCTGCAAGTTTTTCTCAACCCCTAGTTTATATACAAGCTGTAGAATATTTAATTTTATAATTAAATTATTTTCATTATTTTCACTATTCTGTAAATTCAAAATTATTCCTAAGGGACATGTGTAGGAACAAGAATAAAGAAAATGTATATAATTTATTTCTCCGAATGATATCACCCCATCGAAAATTGCTTAAGAACCATTTTGTATAGAATTTAGTAAGCTTTCGAATGGTCACCTTCTGCTTATCATGATTTTCTAACCCTTTTCGAGATATTTACGAAAATGTACGAGGATCCCACAACTTTTCTATTAATAATTTTATAACTGTTAACTGTTAACTCCAAATGTAGCCAAAATTTAAGTATATTAGTTTAGATGACGTTCTAGTATGTAGAAAATATTTCGACTAAATTTAACCATTTTATGTTCCAAAACCAAAAACTATTTTAATCCAATTTTCTCGAAAACGTTTACAGATATCAAATGGTTTCTTTTGTTTTCCTACTTTGGAGTACCTATAAAAAGAATACCTGGAAGCATATCTACGCGAAAACATAGACGCTATATTTATTTTGGCGCAAATATCACCCCAAAAACCTCGTTCGGGTGGACGGATTTTGCTGGTTACTCAGATGACCTAGAACTTGACCTATGAAATTAGACGAAAGATTTTTGCACCATATTATATTAACTGCACTATCTTCGTGCAGTTCCATATCTTTCCTATCTCTAATACCATTTGTCTTCCAGGCCATATTAGGCCAAGCCCATTCGGTTCCTGTGATGACACGAACTGACGAAAGAGAGGTTTTCTCCCCAATGGAGAGAGAGTTAAACCATTAAAAAGTGGAAAACAGGCCACTCATTGCATTAAACTGATAGGGCACTGATTTTTCAAACAATAAATTTTCCCCAACTTGAGGTTATTAAAGAGAAAGTGCAGTTAGATAGACGAATGGATTTTCAGCAAGGGAAAAGATAAGAACTCTTTATCAGTTGTTTCGAATTGCATGTTCTTCTTAAATGTGTTAATTTAAGCAAATAAAAAACGTCTTTCCCGCAGGAGCTATATGAACTGTGCAGATTCTTGAACATGGTGGTTAGTTTATCGCAAATCGATAAAGAATGTCCTTAAAATAATCTATACCAATAAAATAAATATAAAATATAATATGTCTCTTTTCATTTTTACCAAATTTGAAAAGAATGTAGGTAATGAGGACTATACAGAGAATTGTTGAAACATTTTTTGAAATCTTCATCGGTCCTACCTCTTAGATAATGAAAATTACCCCCTTAACATTTATTGTGTGCGTGTGTGTGTTAACACGATAGCGGCCATAATTTTCCTTTTTTCGCCACGAAACTTGATATATCGTCGATACAAATGCAGAGTTATCAAAAGATAATGACCCTATTTTTCCAATATATTCATAATGTATGAATATATCTCTGAAAAAAATGCAGAATGTCGTGTATGTGAAAAGTGGTTTAGTACCTTATAGATGACTTTATATACATTTTATCTTATTATATATTTTAATTGGACTTAATGCAAATTCGTTAGTTTCATTTTCTGCAATTCTTTCATTTTCCCACTACCTTCACACATACACGTACATATACAAGTAAGCTGGTTTCCTAGTGAGACCAAATCCATAAGATACTGATCGTTGTGTTATCACCAAAGAAGCGGAATACTCAATAATTAAATAATTGATAATTATTTTTCTTTAATTTTAGAAAGTCTGCCACAACGTACATCAGTCCAACAGCAATCAGTAAAGACTGACAATTAAAAATGCGTTTTTTTCACTTTCGATACTTTGCATTTGTATCGACGATATGTCATTTGATCGGTCCATCTTGAGGAGGGGCTTTCTCTAAAACGAAATTATTAATTTATCTGTATCGGCCTTTATGCCCCATTGATTGATGTTCCTCATTGATGCCCCATCAATGAGGAACATCTGTTGCAGAATCATTTGTGGGCAACAACCGGCCCGCTGTAACATTTAATCCGGCCCGCAAGAAATTTTGAAAAACCTAATAAAAAAAAAAACAAAACCTTATACTACTTACTCATACTCACTCCAAATGAGAAGGATCGAATACGCTTGATAACGCTACTTCAAAGTCCGACATAATTTTATTCTGAACCATCTACACGGCCCGCGAGGTTATTTGAATATTAAAGTTTGGCCTACAACATGTCAGAGGTTCCCCTGGTCTCTTAGAAATAAGTTTTTTTTTTTTTTTTGGGGGGGTTGAATTTAAGGCGTGTCAACCGTAGGGGTCATTAACGCCAGAAATAAGGGTTTACTCTCGAAACAAAATTACATCAAAATTAAGAATTACTTCAGCTTTTTATTATAAATAAATGTTTCTCTGCCTGAGATCATACCATCAATAATACTTCAGAGCCGTCTTTGTAGAACAATTAGCAAGTTTACAAAAGGTTATTGTCAACTTGCCACGATATTCTAGCCGTTTTCGAGATATTCAAAACGAAAACTGCTCATGTCTATTAATAACACACATTTTTTTTCCTTAACTTCAGTCGTAACCAAAATTTAAGTATTACAGTTTGGGGAAATGTCAAACTAGAAAAGCTTTCAACTGAATCCATAGGTATTAAGTACCCGAACCCAAAAAAACTAGTTTTGTTCTCTTTTCTCGAAAACTATTACACGTATAGCTTCGGGTTTCATTCGTTTCCCTGCGTTAGAAAACCCATAATATTTATATTCTATAACTGCAGATCGGCTGATGCTTGACAAGAAATAATCTATTCTGAAAGAGTTGATCTGACTAATTATTTATTTGACGTATATATTCTCATAAAGCATAACTGAATTATACCAACGCAACAATGATAGTTCTTGAATTAGTTCTGAAGACATATGAGTAAATATTTTATATGTAGGAAATATAAAAATGTTTAGGAGAAAAAATGCTTCTGATGAGAACCTGTTAAGGTCATGAAATGTTTACAGGAATCAAAAAAGGTAAAGAACGAATGAATTGGGCTTCGTTAATTGATAACTGGCCAAAGTAGAGCAAATAATTTTATCTATAAAGGATATAACAAGTTATGTGGGGAATCCAAAAAAAGCGCGCAGAGTTACATGGTAGAAGACGCTTTTTGCTAGCACGTAATGAGAAATTAGCCCACCCGAAAATTGGCGCGAACCAACTGACACCATTCCCCAAGAGAAAGGCTGGCGGTGCTAAAAACATTCTCGATAGCACACTACTTTCAGCTTTTCCTCGGGTGCTGAACACGGTTAGGCTGCCACTGTTGGTTCACATACTCACGAAAAATTGTTAAGACTAAAACAGCAGACCGCCATTTGATCATCCCAGACTCAGGCATCACTAGGAGAGGCAGTGCTAAGGTGAGGGTCATATCCATCTGCACATTCGATGCTGTCAGTTGTATCATCAATTCAAGGGATCGGGGCAAAATAGTGCCAAGCAACATTTTTAACAAAACTCAACTGTAGCTGCTATACGTTGGATATTATGTGGGAATATCAGTCTACGATGCAGGTGCTACTAAAATATGACTACAAGCTCTATATGCTACTTAATATTGTTTCCTCTAACATTTTCAACAGACAGTCCCACATAATATCCAATATAAAGCAGCAACAGTAGTTAAGTTTTGTTTAAAAATTATGCTTGGCCCTATTTTACCCCGACCCCTTCAATCGTTTTCTGTAAAATATTTCTTACAACAAAGCTTTAGCAATATAACACCCACACACTTATATATATATATATATATATATATATATATATATATATATATATATATATATATATATATATATATATAAGCTTTGAGAGAGAGAGAGAGAGAGAGAGAGAGTGAGAGAGTGTGAGAGAGAGAGAGAGTGAGAGAGTGAGAGAGAGAGAGAGAGAGAGAGAGAGAGAGGGAGAGAGAGAGAGAGAGAGAGAGAGAGAGAGTAAGACAAAGAGAGGGGGACGGATTATATACCAATATCCTAAACAATTTTGAATTTTTATTTTAGTACTTCAAATAAAATACTTATATCTAATATGTTATTATAAGTTAAGTTTTAAAATTTACATCTAAAATGTTTGTCAACATATAATAAAAAGTTTTAATTGTACATATCCCGCAAGAAGTCAGCTCGCCACCCACATTAACACTCAGGAAAGCTAGTCATGTGTGTCAAGAGGCTTATAAATCAGCTGATTACAATATGTTCGATAAATATCTCCCAACCTTCGCAGATATTAAACAATATAATAAAACAACATGCCAAAAATATTGATGAAAAAACAAATAAAACAGCACTTACGGACCATGCATTTAAAAACGAACATAGATTTGACTTTGACGACATAGTGATAGTTGACAAGGACAGAAATAACGTTAAACGGAAAATAAAGGAAAATATTCATATAAAAAAAAATAAATAAAATAATAATAAAAAAAAAATAACAACCCAGAAAATAAGAAAACAGAAATAAAATGTTTAAATCAAATATTTTTATAGAAAAGGCATCGCCCCTATCCTGGCTAGAAAAGGGTGGTAACCTATAGATAACCCATCCTAAAATTCCTAGTTAATAATAAATGGACGCTAAAATTTAAATAAATTAAATAAGTAAATCAAATATTTTATAATACTATTAGAAAATAGAAAATAATCTATTTATCGAATATATTGTAATCAGCTAATTTAGAAGCCTCTTGATACAGTCTTGATATGGGTGGCGAGCTCACCACAACATGTAACCAACCATGTACACAGGATATGTACATTTAAAACTTTTTATTATATTTTGACAAACATTTTAGATGTAAATTTTAAAACTTAACTTAGAATAACATATTAGTTAAAGAGAAAGGTCAAGGACGAGAGAGAGACGGGGATAAGGTCAAGTTTTCCCTAGTAGCCCACTTTCCCGAGGGAAAGTTCTGGAAGAATGACACACTCCCGCCCCCGCCACTCACTAATACTCGACAATCCATAAATCAGAGGAAATATTCTTATTAGCGGGAACTGCGTCATCTTAGCGCGATTCAATTCCATGCTGAGAGAGGAAACATGGAGAAAAGCCCCCTGGAAATAATACTACAAGAAACGTTAGATTTTTGCCGCTAAAATGATTTACAATGTGTTTTAAGGGAGTCGAACTATTCTCCTAATTGTTTTTTTTTTTTTTTTTTTAATAATCTCTAAACCAAACACAATTAAATATTACGTATATTAATTTCTAGTGCTGACAATCGTGTATGTTCATCTCAATCCATCGTTTTGTACCCAATCCCAGAATTCTTTTTTTCTTTTTTTTTTTTTTTTCTTTTTTTTTTTTTTTTTTTTCTAGTTTGGTAGGAATAATATCGCCTTAAAAGTGGTTTCATACGATTATCCATGTCAAAATGAACATAAAAAGTATCTATTACGCAAAACAGTGTATCTACAGGATGATTCGGATGTTTTTCTATTTAAAGTATTTTTGTACCAAATTTTATCAAAATCGGACCGCTTTCGTAGAATAACACACTCCCATGCTTTTTAGTTGACTTTAAGATCATGAATACATAGATAAAACATAAATAGGTCGTTATTATTATAGTATACTGCTGAATGGTCAAACTTGGCGGAGCCATAGCACCTAGATGAGAGCTAAAGCCTAGTACACACTGAGACTCAAAGTTGCGGAACATTGTTGCGGGACACAGGGCGATGTCCCGCAACAATGTATCGCATCCACACTAGATAGCCAGTTTCCTCAAACATTTCTCAGAAGCTGGCCTCTCAAGTGTTTATCTATCGTTGTTACTGTTAATTACAAATCGAAATATGAAAAATCCAAGAAGGTGGTGCTATTGAAAATTGTTCAGAACCAACAATAAATCGTGCAAACACATTGAGACTTGAAGATAGAATGGGATTTGTCAACTTTATAAGAATTAGGCCTCAAGATTTTGAGAATCTTTTGCAAATGGTTGGACCAAGGGTGTTTAAAAAGATACAAACTTTAGAAATTCAATTTCTCCTACCGTTTGCTACTACTTTAGGGATCCTTGCAAGTGAAGAATTGTTTAAAAGTCTTATGTATAGTTTTAGATTTTCCAAGCAAAGTTTATCTGTATTTGTTCCAGAAGTGTGTGAGGCAATTAAAGTAACGAAAACTTATTGTTTATTAACATAAAAGCACGGGCGTATATAATAAATAATTTCGGGGCGGCTTGGATAATTTAACTTTTTTTAGCTGGAATGTTAAGGCTAAATTCATTTTTTTTTTTATTTCATTGTAATTAGTATTCTATTGCTTATCATATTTAATTTTTTCAAGGTTCTAGCTTTACTTTTATTATTTTATATTAATTTTTTTTTTAAATAATTGTACAGTGTGTTGTACCTCTGACCACGTAAAAACAACACAGCAGTGCAGAAAAAGAATTGTAAGTTTAATAAATACAGGACAAGGATGTAAGCACAATAAAAAAGCTATTATTGATATTATGTTATGCTTAATATGCTGAAAAATCCAGTCCAATCGATAAACGTTTTAACTGTCAAGCAGATCCACTAGCAATAGTAAGGTATGGAAGTTTAGCCACAATGTCTTCAATATCAATATCATACAAATTTTCATCTTCTCTCGAAAACTTGTCACTTAAAGTTTGTTTTTTCAAATATTGGATCTTAAACATTCGACATTTAATAGCACAAATCTCGGCAACTAAATATGTAATTGTCTTTTACTTTTATTTTTAACAAGTATAAAATTTCTTTTTTCCAAAGCATATTTTTCAAATTTATACTGGTCATCGACGTAACTCACAACATTTATCAGACGAATCAACGTCACTTTCTCCTGAAGAAATTTCGGTGTCAGTATCAGAATCTGAACTGTCATTAGAATAATTTTCTTTTTATTTACCACTTTTTTTGGAAGGGGTTTATTTGTATGTGGTGTTTTACGTTTAGGGTGGTGCTTTCGTTTTTCACCTACAATAATTAGCTTTTAGCGCGGTTCCTCCCTCCCCCATGGGGAGGAACCCCGCTTATAAGGTTGATACAATGAAACAATCCGGAAGTGCCGACTAGAAAATTTCGCGTTTCAGAACCCCTAGAGACCGAAAATAACGGTGGTTCAAATTTGTATATATATATATATATATATATATATATATATATATATATATATATATATATATATTTGTCTGTTCGCTCATTTCTGGCTCCCCTAATGGTCCGATTGTGATGAAATTTGGTACAAAAATCCGTCTTCCAATTTGAAAGGTCAAGTTCGTTAACCAGCAGAATCCGCCCACTGGAAGATGGCGTTTGGGGCGAAATTCGCGCAAAAAAAATCATAACGCTTACGTTTTTGAGTTCATAAGCTTGTAAGTACTCGTTTTATAGGATTCTTGGGCTAGGAAAACGAATGAAACCATTTTCAAGGCGATAGCTTTAACCGTTTTCGAGAAAATTGGAAAAATAGTTTTTGAATACCATTTTTGGTTTGGGTACTTAGAATCAATGGATTCAGTTGAAACATTTTCTGCATGTTCTACTTTCATTAAAACTAATATGTTGAAATTTTTGTTACGTTTGGAGTTAAGGAAGGGTTAGAATAAAATATTTTATTAACAGACATAAAAAAATTTGGTAACTTTGTATACTTTCCTTAATATTTCGAAAAAGGTTGAGAATCTTGCGAAACGTAAGATCACCATTAGAAAGAGTACTAAATGCTCTACAAAAATGGTTCTAATGAAAGTTTTTATTAGGCGATGTCAATCGGAGAAATAAGTGCTTAAACCTTTAAAGTAATTGATTTCGCTTATTCGAACTGTTCTTTTTGTCTTTGATTTTGGTACTTAGAATTATGGGATTCAGTTGAAACATTTTCTGCATGTTCGAATTTCATCAACACTAATATGTTCAAATTTTGGTTACGTTTGGAGAAAAGAAAGGGTTAGAATAAAATATTTTATTAACAGACAAGAAAAGTTTTGGTAACTTTGTATACTTTCGTTAGTATCTCGAAAACCGTTGACAATCTTGGGAAGCAGAAGGTTACCATTCGAAAGCTTACTAAATGCTCTACAAAAAAGGTTCTAAAGAAAGTTTTAATTAGGCGATGTCAATCGGAGAAATAAGTGCTTAAAACTTTAAAGTAATTGATTTCGTTTATTCGAACTGTTCCTTTTGTCTGTTTTATTCCTTGTTATTTTTAAATTGCTTATAGTCGGATAATGTATTTGACAATAAAAAAGATTAAGTAAAATAAGAAGATCAATTTATTGCTAAAAATGTAGCGTTCAAAGAGAGAGATCCCAAGGCTTTCCAAATGCCTCTGAGCGGAGGCCTTTCTGCCCGACTTATGGGATAGCTGACCCATACAAGTAAGATTGTAAATCAAGACCTTTCAAGACTGGTTTGTTTCAGATTTCATTTGGATAGGTGTTTCGCTATTGATCTAAACAAAGTAATAACTGTTTCTATTTTATGCCTTCATAAACACTAAAGATAAGAACGGAACCGCGCTAAGATGACGCAGTTCCTGCGAATCGGACTTTTTTAGGAATATCTGTCAGGATACGAGGCCGTTCCCTAGTTGACATTTTCCTTGCATGAGCTTTTCGATGAGGCCTTACAACTTCAAGTGTGGAACGATAAGGGGCGATAGGTCTGAACTGCTACACTGAGGATTGATACAGTCAGTTTGAACTTATTCATTTATTATTTTTTAAATTCTTTGAACAATTGAAGCAACCAGTATTAAGTATTTTAGCACTTTCCTCCGAAGGAAAGTAGCTATTGAGGTTGGACTCATGACGGAATTTTTGAAAAATTTCTTCAAATCTTTATCGATCCTACCTAGTAGACACCGAAAATGACCCCCGTTAAAATTTATATATATCTATATATATATATATATATATGCATATATATATATATATGTGTCTGTTAACACGATAGCGGCCAGAGTTTTTGTTTTTTCGTCACGAAACTTGGTATATAGCATTCAATTAGCAAACGATTGAACGAGTTCGTTAACCACCAAAGTCGGTCCACCGGAAGGGGGGGTTTACCCCGAACCCAAAACACTAAACACTACCAATTCGCCACTACCAGCCGTGATTTTTGGTATATTTCGACGAAACTCGGTATTCGTAGTGGTAATCTACAGGTAAATATGCGTTGTAAAAATAAACTAAATCGGTTCATTAGAAGGGGGGGTTTACTCCGGACCCAAATTCCTAATATACTCATACGGGTCGTAATTTCTGCTGTATTGTAGCGAAACGGGTACCTCATGAGAAAGAAGTGTTGTAAAAATGAGCTGAATCGGTCAATCGGGAAGCGGGGGTTTAATTTGTAATATATTTCAATAGAAAAGCCCGTCAGCCGTAGGTTCACAAAGCCGCCGCAAGGAGCGCTTCTACCACTTGAGTGACTGTATCCTGTTCCTGCGTTAGATCAAAATACGATAATATGAGGTTTTTTGTATTTATTACGTAGTGCAATAGGTACCATGTGTAAACATAACTCTGGAAGCAAATTAATAATTGATCAGTTACTCATTACAAATTTAAAAGAGAACTATTCATGTTTTTATTTTATTTATGTAGGATATTTTAAGCAAATTGTTCTGGAAAGCAGTCTAAACTACCCAAATTCTGAGGAAAGTGCTTAGTTATGCAGCTCCTGCGTGACGGACTTTTTTAAAAAAATATGTGGCGGAAGAAAATAAAAATTGAATTATGAAAAAATTACTCAGGTTTCTTGTACCTTTGACCTGGTCAAAGGAACAACACCTAGTCGTGTTCAGAGGTACAACACCCTGGTAGTGCAAATTAAAAAGCATGCTACAAATTTTAGGGTTAAGATAAATCAATTTCGGAAACTACACCATGTTTCTTGTTGTAATAGCTACTTTATCAAATGATTTCCATCTAAAAAGACATAATACAAAAAATATTATGAGGCAAAACGTCATCAATAAATATCTTAGATTTTTATGATAAAAATGGATAAGTATTTTTTTGCTAGAATCCTCTTTGACTTGAACAATCCAAAGTAGGTTACACAAGCCCTCTAGTGAAGGAGCTAAACACTAACTACAACTAAATTTATGAAATGTTGCTACATTCCGCCACAGCCTCGGTGGTGAAAGGTACAATATGGTCAGAGGAACAACACCTTTCCCTATATATATATATATATATATATATATATATATATATATATATATATATATATATATATATAATCACGTGTCTGTTTGTTCCTAATACAAATCCACACCGTTTGACCGATTTTGACCAAACTTGGCACGCAGGTAGGTCTTGATACAGGGAGTATCGTAGGCTAGATCACAATCACCAAGGACTCACAGTTTGGAGATCATGGGTTCGAAACTGTTACAGAATCACGTTATTTGATCTCAATATTACTTATTTGGTTTATAATTTATTTTTGCTCTTCTAGGTGCAGAACGTAGCTAGTTATTTTATAAAACGTAATAGAGCATGTTTTCTTTAAAATTACGAAACAAAATGCACAAAATAGAAAGAGAAAAAACACTACGGAACATTTACAACTAAAACACCGGAGGCGACTTAGGTATCATATTTTAACAGTTTTTTTTTTTTTTTTTTTTTTTTTTTTTTTTTTTTTTTTTTTTTTAAATGGCATTTCTCAAAAAAAATCCTCAAGAGTGTGTGACTGAGTTTAGCTTTAATTTTAATATGTATATGTGTGAATGTGATACATATGCATATATATTGCCCAATTCTTTATTATTTTAAGTAATGAGACAAATACAACAATTAAAGTAGTTACCTCAATTGACATAAATGTTCCGTTTCAAAGAATGAACTTCGAGTAGTAAAAAGATTTCTCGCACAAAAAACACTGATAAAAGCTAAGAGATTCCGCTTATAACATCACACCAAGAAGATAATCAGTGGACTACCAGCCGTATTCTTATCAAAACCCCAGAATTATCTGAAGTAACTCGATAATCCCAAACACAGTAAATGGGATTAGAGGCGGAGAGATCCGAATCAGCAAGATTTAAACTTATATAAAACCCTCAGTCCTTATTTATCATTTTGTTGGCAAATGTACATTATAAAAATTCATTTCAGGCTACAAGAGGCAATGCAATCGACGACCAAGGCTTTTCAAGATACGCTGACATCGTCGCCTTTCCACAAAATAGTACTACAGCCTACGTACTCGACCCAACGCACAGTGTCACGAACAGAGTTCGAAAATAAAAAAAATTAAGTTTGAAAAAAAAATGGAGATTAATATTAAAATTAGAATCTAAGAACAGAAAGAAAACATCAAAAGTCCGTCACGCAGGAGCTGCATAACTAAGCACTTTCCTCAGAATTTGGGTAGTGTAGACTGCTTTCCAGAACAATTTGCTTAAAATATCCTACATAAACAAAATAAAAACATGAATAGTACTCTTTTAATTTTGTAATGAGTAACTGATAAATTATTAATTTGCTTCCAGAGTTATGTTTACACATGGTACCTACTACTCTACGTAATAAATACAAAAAACCTCATCTTATCGTATTTTGATCTAACGCAGGAACCGGATACAGTCCCTCTAGCGCTCCTTGCGGCGCCTTTGTGAACCTACGTCTGGCTGCCTTTTCTATTGAAATATATTACAAAGTAAACCCCCCTTTCCGATTGACCGATTCAGCTCATTTTTACAACACTTCTTTCTCATGAGTTACCCACGACGTATACCGCGTTTCGTTACAATAAAGCAGAAATTACGACCAGTATGAGTATATTAGTAATTTGGGTCCAGAGTAAACCCCCCCCCCTCCTAAAGAACCGATTTAGTTTTTTTTTTTACAACACATATTTACCTGTAGGTTACCACTACGAATACCGAGTTTCGTCGAAATATACCAAAAATCACGGCTGGTAGTGGCGAATTGGTATTGTCGGTTCGGAGTAAACCCCCCCTCCTTATGAACCGATTTAGTTCATTTTTATATCTCACTTTTCTCTCTATATTACCACTACGAATACCAAGTTTCGTTGAAATATAACCAAAACTAAGGCTGGCATGGTCAAATTAGTGTTTTGGGTTCGGGGTAAACCCCCCTTCCTGTGGACCGATTTTGGTGGTTAACGAACTCGTTCAATCGTTTGCTAATTGAATGCTATATACCAAGATTCGTGACGAAAAAACAAAAACTCTGGCCGCTATCGTGTTAACAGACACATATATATATATATATGCATATATATATATATATATATATATATATATATATATATATATATATATATAGATATATATAAATTTTAACGGGGGTCATTTTCGCTGTCTACTAGGTAGGATCGATAAAGATTTGAAGAAAGTTTTCAAAAATTCCGTCATGAGTCCAACCTCAATAGCTACTTTCCTTCGGAGGAAAGTGCTAAAAGTAGAATATAAAAACAACAGCTAAGGGTTAATTAGAATTGTTGATACAAATACAAATATTAAAACTTAGTAAATATTTACTTTCGCTATTCCAATCTTATTACTTGAAAATTTTCATTCTTTTTTTAGCCAGTTCAAGTGACAGTCCTAAGTGACTCGTTAATTGACTAATCTTAGCGAACAGTGAAGAAATGGAGAAGTTCTAGCGATGTAATTATGTAAGAAATTATCATAATTTTTCAGCATTAGAATTGATTTTACAAAAAACGTATACATTAACCATAAACAGCATATTGCTTCCCAATTTTTTTGATACCTAGTTTGCCTGTATATATATATATATATATATATATATATATATATATATATATATATATGTGTGTGTGTGTGTGTGTGTGTGTGTGTGTGTGTGTGTATGTGTATGTAATAAACTGATAGGGAGATAAAATGATCGGGCAGTAAACAAGCTGATGAGATAATAGATTGTGGTTAGCGCAATAACATACAATCGCAAACCAAGGACAACGATACGGCGCAAGAATACAGTTCCGCAATACACCGAACAGCATATTCCACTACAATAGAATTGTATACATAGTGAATCGCCATAGCTGCGGATAAAAATAAAAAAATTGTATGCATGAATTCGATTTCGTTAAATATATGTATTCTGTTACGGCATGTACACTCCTTTCGTTAGCCAGGATAGGGCGGTTGCCTTTTCTTTTTTATTAAGAAGAGCTACAACCCCCCCCCCCCCCCACCCGACATTAGGCACGTAGGGCTATGCATTAGCACATAAATAATATATTATTATCAATAAAAAAAAATCCGCCGTCAGCACAGCCATATGCTCTCTTTACATTCAGCGCTGATGATGAACAGTTGTATTGTATCGAAATGAAAGGCGAGAAGAAACGGAGACTGGAATGACACTTCTTCAAGACAGCCTTGACCCTGTTTCTGGGGATGATTTCTCCAGGCCCTCCAGTCTGTCCGGCGGAGAAATTCTACTCTGGTACAATTCCAAGAGGAGGAAACGTTAAGGGAGCAATACATTATTCGTTTGCTGCTAATTATACTAGGACAACTCCCAATGGTAGGACGAAACTCCAGAGGAGGGAGCATTTTTCTTCCAGCGACGTGCTAACTGAAGAAATTCATAATGGACGTCTAGAAATAAAGTTCGAGTCACTGGAACTGCGTCATCTTAGCGTACCCGCTAGTATCCATTGTGCCATTTGGAAAGCTTGAAATATAAACAGTTATTTATTTGTCATAATATTTCGCGAAAAATGTGAAATTAAACCTCAAAGCGAATGTTTTGTGGAAATTTAAACACATGTAAAATTATAAGCAATATTTTGGCGTAGCGCCTCATCAGAAAACTGAGAGTTTTCCTAGTAGAAATTACTCCCTTGAAGCGCTGATTTCTGCAACTTAGACCTCTATGTCAAAAACTGCACAGGAACCGTTTTGAGGGAAATTTAATAACCTTTTGATTAGATTACCTAGATTTACTACGGTTTCCCAACCGGTACCTAAATATATTAGAATATATCCGAAAATCACAAGTATGACCTAATTGGACCTCAGTTTTAGCGCGGTTCCTCCCTCCCCCATAGGGAGGAACCCCGCTTATAGGGTTGATACAATGAAACAATCCGGAAGTGCCGACTAGAAAATTTCGCGTTTCAGAACCCCTAGAGACCGAAAATAACGGTGGTTAAAATTTGTATATATATATATATATATATATATATATATATATGTATATATTTATTTATATATATATATATATATATATGTATATATTTATTTATATATATATATATATATATATATATACATATATATATATATATATATATATATATATATATATTTGTCTGTTCGCTCATTTCTGGCTTCCCTGATGGTCCGATTTTGATGAAATTTGGTACAAAAATCCGTCGTACAATTTAAAAGGTCAAGTTCGTTAACCAGCAGAATCCGCCCACTGGAAGATGGCGTTTGGGGCGAAATTCGCGCAAAAAAAATCGTAACGCTTACGTTTTTGAGTTCATAAGCTTGTAAGTACTCGTTTTATAGGCTTCTTGGGCTAGGAAAACGAATGGAACCATTTTCAATGCGATAGCTTTAACCGTTTTTGAGAAAACTGAAAAAATAATTTTTGAATGCCGTTTTTGGTTTGGGTACTTAGAGTCATGGGATTCAGTTGAAACATTTACTGCATGTTCTACTTTCATTAAAACTAATATGTTGAAATTTTGGTTGCGTTTGGAGTTAAGGAAGGGTTAGAATAAAATATTTTATTAACAGACATAAAAAAGTTTTGGTAACTTTGTATACTTTCCTTAATATCTCGAAAAAGGTTGAGAATTTTGGGAAACGAAAGTATACCATTAGAAAGCTTACTAAATGCTCTACAAAAAAGGTTCTAATAAAAGTTTTGATTAGGCGATGTCAATCGGAGAAATAAGTGCTTAAATCTTTAAAGTAATTGGTTTCGCTTATTCGAACTGTCCTTTTTGTCTTTGATTTTGATACTTAAAATTATGGGATTCAGTGGAAACATTTTCTGCATGTTTGAATTTCATCAACACTAATATGTTAAAATTTTGGTTACGTTTGGAGCTAAGGAAGGATTAGAATAAAATATTTTATTAACAGACATGAAATGTTTTGGGAACTTCGTATACATTCCCTAATATCTCGAAGGCGGTTAGGAATATTGGTAAACGGAGGGTTACCATGCGAAAGCTTACTAGATGTTCTACAAAAAAGATTATGAAACAATTTTTGATTAGGCTATGTCAATCGGAGAAATAAGTGCTTAAACTTTGAAGTAATGTCAGCTTTGGATTTGTCGATTTCCTTCAAATGTCTTGAAACTGTCGAGGCTCCTACTCCGAGTTCTTTGGCATATTCCCTAGTGTTTTTAATTGCTTATAGTAGTCAAATGTATTTGTCAATAAAACAGGATACGTATAATTAGAATCAATATTTTGTTTGTTAGAATTCGAAGATGCCGTATGAATATCTAGATTACAGTACTGGTGTTGATTTCGTTCTTTAGAATTATTCTTGGTATTCCCTATTTTCATCTGTTACCCATAGTTTTTTATTGTTAGTAGGTTTTTCTTATTGATTATAGAATATAAATCTATTTGGCTATAAAACAGGATACGTAAAATTAGTGACAATATTTCGGAGATTTCTGAGCGAAATACTTTTAAGATTTTCTACCACCACGAACGGGTTTTTTCCTCTATTTTTATCCACTAGATAGGCTTTATTTTGCATATTATTCTATATAAGTTTTATTCAGCAGGGGATTCTGATGAAATGTCGTGTTTTTGCTGTGGATTTTAAATACGATGTATCTAAGATTGGATAACATTAGCGAGTCTACATAGTTAAGAACCGACGACGGAGGATTACTTCTTGCTATGATTTAGTCTACATATGTATATTAAGTCCTAAATCCAAAAAATAAACTTCACAACGGTTAGATACTATGAGCGAATATGGCGGTTCAATTCCCGTAGAAGCAGAAGGTCCGCAAGAAATTTACCTGCTAAGAGTTAATCCTCAAGAGCTGTAAATATACCCCAGGTATCTGCCGACACAAATACAAAGCCTAGGCGGAGAGCACCCCAAAAACACAGATCCAAACATAGGTTATATACTAAATATTCATAAAGACTACTTAGTTGTAAACCGATTCATCAATTAGCAATCAATAATTTTCAACAAAGGTTATATACTAAATATTGATAAAAAGTATTTAATTAGAAAAAAATCAATATTCCACAAGACTTGTTTTTGGTCCATTTGTGTCTACTCCATAGGCTTAATTAGGTATATTATTCTATTGCAGTTGGGCAACTAAACTTTGTTTTATTTTGTTAAATAAAGTTTTTTTCTTGACTTGTTATTCGTCAAGACTTTTATTTGTCCTTGTGTATTTACTAGATAGGTTTTATTCAGCATATTATTCTATATAGGCTATATTAGGCAGGGTATTCTACTCAATCTTGTGTACTTCTTCTTGATCCTTCTGTACATGGGCGTATATAAAAACAATTTCGGGGGGGGGGCTGAGACCATTTCCAGGGTATGGAATACTAAATATTTAGAGCTTGGAATAGTTTTAGGCAACTAAAACGCTATTGCACGTAAAATAAAATATGTTTTATGAACTAAGTGATCTTATTTAATTTATTTTTAAGGGTTTTACGAGAAGTTTTTATCATCAATTCAAAATTTCGGGAGGGGCTGCAGCCCCCTCAGCCCCCCCCCTCATATACGCCCATGCTTCTGTATCCTCTAGAAAGGCTTTATTAGGCATATTTTGTATTGATTTATAGAGCTTTGCTTTAGAATGAGAGCCAGATTCTGTAATTTCCGCTTCTGTGTAAAAGTTAGCTACTGTCGGTGTCCCTGACGCCTTAATATCACTTTTATTCGAGATGTTCGAGAGGATTTTGACAATTTTCACGAGATATATAAAAAAAATAAGTTTATTTCTTTTCTAAGCTTATCAAATGGCACTAGGGACATGAACGGAACCGCGCTAACATGCTGCAGTTCCTGCGAGTCGGACTTTTTTTTTCCGAAAACGGTCCAGTTGCCTTGGAGATGGTTTCATTTGATTCCTCGCGTCCAATCGTCCATGATCTATAAAACGTGTACGTGGAAGCATTTTCATTTTTTTTTTTAGCAAGTTAGTCCCCCCCCCCTCCCCACAGAAGCACTCACACAAATCGCGTTAGAGCTCATGAATAGACAACGATAGCAACCAGACTGAAGTCAAATTAAAAGTGTTTCGACGTGGGACATGTATTATCTGAGCAAATCGCGTTAGAGCTCATGAATAGACAACGATAGCAACCAGACTGAAGTCAAATTAAAAGTGTTTCGCCGTGGGACATGTATTATCTGAGCAAATCGCGTTAGAGCTCATGAATAGACAACGATAGCAACCAGACTGAAGTCAAATTAAAAGTGTTTCGACGTGGGACATGTATTATCTGAGCAAATTGGGTAAACTAGCTAATGCAACAAACAAAGGCAGACTCTAATCCTTTCCTTTCTTTGCGGCGTTATCATCGGATAGGCAGATGATGTTTGTTATAATCTTTACTTTAACACGTCTAGTTTGAAAAGTGATTTTCCACACCTCGGAAGAATCCGGAGCCTTCTTTTTAATCATAGATGTTCTCAATGCTTATTTAAAATTCTTAACTTATAGTGTTGTAAAGCGCTCTAATTATTTGTTTTGCCCAGTTTAACTAATGTGGGACTTCGTTGATCATCGTAGGGCAGGGAAAAAATTTGATAATTCTTTTCTCCCTGTTTTACAATTATGTATTACTCATTTAGAGTAGTGTGTAATTTGGACAAACTTCCATTATTCTCTCAGTGGGTCTAAATTGATGAGAATACCCTTGAAACAAGGGAAAATAACATGTTGTTCCTAGATTCTGTAGCTAATATAGTGTGAGAATCACAAACTCGATAATCGAAATCAGCGCTTTCGAAAATCGGATTCTGTGCGCCGCGCGCCGGAAGGAATCGGAAACATAGGAAAGACTTAAGCTAGTCGGTTAGTCTTCGACACTGATTGATTACAATTTACCTGGTAGAAGCGGTTGCTGGCAGATAAGGACGACCTTCAGTAGAAATTAAATACACCAATCCCTTCACAAAAAAGTTCTGCACTTTCAGCAGCTCCTGCTCCCAATTTCAGAGCTATTTTGTGATCAGCTTCAGGGAAGATATTAGTAGGACCTGCTAAAACTGCTCAGCGCCAAAAATAAACCTGTTTTGCAATATGATATATATATATATATATATATATATATATATATATATATATATATATATATATATACGTTTACTTTCATTGTTTGTTTACAATGATATTCAAAAATTCACGTACGGCCATGCCAGCATGGCCGATTTTAGGCTTCAATTTTTTTCGCGTAGACTCCCTACACTCCCTACTAACTCAATGATAAATATAAGTAATTAATTATAAAAAAAAAAAAAAAAAAACCCATGTTCAATGAGTATCCTTATCGGCCTGGTCTACAGCGAGCGTAATCGAATCTGCTGTTAAAGTAGAAAAATAGCAATTTACTACGGAATCCGATATTATATAATCAGATTATTATGCAAACTGATATCGACGTAAGACCACATATAAATGAATTTAAGTCGCAGTGCACGGTCTGAAGCTACATAAAAACTAGCCTATTAAATATACACATTATAAAAAGAATTCCATTATAAAATATTTTATTATTATAACTAGGGTACGGATGTCCATGTGAAATAAAATTCAAAATATGTACATTTAACAATAAATATATATATATATATATATATTAGCTCAGTGGTAGAGCACTCGACTAATGAACTGGAGGACCAGGTTCAAAACCCGAGCGCGCACTAAAGATTTTTTCTTCTAGTGCTGCCGTTCGAGGGTTGGATATGGGGTCCCAGATCGTCCCTAGACTCACCCAGCCTTTAATTAATTTAATTAATAATGGGTACCTTGGGTGCTAATGACTCTAGCAGTCGAAGCAGCCAAGGGGAAAATCAGGCGGCCGGAGCATAGTATTGACCACACTATCTCCCTGGTGTGCCGTATGGTCATGAATCAGATACCTCTACAGTATCTGCCCCTCTGGGCCCTTGTGGCCTGTTCCGGGACTGATTTTTTTTTTTACATACATATATATATACATATATATATATATATATATATATATATATATATATATATATATATATAATGTATATATATACAGGGTGTCCCGTAAATGTCTAGTCATATTGTGGGAGGTGATACAGGACCTTTAGGGGAAGAAAAAATGTTCTATGAGGATTTTCTGAATTCTCACACATAAGGGAGAAAAAAGTAAATTTACTCACCTTTCGATTAGTTTCACTTCCTTTCCAGTAGAATCACCTGCGCCGGAGCTACAACGATTATTCTTCTTAAAACCAGGTTTGTCTCGATAAAACAATAAAACCACGTTTTCTCCCTTATGTGTGAGAATTTGAAAAACCGTCATAGAACATTTCTTGTTCCCCTAATGGTCCTCTATCACCTCCCACAATATGACTAGATATTTACGGGACATCCTGTATATGTAATATGTAATAAAAAATTGAAAATTTGTAGAAAAACTTAAAACACTATAAAATATTGAAAATAATATTATAAATGAAAAGAACAAAATGACTAAAACTCTACAACATGGTGAAAAATAAAGCAGAATAAAAATTAGGAATTTATATTAAAAGGGGAATAAAAGAAGTTGAAAATTTCAACAGATGAACATTATTTTGGAAAATTGTTTGCACCAACATGCATTTTTAAATTATCAAACATGAAATGACGCCGGTCTAATATCATAACTGGACTATACAGTGGTGGTGTCACCAATCTGGGCCAATTTTTTTGCTGATAATTCTGAATCGAAAAATATTTGACATGTGTCCGAGCGTTTCGTCCAATCGCCTTAAGAGCTAAGAAATAAAAAAAATAGGTTGCAAATACATTATTTTATACCTGGAGTTTGAAAAATAATATCGACATGATTCTTTCACTAATTAATTTGTTTCAAAGAGTGATTGAAGGAATAAAACAATTTTAAACAATAATTCGTTATCTATATTTTTTTAGAACGCATCTGCTCCTAGACCATTAGCTGCAAGCCATCTTTTCATCCACTATTTTTACTATTGTTATTCTAGGCACTTATAAGCAAACATTTGGAAATATTTAAAACAATTCTTCAAAGAGACAAACACGCTAATGTAGCTATTGTTCATTCTATTGGAATTTTCTAAAAGATGTTATGAAAAATGAAGATGAAAAAAAAGGTAACTGTTACAGGCAAGTTTAAAAGAAATGTATCATCAGGTTAAGTAAGCACGTTCAAAACGACAAGTATGTCGAATCGAATAGGCGAGGTGACTATTTACCAATATTTATTAGACATGATTTATTTTCAGCAATAAATAATATTGCAGACATTTTGAGCTTGGCATTATTAGCACGTTTTAGCGTGGTTACTCCCTATCTCCATAGGGAGAACCCGCTTATGAGGTTGACCTCATGACGCAATCCGGAATTGCCGACTAGAAACTTTCACTTTTCAGACCCTATAGGTCACGAAAATATAGGTGGCTAAAATTTGTATATATATATGCTTGTCTTTTCGCTCTCTAGCAAGCTCAAAAATGGTCCGATTTTGACGAAATTTAGTACTAAAATCTGTCGTCTAATTTGAAAGGTCAAGTTCGTTAACCAGCAGAATCCGCCCACTAGAAGATAGTGTTTGGGGCGAAATTCGCGCAAAAAAAATCGTAACGCTTACGTTTTTGAGTTCATATGCTTGCAGGTACTTGTTTTATAGGTTTCTTGGGCTAGGAAAACGAATGAACCCATTTTCAAGGCGATAGCTTTAACCGTTTCTGTGATAAGTATTATTTTTTTGTGAGTACTTAGAATCGCAGGATTCAATTGAAATATTTTCTACATCTTGGAAATTAGTCCCAAATAAGATGTTTAAATTTTGGTTATATTTGGATATAAGGAAGTATGCAACAAAAATTATTTTATTAATAGACATGAAAAGTTTTCGGATCTCCATACATGTTTCGTAAATATCTCGATACCGGTTGGGAAATCGTAATAAGTGGAAAGTGACCATTCGAATGCTTACTAAATTCTCTACAAAAAAGGTTCTGAAGCAATATTCGATGGGGCAACGTCAATGAGAGATATAAGCGCTTAAAACTTAAAAAGTGTTTGTTTTCTTGTTTTAAAATGGGTTTTCTCTTTCTTTATCTCACTTTTTAATTGGTTGTTTCTACTTTTAAATTGCATTTATCAGTAAAATTATTATTGTAGTAAAATAAGCTAAGAAACGGTCTAAGGTATTCATAATAAGTTTGGAGTGGCTGTGGTAATCAAGATGGCAGTGGCTAATCATGATGACGTAGGTTGTTTTGAATTCTCCATCTATATAACCTCATGGCTTCAAACTGAAGTTACCGTTATTTCTTGTTTTATAGAAAGATTTAACCCATGACAGAATGGAATTTAATTCGCCATGAAGCACATATTTACAGTTGATTATAATAGTAAAACGAATTTGCTAGTAAAACAAGACTAAAATACTTAAAATGACAAGGAATTTTTGGTTGTGTAGAATAGAGCCTTCTCAGCAGTAGCCAAAGAGTAAGTACGTTTTCAGTACATAATTGTATTGATTTATACAGATTAAGAATTATCCGGTACTGTGTAAGTTGACTACTGTCAGTTTCCTGTGATTTGTGATGCTAATCTTTTCCATTTCTTCGAGATGTAACCGCGCTAAGATGACGCAGTTCCTGCGAGTCGGACTTTTTTAAGATGTTTTTCACTTCTTATCATAATACCCTTTGTAGATGTAGTCCAGGGTAAATCGGTAAAAAGTCCGTCACGCAGAATCCCATAAATAAACACTTGCCTCAGATTATGGGTATTTTTTTTTTCTTTATTCTTGTTTTTACGGCACTTTAACATATAAGCCATTAGCGCCATCCAGGGTGCAGCGAGGAATTTTCCCAACGAGCCGTGAGATGAGAAAATTCCTGCCACCGCACAGTGTTCAAAAAGCGCTCAAAACTCAATAACATTTGATAATGTTGATTTAGAAACCTGAAATTGTGCACACTTACCAGTCTTATAACTACACTGAAGGTATTGATAAGGCACTCAAATGACAAATTTTTTTGGGTCGCCCCCGCCTCTGAACTGCACTCGGCTGGGCTCAGAGGGTCAAAACCAATTTAAAAAAATACATCTGCTCCTATCTCAGCCAACTCTTTTAGCACTTTCCTCCGAAGGAAAGTAGCTATTGAGGTTGCACTCATGACGGAATTTTTGAAAAATTTCTTCAAATCTTTATCGATCCTACCTAGTGACATATATATATATATATATATATATATATATATATATATATGCATATATGATGTATATGACTTTTCAGTACTACGCCTGACTCAAGCTAGACAACATGACGAGAGGACTTCTTGATAAGGTAGGATTAAGATTAAGTTGAAATATTGTATGTTGAAATGTAAATTATTTAGGGACAGGATATGTATATTAGTGTAAACAATTTAAAGTTTAGGATTTACAAAAAATATTGTTACATAGGAAAGCCCCTGAAGAGGTGCGAAAAGGCACGAAACATGTCGGGCGAAACATAACAAATAAAGCAGTTAATGTGAACAAAGAGTGTACTGCTTTATCGACCCCCTGCCAGAAAAACAAACAAGAAAAAGTGGAATATATATATATATATATATATATATATATATATATATATATATATATATATATATATATATATATATATATATATATATATATATATATGTCTGTTAACACGATAGCGGCCAGCTGTTTTTTCGTCTCGAAACTTGGTAAATAGCATTCAATTAGCAAACGATTGAACGAGTTCGTTAACCACCAAAGTCGGTCCACCGGAAGGGGGGGTTTACCCCGAACCCAAAACACTAATTTGACTATGTCAGCCGTAATATTTGTTATATTTCAACGAAACTTGGTATTCGTAGTGGTAATATAGAGAGAAAAGAGAGATATAAAAATGAAATAAATCGGTTCATTAGAAGGGGGGGTTCACTCCGGACCCACAATACCAATTCGCCACTACCAGCCGTGATTTTTGGTATATTTCGACGAAACTCCGTATTCGTAGTGGTAATCCACAGGTAAATAACTGTTGTGAAAATAAACTAAACCGGTTCATTAGAAGGGGGGGTTTACTCCGGACCCAAATTCCTAATATACTCATACCGGTCGTAATTTCTGCTGTATTGTAACGAAACGCGGTATACGTCGTGGGTAACTCATGAGAAAGAGGTGTTGCAAAAATGTGCTGAATCGGTCAATCGGAACCGAAGTTGGCAGATTTATGCAGCTAATTTCGGTATGGGCTCTTTTATACATGCCCACGGAATATTTAAGCACGAAATTAGTGGGATACGTGTATTTTGTTTACTTTTTCAGTATCCCCGTCGATGAAGGCGATTCGAAAAATACAAAAATTTTTTTTTTTGTCCTTCGAAGATCCCATTAAAACAAGATAAACATGCGTCAACCTTATCGGTCTGAAAAAGTAAAGTTGAAGGAACGATTTTGGTACATGAGGATTTGGGAAATTGTCTTCGTTTCTAGTACTTCAATGATTAACCACCGTCCTGCAATCAACGGTGGGGGCCTAAAGCTCAAGAAATGACACTCTCACGAGGTATTTAACATATATTTAAAGCGAATGGGTTCGGAGCAAATACTTCAAAAAATCAAGTTTTGTGCACTTTTTGACCACTGTGCGCCGGTGGGAATCGAACCCATCATCTCGCGCTTATGAATCTAAGGCGCTAGCCACTATACCACGGGAGACCCCAATATGGGTAGTGTACACTATTTCTGAATTATTTGCTTAAAATAGCCTATATATATAACGTATAAACATGTAGGGACGTAATAAATTTGTTGAAACTGTGTGGTGAATTTTTTATTATTTGACCTTCCGCCTAGCACGAAAATGCGAAAATTAAGAATACGGTCAGTTGAATAATAATTATAATATATATATATATATATATATATATATATATATATATATATATATTCATACGTGTGTACGTATATAAATGTGATCAGTTTTGCTCTTTTATATTTGCAATGAACAGCTGACTCAACGTAGACAAGAAGCTGGATGCAGCGTCCATGGCGATCCTAGTGGTGGAAATTACAACTAATGCTAGTGTGGCGGCAATTCAATTTGAACGTAATACAGAGTAATGCCCAAATTCTAATGAACTGATTCAGTTCATTTTCACAACACTCCTTTCCCATTAGATACTCACGGCGTATACCAAATTTCGTTACAATAAAACACAAATTACGACCGGTATGAGCAAATTAGTAATATGGGTCCGGAGTAAACCTCTCCCCTTCTCATGGCCACAATAAAAACTGAGTTTCGTTGAAATATAACAAAAATTACGGCTGGTATTGGCAAATAACTACTATGGCTCCGGAGTAAACTCCTCCCTTCAGATAGACCGATTTTCTGGTTAACGAACTCGTTCAATCGTTTGCTAGGGGAATAGCATATACCAAGTTTCGTGACGAAAAACAAAAAACTGGTGTGTATCGTGTTAAAGATAGTTCATTAAATGTTCGACGCGATTCTTTACATTGGCATATCGTTTTTATTTTTGAACCGATTAACATGAAACAAACACTAGATGTTAGGCGAAGCTTATCCCAATATATTAGTGAAAACCGCAACTAAATCGGATAAGCCGTTTCTGAGATTAGGGCGCAACAGACAAAAATTCGAAAAATCATTGTTTTTGGTACTATTGTATTGATAAAGGCCCACAATAGTATTTTTTCCAATATACATATATTCTAAGTACAGACAGCGATCAGTCAGAATATTATTATATGTATAGATATAGAACTATCTCCCTAGTGTGCCGTATGGTCAAAGAATCAAATACCTCTAGAGTATCTGCCCCTCTGGGCCCTTGTGGCCTGTTACGGGACTGATAGATATAGAAATTTTAACGGGCGTCAGTTTTGGTGTCCTGTAGGAAGAAGAAATTTCTTTTCATAAATACACCTTTAACTTAACTTGTTTACTTTCTCATGTGTTTGGGGCTTCCGAAAAAACTTCACCACATGTTAAAAACAAGTTCTGGCTAAATAAATATCACCATTACTGATAATTAGACAACACCAAAAGTAGCTTTAAAATAAGCAAGAGAGAGAGGAAGTAGCCCGAAATAGATCTAGATAGAACAGACCTATTTTCCGGTGGATCCCATAGCAGCACAAATAACATCCGGTGATGGAAGCCAAGGTTGCGGAGCGGGAAGCTGAGATAACCTCGGATGTACATCGATAGTCACTGGATAGAGGCGCAAATACTCAAATCACTGATAGGATAGACAGATACAGGAACCATCGTTCTTACCGTTCACTGATCAGGGATATCGTTCCTCAATCATTCCTGGCAGCAGGTAGAGACAAGGAATCATCATGTTTACTCTTCACATGCAAAGAATCCGGAATCGGGTCAGTTTGCGATGACCGGCATCCAGTTACTTGTGAAGTATCTGTAGTGATTAAAACAGTGATTCGGCGCAAACGCATAACTCATGGCTTTTCTATTGGCTAATCGTATGGGCAATTCTATTGGTTGTTGCTGGTAGTAAAGTAACCTTCAACACTCGAACAATTAATAGAATTCTATTCATTTTAGCGAGTAGGATTGACGAGAGTTTTGATATCTTCTTGAGCGAGCGGAAACGCATAGCCCGTATGCCTATAATGCGAAATAAATATAAATATGTTATAGAACCACCGGACATAAAAATCGGTGAGGTGGCCCCTAAACTTCACAATTACTATTGATTTTTATATTATTAACCTTTTTATTAATAAATGTTACTTGCTGAAATATATTCTGCTTATATTCATGTATGCTTTACAAGCCTAAAAGTATTCCTTACAAATACAAGTTATCTAACGGTTATTAAGAAACCATATTTTATAAATATAGTAGTAAAAAAAAAGTTGCTTTTAGTAGTGATTGCAGTGATTTTAAATACTTTTCATGACTACATTAACTTTTGATTACTATATTTATATCATATGGTTTCTAACCTTAGATAGCATGCAAAGAAGGAATAAATAACCTGCAAAGATCCTGTAAGCTACTCAGTAAGTACCAAAATAACTGTTTAAAATAACGACAGATACTTCAAAGTAACTGGATGTGGTCATCGCAAACAGACCCCGGGAATCACCGCCATACTTCTCGAATAACGAAATTGGAACCCTAGATGCTAGCAAACTGAGATAAAGGAATCCCCCCCCCCCGCTTCTAGCGTATAATTCAATAATAATTTCAGTAAAAATGCAGTTTCACGCCCTCCAAACCGATTTTTTCAAATTTTGTACAATAACGTATTTTGATGCACTAAACACGAATACGACAAAAAAAAACCTTCGCATTTAACTAGGAAAGAAGTTATTAAGCACTTAAGTTCACTGTTATGCAGGTTATGAGAGCTAATGTAAACAACTAAATTTGTGACGACTTTAAGGCATACATGACTTTAAGGCATAAATTACGACTTTAAGGCATACATGCTATGCGTTTCCGCACGCTCAAGAAGATAACAAAACCCCAGTCAATCCAAATCGCTAAAATTAATAGAATATAATATTAAGCACTAAAGTTAGGAAGGTTATAAAATTAGGCGTCATCAGCGTATTTGTAAACACGCGCATGCGCAGATATGTAACATTGGGCAACAGAGAACTCTCATTTGAAATGTTCAGAAAACATTTATTCGAAAATATTGTTAATTTTATGGGCATCCTCACCTGTCGCTTAAGGGTATACGAGCTATGCGTTTCCGCTCCCTACGCTCGCTCAAGAAGATAACAAAACCCCAGTCAATCCAACTCGCTATAATTAATAGCTCTCATGACCTGCATAACAGTGAACTTTAGTGCTTAATAACTTCTTTCCTAGTTAAATGCGAAGGTTTTCTTTTTATCGAATTCGTGTTTAGTCCATCAAAATACGTTATTGTACAAAATTTGAAAGAAATCGGTTTGGAGGGCGTGAAACTGCATTTTTACCATAATTTCCATTCTAGCTCCTGGCAAATATAGATAATTGCATTCAAATCCTACCATTTGGAAGGAACGTTTATCACTAATTAGCTGAATACTCGTGCTTCGTCACGGAAGATAAGTAGTTATTTTATTGCATTACATAAAGTATCGTTATATATAATTTTGTTATAAATACGCTACTATATCATTTTGTGGAGTTTATTATAGTACGGTCCCTATCATACTTATTATTATTATAAGTTATTCATCAATTGATAAGTAATCAAAGTATAATGTTTCTTGACACTGGGGCGCTCCGGATCATAGTCAACAAACAGATAACCTAGAGATAAAGCGTTATCTATAGGTTACCAATAACAGAAGTTTAACCAGTACAGGTTAAAACTTTTTGTCAATAATAAATATAATGTCATTTGGAAACACCCATTATATTTGCGTGCATTACCAAGAAGTGTTCAGACTGTGAATGCTGATGGGTGAGTAGGCTGTTCAATTCATGGTCTGCCATCATAGTTGAAATGAACCGCAAATGAAAATAATACTATGAAATAGATATAGTACGGTAACAGCTGACCTGTTATCGTCCTAGCAACGCATGCTTACCTAGAGTGGTATTTGACAAAATTTATCAAACTACGATATTGATCCAACTTCGATATGGATCGATTTCACGATTACTTACAATTACCTAAGAAATTCCTATTTCATTTCGATTCAAATGGTTTCCCATTCGAGAATTACTCATCACTACTATGAAACTACTTAAATAAGTCATGTGGAATACTTTATAATATGAAAAATATATCTGAAACCTAAAGGCGCTCCGGACCTTCCCAAAGTATATAATAAAACTACTACTCCTACATCATATAGAAATACATATATGTGTATTATTCCATATACGAATATTATATCAAATGAGGAAAAATAGAATTAAATAATAATAATAGACAAAAATGGTTATAAAAATTAAGTGCAAAGCTTGAAACCTTATTATTATTATATGTATTACCTTCTAGTTGGAGAAACGAAAGTCGTTGTATAATGTCATTGTTTTATTAAAAGTCTGTTAGGTACTCGACATAGGACACAGTTCTGTTCAGTAACAGACTTTATTTTGTAATTATACAAAATAAAGTCTGTTACTGGGCAACTGTGCAGTTGTATTATAATAAAACTGCACATTTGTGCCGTAGTGATATTTTTTTGTTTAAAATTGGTTAAAGACGTGTTTGAGCCAATTTGATGTTTCCAGGTCAGTGAAGAATGGACGCCAAGATAGCGCACGCTTTGGTCCTAAGAGTCCAAGGAACTTGAGCTTGACCAAGCAAAGTCCCGTCATCCAAGTACTTCAGGACGGATACCTACACTTCAGTTTTCGGTGGATTGAGAGGGGATTTCCACCTGTCCAACAAAGGTTTAATGCTGTCAAAGGATTACTATAGATCTGCGATGGCTCTTGGAATATAATCTCCTTGTTTCATGACTCCACGCATCAGTAAATAGAGCGATTCGAGGCTCGTGGAATTCATGACAATTCAAGCCGAGGAAGTGGTTCTAAGTAATGAATTCATGTTCTCAAAGTACAAATCAATGGCATGTGATCGAAGTCTAAGTCTAATTGTTTTGACGTAAACAGGAATGCCTATTTTGTAAATGTGTGCTACGCACAAAATGTCAGGAAAATGTCTTTGTCGCTGTGTTAAAAATTATGTTCGCCTATCGATTCAACATATGTGTATATTCCGAGGCTTTCCTTTACAGTCTGAAGTCTAGGTTCATTACAATCCAGTGACCAGGAGTTCCAATTAATACTTTTAGTATTTAAGTACGCTCACGGTATGTTAGGTTCTTTTGTAAAGATCAGTTCGAAGGTGTTTCGGATTACTCTTCATCGAGGTCTAAGGTAAGCTGAAATGATTTTTACAGTTCTTTCGTTGTTCTTCGTCAATTCCACTCCGACGGCTTCAAGATGCAGCAGCCTGGGAAGGAAAAAGTGGGAATACTTAATGCTCATTTTTAAACATAAAGCTCCTCCTCCAAAATGTTCAATTCATAAAGAGTATCCTTCTATTCGTGATGTATCGTTTGGTTTGAGATGAGTCACTGTCACAAATGCGATATCAACCTACTTTCTACTTACGAAATTTGATAATGACGTATTTTTTGTTTTCAGCTCATTAGCGTTCCACGTGAGAATAGACATGTTTTTAGCATGTTCGTAATAAGGATGGTCCAAAATAGTTTTTCATTAAGCAGGAATTTTTAGGTAAGGTAAGATTGGTTTAATTAAGTTTCTAATCAGAGAATTCCAGGTCTGGTTTATTAGAGTCAGTATTATAGTTGTTTCTTTTTTTTTTTTTTTTTTTTCTTTTTTTTTTTAATAGCGTATCAAATTTTTAGGATATTAACGCCACAGATGTTAGAAAAAGTTAGGAATTTCATTTTATAAATGTATCCTTTCTGATTTAATTATAATGGGCGTTAAAATTTAAATAAATGTATCCTTGTAATAACTGTTATTTAGCCTTTATGTGATAAATTATTATCTTTAATTTAAATGCTTCAAAATGTTATACTATTGAATATTGAAATTGTTTAACTTATGTAGCTTGATTTATATATTAGTTCGTAGTTAATTTAACTACCTTGAACAATGATTCCTGTCTAGGCCATTAGCGCCGACATCCAGGGTGCAGCGAGGAATTTTCCCAACGAGCCGTGGGATGAGACAATTCCTGTCGCCGGTAGTGATCGAACCAACCATCTCCCGTATATGAATCTAAGGCGCTAGCCACTAGACCACGGGAGACCCCCCAGGTTTTTGTTAACTTCAATTCCGGGCCGTGAGGTACAATACATGAACCACACACACACACACACATATATATATATATATATATATATATATATATATATATATATATATATATATATTATATATACTATAATATATATGGACTATATTACTCCATCAAGCATATAAATATATTTTGGCTCCTTGTATGCCAACAAACACAACAGAGTATATATTATATACTCGGTTGTGTTTGTTAACATACAAGGAGCCAAAATATATTTATATGCTTGGTGGAGTAATATAGTGGTAATTTCTGTTACGTTGCTACGAAATTCGCTTTTTCTGTCTGTATGCACAAGTGCAAGCAATTTAATTTTGTATGGTGTTGACCTGCCTATTATCTAGAAGATGCTGCATCGAATCAAACCTAAGGGGTGTTGACTTATTTCAACATGGAATTCTGCCAGTGCTCGTGGACATCGAGGCGCAGTAAAGAAAAAAGCCTTTATGCGACAGATAAATAATTGTGCCAAGGGTCGTGGGTTAGATTCCCACTATTGGGTAGTGGCTTTTCCTCATAAATAAGAAAAGGCATCAGCCCTATCCTGGCAAGAAAAGAGTGGTAACCTATAGGTAACCCGTCCTAAAATTCTTAGTTCTTAGGAACATCAAAGGAACTGAGGAAATATGAAAAACAGGGCGATATCACAGGTATTAATGCTGTATTATATACATATATGTGTATATTTATAGTGTATAAGTGTGCTATAATTGAAATTTATTAACAGAATAGATTAATTCAGGGGTAAAAACAACAATAGACCTACCTTGATATTATTGATGACAACGGAGACAATCTCAGAAATGGTTATCACTTATCACTGGTTAGCGTACTGATTAAAAGTCCAGGGAAAGAACCATCGCCCACGAACCTTCACAGAATGGAAACATCCGCCCGACTGACTCTCCCACCCTGAGGAGCATCCGCATCCACCAGGAATGGGGTCGCTTGTCTTGTCAAGTTTAAATCGATTATTGAAAAGTGTATCGATTAATTAAATAAGAATTGCAACCATGGTTTTTATTGTGGCAGAAACATGAAAGATTTTGAGTAACAAGGGCGGCAAAAGACTAAGATTGTTCTAAAAACATGTTTAACTTTGCTTAGACCATAAGAAGGAAACAATCTGTCTTAACAGTAATCGGGATTAACATAATATTCGTCTATTTGTTGTACAATAATTATGTCTCTTTTTGCAGCGAAGATATTTCATATTTATATTTGAAGCCTCTACAGTTTTATTGTTTGTTATCGATGCATTCGGGAGGTTATGGAAAGCACTTTATTCTTTTCATAACCTGCTCAGTTACCTCATGTTTTGTTGAGCGTTCGAATGAGGTATTTTTGTTTATTGCTTTTTGATTCTTAAAGAAAATTCAGCCCGAAGATAATGGAACAGAATAAAGAACAAACTACAGGCAAGGCACCTATGGTATACATTTGTGGAGGTAGGAAGCTTGTTTTTAATTAATACTGCTAAGTAGTCCTCTTTTCCTTTAAGAAATCTTTTCGATTTTATTTTTTGCCCAGCTAGTATTTACATTGTCATTAATATTATATTAAATACTTAAACTGTTTTGAGTCTAAATTAATTCTCGAATGATTAAGTATTTATGATTACTTATATCTCAGTAAAAAATTAGGGGTGTAGTTCAAAATAGAATTTGACATTCGTGGATTGTTTGTTCCTCGGAAGGGTGCCTCAAACGGCCAATCCTACCACAATGAGAATTATGTCACCATGTTAAATGACACGACTTCCATGCACATGAAGAATGGAAAATGAACCCTTACCTTGGACCACAAAATACACTCAAATTCTCACTTGTACTCTGATAAGCTAATCTATAATTTTGAAGTAATCAACAGACTTTTTAATCTCACAATATTGAATTATCATGATGATTAGATAGTTAGCCGTCGAGGTGATAAGTACAGATGGAATGGTTGGGATTCGGCTAAATAAACCTCAATATGATTTTGTTTTAAAAAAATCTATATTTCGGACGTTTCGGCTACTCATTGGTAGCCTTCGTCAGCTAAAATGACAAAAAAAAGAAATTAATACAGAAACAATCAAGAAAAATTTATAATTGTGATAGGTAATGGTAATCTTGATTGTTTCTGTATTAATTTCTTTTTTTTTGTCATTTTAGCTGACGAAGGCTACCAATGAGTAGCCGAAACGTCCGAAATATAGATTTTTTTAAAACAAAATCATATTGAGGTTTATTTAGCCGAATCCCAACCATTCCATCTGTACTTAATATTGAATTATATCTCAAGCTACAGAAAGAAATTAAGAGAGGACTTTTTCTTCACAAAACTCCAGGTTAATTCTACATCTGGTTGGTTTGAAGCAGAAACATTTCGCATGTAATTAATGCAATAATCATCTTATAATACAACACTATTTGACATATTACTGAGAATACTATACCTGAACATTCACGAATGCAAGTTCTTTTGCTAGAAACAAACAAATATAGTTCAAAACCTTTTCAAATATATTATTATTTATTCATGTTTATGAAAATCTGAAATACTTCATATGTAGTGCTTACACAATTAAAATTATTAAAACATACTTATTTATTTAAGTTTTAATGCCCACTTATGTATAATTTGATTTTTGGTACGAGTTCACTACTGGTTACCACCCTTTTCCACGCCTTAACACTCACGGCCACCGGGCCTCCAATACAAGGCAGAATGTAGTATCATACATATTCACATAAATAGCAACAAAAAAAATTTCAATGATTAAGGAATGATATTTCTATGTTTCATATGATATTTCTTTTTTCCATAAAAATCTGTGTCTTTTGAATCACTTGCCTAGGAAACAAGGCTACCAACTCATAGTGATTAATAAAGTAATTGGAAAAATCCCCCCTCCCAATTAAGATTAATATCCAAAAACTGAAATATTTATTATTACTATTATTATGATAATGTAAAATAGTTGAGTTCTTTCTATTGATTATGGATTATTAATATCTTAAGAAAAGATTTTTCATTAGTGGTTTCAGTTATCTGGGTAGTGATTTAGCTGTTTTTAGCACTTTCCTCCGAAGGAAAGTAGCTATTGAGGTTGGACTCATGACGGAATTTTTGAAAAATTTCTTCAAATCTTTATCGATCCTACCTAGTAGACACCGAAAATGACCCCCGTTAAAATTTATATATATCTATATATATATATATATATATATGCATATATATATATGTGTCTGTTAACACGATAGCGGCCAGAGTTTTTGTTTTTTCGTCACGAAACTTGGTATATAGCATTCAATTAGCAAACGATTGAACGAGTTCGTTAACCACCAAAGTCGGTCCACCGGAAGGGGGGGTTTACCCCGAACCCAAAACACTAATTTGACTATGTCAGCCGTAATATTTGTTATATTTCAACGAAACTCGGTATTCGTAGTGGTAATATAGTGAGAAAAGGGAGATATAAAAATGAACTAAATCGGTTCATTAGAAGGGGGGGTTTACTCCGGACCCACAATACCAATTCGCCACTACCAGCCGTGATTTTTGGTATATTTCGATGAAACTCGGTATTCGTAGTGGTAACCCACAGGTAAATAACTGTTGTAAAAATAAACTAAATCGGTTCATTAGGAGGGGGGGTTTACCCCGGACCCACAATACCAATTCGCCACTACCAGCCGTGATTTTTGGTATATTTCGACGAAACTCGGTATTCGTAGTGGTAATCTACAGGTAAATATGTGTTGTAAAAATAAACTAAATCGGTTCATTAGAAGGGGGGGTCCCAAATTCTTAATATACTCATACCGGTCGTAATTTCTGCTGTATTGTAACGAAACGCGGTATACGTCGTGGGTAACTCATGAGAAAGAAGTGTTGTAAAAATGAGCTGAATCGGTCAATCGGAAAGCGGGGGATTAATTTGTAATATATTTCAATAGAAAAGCCCACCAGACGTAGGTTCACAAAGCCGCCGCAAGGAGCGCTTTCTACCACTAGAGTGACTGTATCCTGTTCCTGCGTTAGATCAAAATACGATAATATGAGTTTTTTTGTATTTATTACGTAGTGTAATAGGTACCATGTGTAAACATAACTCTGGAAGCAAATTATTAATTGATCAGTTACTCATTACAAATTTAAAAGAGAACTATTCATGTTTTTATTTTATTTATGTAGGATATTTTAAGCAAATTGTTGTTCTGGAAAGCAATCTACACTACCCAAATTCTGAGGAAAGTGCTTAGTTATGCAGCTCCTGCGTGACGGACTTTTTTGTTTTGAGATGAGGCCTTGATTGCTTAACTCAAAAAATGTGCCTTTTGTGAAATTGACAAATAGTATTGCCAACATATTTTGTCAAAAGATAAACTTTTTTTTTAAATCTTTGTCTTATAATATTTTGTTGACCCTACTGATGATGCCTAGTGAATTTTGTATTCAGAACTTGTTAGCATGTGTCAAGTAGATTTTTTTTTTGAAGATCACCTTTTAAACACAGGGTCATTGTCAAGTGATTGCTTGTTTAAGATTGTCATGTAGTAACAAAAGTCTCTAAAGCCAATTTTCTTTTTAGAGTGTCACCATGAAAATGAAATTCGGCCCAGAGATCCTATCCGTTGCAGAGAATGTGGCTACAGAATCATGTACAAGAAAAGAACCAAGAGGTGTATCCTTTACATTACGTACAATGAAACTATAACTGAATCATTCCCCAGATCTACTTACAGATATATTTTTGTAGTCCAGAGGTGTCAAACTCAATTTTGTAGAGGGCCATATATTAAATTTAGAATGTGTAGGCGGGCCAGATTAGAAAAAAAAAACTGAATTATTATAGCATTTGATTTATTTAATTATATAGTATTGTATATATATATATATATATATATATATATATATATATATATATATATATATATAAATAAATATATGGTTGTTAAAATCATATCAAAACATCAAAGTTATGGAAGAGGGTAATTATTTTGAGCTCGAGGATCCAGATACCTGATTTCTTTTGTTTTTTACAAGCTCATTGATGCCAGGTATTATATGTGTTGTACTTATTTTAAGAATCGATTGGAGATGTTCATTCGTAAGTCTTGTGTGATGTTAGTTCTTATTTATTTTCATGACGGAAAACATCTGCTCACATAAATAGGTGCTACCAAACATGCAGAGAATGTGTGCTGCATACTTTTTTAACTTTACTCCCGGGTAGTTATCCAAACTCCTGAAGCATTGTGTATACAATGTAAGAGCGTTAATCTCTTTAAATTTTTCTTTCAAAATACTTTCCAATTGAAGATCTATCAACTCCATTTGCAAGTGAAGTGGCGCCTGTGAAGCTTCAAAATTGAATGGATTGTTGAAAATTAGTAATTCCATTTTATTAATTTTGTCTTCAACACGATTGTTGAATACCGTAACCAAAGGGTCTCACCGTGTTTCCATATGAAATCTGCACTGGCGTCTTTCTTGACTTTGATGTCATTATTTTATTTCTAATTCCTAGAAATAATTTTTCTTCAATTATCAAACCTCTAACTGTATTCGTTTTGAGGGAATATATTTGGTAGGTGTATCTCGAGGGGTAGTTAGGGAAAACCGCCCTTCAAATCTTCACCATTTTTTTCTTATCTTTTAAGTGGTCCGAAAATTATGAAAAAAATACGCAAGGTACACCTAAACGATAGCTTCACTTGACATTATTTTCATTTAAATATCTAGTATAGTTTCATAGAAAAATGATTTTGAAGTTAGGGGTTTCAACCCTTATTCCCTCAAAACGAGTACAGTTAGAGGTTTGATAATTGAAGAAAAATTATTTCTAGGAACTAGAAATAAAATAATGACATCATAGTCAAGAAAGACGCCAGTGCAGATTTCATATGGAAACACGGTGAGACCCTTTTGCAGAATTTATATAATATTGATCCAATTTTTTTGGTTCGCTGTGCCAAATTCTTTCTGTGACACATTGCGATCGCGAGCCTTATTAATACGGCCCGGGGGCTGGATGCGACCTGCAGGCCATATCTTTGATGCGACTGTTGTGGTCCATCTGGTCAAAAATATTCTCTGTTGCTAAGTATTACTATACTATTTCTCACTGCTGCTATTCAATCTAAACTTGCCTTGAAATTGCTTGCTGTTTTACTTACAAGTTATGACAAAATATCACTGATACACAACTAAGGAGCTATTAAAAGGAAATATTCAGAGGTAATCATAGAGAAATATATATAAATATATATATTATATATAAATATATAATATATATTATATATATATATATATATATATATATATATATATATATATATCAATCTCACCTGACGTCTTGGATGACCCTTTGTTAATATATTTTCTTATTATTATAAGGAGGTAACCCTATTTCTCACAATTTATATAATTTGGCAGAAGGTCATATTTAAATAACTATACGACTTCCTTCACTATTCCTTTATTTTGCTCGACATGTTTCTTGTTCTCGTTCGACGCCACTTCAGGAGAACTTAAAATAAGAAAACATTACAGCCTTTACATTGGAGAACCTTCTGCTGGTAGTTCCGCCTGGATTTTAAGCTACCAAGAAGGGGCGAGAAACATGTCGAGCAAGACCAAGGAATCATTAAGGAAGTGGTGTAGTTACTTAAATTTGACCTTCTGTCACGTTATATACATTACATTGTTCTTCTTTCCACAACAATTGGGTCAAAAAATATACGCTCAATTTTATAATTATTCTCTTATAAAAAATATGAAGTATTGCCACTTCTATGATTATAAATATAGACATTAAAATGAAGGTAAAATGTTATATTTGACTTTACCTACTTAATTTTTTTGAGAAAATCGTTTTTAGCAAACCCTTTGAGAAGGGGCTAAACCCTTCGAAACTGTTCAGGGATAATAATAAAGAGAGAAATAATGAAATGTGAGTTTTATGTTTTGACCCAAAGACTGTGTGAAACAAAAAAATATATACACTTATTAACAAAAGTTTCTGTACACCCCCGTGCAAGATTTTCCATTATGCAAAAAAGAGGCATCCTACAAGATATTGGAAATAAAATTCACACTTTTTCTTACAAAATTAAATGTATTTAAATTAACAATAATTAAATATAATGTAATTCACTTTCTTTTAAATTTATTTGGAGAAATACATAAAAAGCTGTATATATGTATATATATATATATATATATATATATATATATATATAAATATAAATATTTATATATATATATATATATTATTTATTCTTATAGATGACCCAAAATATCAAAATTCTTTTTTATCCTAGGAGGCATGGGGTCATTAAGCAGTCTTCCTTTATTATACTACTTTATTTATTGGGCCCGACATGTTTCGTGCATCTTTTCTTCGCACCTCTTCAGGGGCACTTCTACAACAAAATATAATTTTTTGCATATCCACACAAACCTTTTCTACTATATTAAAACTATCAAATTTGAACTGTTCCACAAAAGGCATTGACATTATCATGCTCATTAAATGTTACTTCTACCCTAAATATTGCAATAATTATAGCTAAATTACATATTTTTATAAAAGGTGTTGAGTCCTACCTTGCAAGGAAGTCCTCCCGTTACCAAGTACTCCCTCTGGAGTCAGGCTTAATACTAACCCTGTAAGTGGATTGCCAAAATGGCCCTGTCGTTATCTGTCCTTTGTTGTTGTCCTAGTAAAGTCAACTCGTCAAATATTGTTTTATACATTTTTGGGTACTAATCTATTATTCCATAGAAAATTTGGTGAACATTTTTCAGATCAGTTCTTTTATTCACTGCTATTTTCGAATTTTTTAAAATATAAATATTTTCTTTTATTTTTCTTTTCAGGGTATTTCTTTCTTTATTTAATATTTTGAATTCTTTGAAATTGAAACTGTGTTTTTTTGTTATTGCATGATCCGTCAATGCTGTACCGTTTTCTTGTGTGTCAATGCTCTTTACGTGTTGTATAATTCTTTTACCTAATAATTGCGCAGATTCCCCAATATAACATTTGTTACAGTCATTGCAGTTGATTTTATAAATATTATATTTTGAACTTGATGCTTTAACCCTGTCTTTAATATTACTAAATACATTGTTTATTGTATGTTTATATTTCCAGCCAATTTTACAAACATCTTTACATATTGTTTTTATTTTGTTTTCTATAAGAGGATGATAATCGAAAGTAAAATATTGCTTAATTGGATTTACATCTTTGTCAATACTGTTATTTAAAACCAATTGTTTCCTTTTTTGTAAAAATAATAAAATAAGGAAAAAATATTAAATAAAGAAAGAAATACCCTGAAAAGAAAAATAAAAGAAAATATTTATATTTTAAAAAATTCGAAAATAGCAGTGAATAAAAGAACTGATCTGAAAAATGTTCACCAAATTTTCTATGGAATAATAGATTAGTACCCAAAAATGTATAAAACAATATTTGACGAGTTGACTTTACTAGGACAACAACAAAGGACAGATAACGACAGGGCCATTTTGGCAATCCACTTACAGGGTTAGTATTAAGCCTGACTCCAGAGGGAGTACTTGGTAACGGGAGGACTTCCTTGCAAGGTAGGACTCAACACCTTTTATAAAAATATGTAATTTAGCTATAATTATTGCAATATTTAGGGTAGAAGTAACATTTAATGAGCATGATAATGTCAATGCCTTTTGTGGAACAGTTCAAATTTGATAGTTTTAATATAGTAGAAAAGGTTTGTGTGGATATGCAAAAAATTATATTTTGTTGTAGAAGTGCCCCTGAAGAGGTGCGAAGAAAAGATGCACGAAACATGTCGGGCCCAATAAATAAAGTAGTATAATAAAGGAAGACTGCTTAATGACCCCATGCCTCCTAGGATAAAAAAGAATATATATATATATATATATATATATATATATATATATATATATATTGAAAAGCCAGTAGTCTCTGCACATAGAGAAATTATCAAAGATAAGGAGATTTATACAGATTGCATTCTGTCCCTTACATTCCATAGCTAATCCTGACAATTTAGTGCTAATTCTGTGCCAAACCAGTTATTGATTCTTTTAAAATGGAATTTCCAACTATGATACGCGAAGAGAATATAAATTTGAGCAGCCGAGACCAGTTGTATAGAAAAATAGGACAAACCGTCAACAAAAGTTATTCTATGGTGAGGTTCATCCGAATAAAGCATGAAAAACTGGGTTCTGTGGAAAATAGACACCGAACTGGCCGTCCCCTAAGCTCCATGCTCATGACAAGAGGGTAATTGTAGTAAGTGAAGCCAACAAACCTCACCCAATTTAGCTTCAAATTTATCAGGTTAGGTGCATGCTGATTATAATATCAAGGTGTTCCCACAGACTATAAGGACGGTCCTGAAAAATTCTGGCTCTAATGGACATAGGCCTAGGTGCAAACTATTTATTTGGCTTCTGAGACTTCAATTTGCTAAACAGCACTTAAATAAACAATTATTGTTCTAGGAGCATGTTCTATTTACAGATGAAAGTAAGTTTCACATTTGTGGGATGGATGGAAGGGGGAAAAGTAGAAGAAAACAAAAAAAAAAAAATAGGTACCTCTTAAGAAGGAACCTAATTGGGACAGTAGTATGGAGGTGTCTTGGTCTGGGGGTGCATTGTGCTTCAGGAGCTGGGAACTTAAAATTTAGAAGGAGTAATAGATCAGCATATTTGATTAGAAATTATAAAAGCAAATCTGTTTAATCTCCCATGGGATTTTCTTTTCCAACTGGATAACAATCCCAAACATGGAGTATGATGAGTTCAGGATTGGTTGCTCTACCAGGGCCGCCCGCCACATGGGGGGGACTGCTGGGTACTGTTGTCCTGGGCCTGGATCGAGCCTCGCTAATTGGAAAAAATGTATAGGTTATGAGCTTGTAAAAAGAATGGATTTCAGAAATATAGGCCGGCATAGCCTATATTTGTTGGAATGGGATCTATATTTTTTTAATGTACATAAACAACAAAACAAGTGCTGTCCCAGAATAGTATATTTCATAGAGTCGTAATTAATCAGGGGCATGTGGTCTCAGGGGGCCTGGCGTTATTTTTTTACACACATTATAATTTGAAATAACAAAATTATATACTTAAGTATAGTTCGCGTAATTATTACTGAAAACAACCAATAGATAACATTCTAAATGCTCCATTTATAATATATAAACTAGTTTTTAAATATTGTCAGTCCAAAGATTTGCAGCTCCAGGAAGTGCCAATGTACCTTAGACAGTACTTAAATTTTCCACTCCATTCAATTACAAATGTATTTAATTTTGTTTTCAGAGAAATGCCAATTTTACATATTTTTTGGTCATTTTAATAGAAGAGGGGGGGGGGGGGTAAGAAGCCTGTGAAGTTATTTGGACAAGGGCTCCTAGTTCCTCTCGAAGGCCCTGTCAATGACAAAATACTAGAATTTTCAGTTTTGTGGATTTTAAAACCCAAAGTGTACATACTCCTTTCGTGATTTTTTGATTTTTATGGCGCTTCAACAACTAGGCCATTAGCGCCGACATCCAGGGTGCAGCGAGGAATTCTCCCGAGCTGTGGGATGAGAAAATTCCTGCCGCCGGTGGTATACTTGTGTGATGATTCTTTTTTAATGATAATTTTGGGAACATATTACATTTTTTTTTGTAAAACAATACATTGCAGATTATTATAAATTTATTAGACGTTTCAGCTATTAAGACTAACTAATGAGGGAATTATGATTATTGTGTGGGAAGGGGAGAGGATTTTTCAATATGTATTGGGGGCCCATGATCAAAATCTAGTCCTGGGCCAGGCTCTGAGATGTGGCGGCCCTGTGCTCTACAATGCCCCACAGCAACTCAAAACACCTCCCCTGTATCCTGAACTTGACCCAATGGAGCATCTGTGAGATGAATTAGGTTGGCAGAAATCCAAATTTAAAATAAATAATAAAAGCTCTACTCAAAGAAGAATGGGGGAAATTACTCATGAAACAATAAAAGTCCGACTCGCAGGAACTGCATCATCTTAGCGCGGTTCCGTTCTTATCTCTAGACTCATTTAAAATGATTAAAATAGAAGCTGTTATTATTTTGGGTCCACATTTCTAGAAAACATGAAGATTAGATAGCCGTCGAGGTGATAAGTAAAGATGGAATGGTTGGGATTCGGCTAAAGAAACCTCAATACGATTTTTGTTAAAAAATCTATATTTAGGACGTTTCAGCTACTCATTGGTAGCCTTCGTCAGCATTTAAAGTGCCGGGAGGCAGAGGAGGACCAAAGTTGACAGTTCCATCTTTACTTTCAAGAAAGGTCTTATTTACGATCTTACCTGGATAGGCCAACCCGCCATAGGAAGGACCCCGCTAGGCAGTTGAAAAGTTATATCTCCATATAGTCCATATCTCTAAGATTAAATTGTTTTTCTTAACCTGATTTATTATCAAATACATTATCCAACTATAAGCAATTAAAAAATAACAAGGAATAAAAACAGACAAAAAGAACAGTTCGAATAAGCGAAATCAATTACTTTAAAGTTTTGAGCTCTTATTTCTCCGATTGACATCGTCTAATCAAAACTTTCATCAGAATCTTTTTTGTAGAGCATTTCGTAAGCTTTCTAATGGTATTCTTCCGTTTACCAAGATTCTCAACCTTTTTCGAGATATTAAGGAAAGTATACAAAGTTACCAAAACGTTTTGTCTGTTAATAAAATATTTTATTCTAACCCTTCCTTAACTCCAAACGTAACCAAAATTTCAACATATTAGTTTTGATGAATGTAGAACATGCAGAAAATGTTTCAACTGAATCCCATGATTCTAAGTACCCAAACCAAAAGCGGTATTCAAAAACTATTTTTCCAATTTTCTCGAAAACGGTTAAAGCTATCGCCTTGAAAATGGTTTCATTCGTTTTCCTAGCCCAAGAAGCCTATAAAACGAGTACTTACAAGCTTATGAACTCAAAAACGTAAGCGTTACGATTTTTTTTGCGCGAATTTCGCCCCAAACGCCATCTTCCAGTGGGCGGATTCTGCTGGTTAACGAACTTGACCTTTCAAATTGGACGACGGATTTTTGTACCAAATTTCATCAAAATCGGACCATCAGGGAAGCCAGAAATGAGCGAACAGACAAATATATATATATATATATATATATATATATATATAAATAAATATATACATATATATATATATATACAAATTTTAACCACCGTTATTTTCGGTCTCTAGGGGTTCTGAAACGCGAAATTTTCTAGTCGGCACTTCCGGATTGTTTCATTGTATCAACCCTATAAGCGGGGTTCCTCCCTATGGGGGAGGGAGGAACCGCGCTAAAAAACCTAGTTTACTCAATGTCAAATAGATTGTGGGATGTGATTAGAAATAAAAGGTGTGCAGATACTTTTGTGAGTTCAGACTTCATCATATTATTCGTTAATTGATACAGACCTAATTTAATAACTTCATCAATTATTTGCAATTGTATAATAAATTGTGTTCGAAATTACATGAATATTATGTCAATAAACCTGTTCTTGATTTCTTTCTGTACAATGAAAAACAATGCTTGGGGGTGTGTGCAGAGACTTATGTTAGTAAGTGTACATTTTACAATGAAGAAGAAGCCATATTTTCATAATTTATTATTTTATTAACTTATATTCACATGGGTAAAATAATTAGAGACTATATCTAGTTGTTTGGACAATTATAAATCATTTACATATTTATTAAAATTCATTGTCCTTAACTCAGTTTGTAGTGGTTGTGTTTGATGCTAGGTGAAGATGTCTGTTTCCTGATGGATCTTTTATTGTAAATACTCTCGAAGACTGCTACGAAAAGTTTGCTAAACTGATCCAGGCAAAGTTTCAAATTTTACTTTTCTAAATATGATTATGACTTTTGGTTAAACCTACATTTATTGTACAAATTTGTATTAAACATTAAAGTTCTTTGATAATTGATGATCCTTTTTTTAGAAAACATTCTTCCATCTCAACGTAACCAGATAAAAATATTTAATGAAAAATATATTTTAGAACTGTTAGTGACTATAAATTATTATTTGTAAATAAATCTTTATCTGAAACATTAACTCTTAGTTCAATATGTAGACATGTCTCTCCCTAACCTTTTTCCTTTGGCCATAAGCAGCGCGATTTATAAAGCTTGTATGATAGAAGATACTAAAGTGTGTTAATAATTGTTGTTTATGGACATACCATTGAGATAAAATATTAATATAATTTTCTTTATTTTTTTTTTAACGGCGCATCGACAAATCTTGGCCATTAGCGCCGACATCCAGGGTGCAGCCAGGAATTTTCTCAGCGAGCCCTGAGATGAGAAAATTCCTGTCGCCGGTGGGGATCGAACCCACCACCTCCCGCTTATGAATCTAGCGCGCTAGCCACTAGACCACGGGAGACCCCAATTTTCTTTATAAATTGATTTTCTTAAAGATTGTCTTTTCATCAATCTTAAAGATGGATGTAAGCAGTAAAAAATATATGTTGTTGATTGGAGTGAGCTTAAAATACACGCAAAAGCTCAATTGCATGTATTTTAAGCTCTCCCCAATCAACAACATATATTTTTTAAAAGGTCGCTTTGTCACAAAAAAGAAAAAATGGGTGGGCAAATTTTTATTTTCAAAAATACTTGCATACCATATTAAAGCTTATTTAAAATTCTATAATTTGGAAGAAAATTCATGTTTCTATATTAATTATGACCTGAGATATTCTTGTTTAAAGACGTTTCCCGAATTCCCCCCATATTATGACTCAAAAAATACATGAGAATAAAATTTGAAACTTCATAAATAAAATAAATTAATAGCGTAGAATAAGCGTACAAAATTTCATTTACTTCTGAAAAGGTTGGGTTGTGGAGTGTGTTGATCTGATATCAACTGATCCTAACTGTTCACGAGAAAAGTTGATACAACTAGTTTTCCTAACTAATATTCGGTTTAGGTATTCAGAAACAATTGATCTAGTTGATCCATGATAATTGAAATATCTAAACTAAGATATTTATATTTTTGTTGCGTTTAGAAATAAGGAAATAGAAGACAAAAAAATGTTACGAAGGTAGGGATTGTTGGGGTTCGGTCATTGCTTCTTAATAAAACTACATTTTACAGTGAAAATGGTTTTATTGTTGCCGACGTTTTGGCTTGAAATTCAAGCCTTCTACATTAGAAGGCTTACTAATTATTTATTTATTTATTTATTGTTTAACGCTGAAAGGCGATAACACAATTAAAATGTTCTTTAAAGGAAATAAAATAAAAAAAAAAAACAATAATAAAATCAGTCGTGATGAAGTAATAAGTTGTAAAGTGTATCTGTACTGTATATGTTAAAATTTAGTTTTACATGTAGTCAGTGAGTTCGAGTAGTATATTATTGTATAAATCTTAATAGGATATATTACTCAATTTCAGATAGTTAATATGAAGAATTAATTACTAATTAGAAGGTTTGAATTTCAAGCCGAAATGTTGGCAACAATAAAACCATTTTCACTGTAAAATGTAGTTTTATTAAGAAGCAATGACCGAACCCCGACAATCCCTACCTTCGCATCATCAATGGTCAACGATCTTCTCTCAACGAAAAAAAAATGTTAACAGGCATGAAAAGTTTTGCGATCATCGTATATTTTCTTAAATATCTTAAAAATGGTTGGGAAATTGTGGTAAATGGATGGTGGCCAATCGAAAGTCAACTAAATTCTCTACAAAGAAGGTTCTGAAGTAATTTTCAATGGGGCGATGTTAATCGGTGAAATAAGTGCTTAATACTTCAAAAATGTTAGCTCTGTTCTGAACGTTTTTTTGTCTCTGTTTACATCAGTTTTTAATTGTTTTTTTTTAATTGCATTAAAAAGTAAAATGAGTATTTTAGCAAAAGCAGGTAAACAAATACCTAGAGCAAACATTGAGAAGAAAGATAAAGTAATTTAGTTTTTTAGGATATGGTCAGTTTTGTTGTTGTAACGCCTAAAATCTTACTTCTCTTTGAGTTTTCATAAAAGATCAAAACCTACCTTGTACGGCTTCTATTCCTTTACTTATGGCGCTAGGGATGTGATCAGAATCGTGTTAAGATGATGCAGTTCCTTGCGAGTCATACTTTATTTTTGTCTATGTTTGCCTGTTTGAAATGGGATTTTTTTTTTTTTTTTTTTAATTTTGTAATTTAAAAATTTCAGACTTTTTTAGGAATGTATTTGCTGAAAAAATGCCAAGCTCCGCCAAGGATGTTTAACAAGTGTGGCAATATTAACCCTATCCAGACGGCGGGAGCCGTATGACCAAGGATACCTGATAACGGGACCCTCCTGATACCTGCCTGTCCCTCCTGACAGCTACTCCTTCCACGCGTGCCCAACAATTGTCTTTTTTTTTTTTAGATTTGTGCTCTTGTATTAGTAATATATATATTCTTCAATAGTCTAAAAGAAAGCCTACCACCCTTATTTTTTTTTAAATTTAATTTGAGTTTCGCAATGCGGCGATTTGCTCTTTTTAAAATACAACGTAAAACGTATAGAACCAAATACAACAAAAGAAAAGAAGCGACCGTCCTTATACGATATAGAGTGAGGTGGCTGCTGGAGAAGCCCACCGTCAGCCAGTCACAGACCTGTGCTAGCTGCTAAAGAAGCCCACCGTCAACCAGTCACGGCTTTGTGCTGGCTGCTAAAGAAGCTCACCGTCAGCCAGTCACGGCTTTGTGCTGGCTGCTGGAGAAGCCCATTGTCCAGAAAGGGTTAAGATGGTCCAGTGCTAATCGCTTCAATGCAGATGTACCGACAACAAAAAATAAAGTATTATTTATTTATTAAATAACTTACCATATTACCGTGTAAAGCAACGATAAATAGTCATTAAATAACTCCTTGAGCTCTACATACCTGATGAAAAACTTGTCACGTATACCACAAGGTCATATCCAACACTGAAACTCAGTTTTCTACAGATAAACGAGAATTACGAGGAAAAATAAAGCTAAATTACTTAATTTTTTAATTTGTTTTCTAAAGGACTACTGTTAGACAGGGTAATTCAGGGTTACAACAATCAACCTATATGCAGATAATCATCATACAAGAAAGAAAACGGAAAGTGTCATATTCGACACCTACTTGTGGTAGGAGAGTTAAATAAAGGAAAGAATTTGGCATTTCCCATAATGTGCCCAAAGTATTTTATTTTTAATATTGTTAACTAACAAGCTTTTACTCTCTCATGTGAAAATAACAACACACTTCAATGGTATCTGTATGTTTAGATTATGTCGAGATAGTCTTTGCTTCTGCTCCATATAAAAAATACAGAGCAATGGATATTCTGTATTCTTATTTGAATGCTCAGCTGCATGTCGACCAATACTTCTTAAATAATTGAAGCACTCAAATGCATTTGTTATTCTTCCAGTGATCCCATTTTGGTTGAAAATACAACCAAGATTCAAAATTTGTGTTTTTTGTTTTCAAAAAAAGAAAAGAAAGGAGATTAGATAGAAAGTAAAAGCTATTTTCGCATAAACTGTGGCACACCATTCTGCAACAAGCCATGCTCAAGACATTCCACACACACACAAAAAAGTTGAAAATATTATTTGTCCATTTGCCAGCACTGAATCGAAGCCAACATAAATCAAAGGGGATGGCATAGTCAAGCAACAAATAAAACAATAAAAACTGACTAACTCCATGTGCTAGGGCTGGCTCACACAAGGGATGGCATCTTCATCCATGAAGATGGTAGGAGTTAAGGATCAAATTAAAAAATATTTCCAGGGGTTAGTGAGTAATAATTAATAATTATAACAAAATGTACATAATTTATATTTTCTAATATTTGAACTGTACATATTTTGACATGAATCACATTTTTGGAAGAAATATATATATAGTATCAATAATACCTCAGGGTCCAAGAGTTACTATTGGACCTTCTTATTTTTAATTTTAAATGTGGCACACACTCCAAAAATACTATTTAATCAGGGAGTCACAATAGAAAAATGTCTTCCACAAAAACTTAATTAGGCCTAATTTACAACACATTTTCTACAATTTATCCATAAAGTAATATAGTCCCGTGACCCATTATGATAACACACATAATACTTCTATATAAGTCACATCAATAATTAAAAAAATAATGAAGAGACCATATTATCTTATAATAACAAGTGCCCTATGTTTAAGTATACCAGATTTAACATTAAATATATACCGCAATAATATCTGTAGATACACTAGAGTAAGAATCACATTTAATTCCAAAAACATGAATTGATATAATTTGTACATGTTGATCACAATGTTTGGGCCCTGGGTTTAAGCTACATAACACATATACAATAAGAATCTTGTTATTAAATATTACAGACATTAATATTATATATATATATATATATATATATATATATATATATATATATATATATATATATATATTTGTTTATTTTCAATATAAACCATCAATTCATACAAATAAAAACAATTTTATGTATATTATTTATAAAATAGACATATTTTTTAAAAACTATCTGGCAATAAGTGTAATGGTTTCTGTTTTTTATAAATCTCTATACAATAAACTATTTGTACTAAAGTTTAATATTCATAAAATAACTTAGTAATATTCTACATGAATAAATGTTTGAGTCATCTGACTACATCACATCGGGTGATGTTAGTTAGTCTCCAATGAAAAAAGGAAATTGATATCACAATAGTTTTGCGAGCGTGATATGTAGTTAGAATATAAGTAGAATATACCAAGCAATTTTTATCATTTTTTAAATTTTTTTTTACATTTTTTAATTATAAAAACAAACTTAAGAACCTTCAAGGAAAAATATATATATATCCATATTGTTAAAACTATATTCACAATGGAAGAAACCCTTTTACGCATGCGATCGTATTAAAGAGAACAATGCATAAAAAGGGTGGGCTTAAGCGTTATTAATAAATAAAAAGGTTTTTTGTAATTTGGAGTTAGATTCTTCACCTGAGGCTGTCATCAGTCTGATTGGAATCCATCCCCTCGAGCGGTTGGCACACATTTTGATTCTTTGCAGATTGCATAGGGAGATCAGTCTTGTGATGGGCTTCAGGCTCGTCTTCAGATGAACTGTCTCCACCCGTCGGTTCCCAGGCTCCAAGCTTGCTCGGGTCTTTCTCATAAAGCTTCTGAGCAAGCATCTGTAATATTAAGAAACATTTTATTCGATTTTTATATAAATTTGGGGTTTAAAAGGTTTCCCTATGATGTACACATTTATACAAACTAAGATATATTTATTTATCGTTCATTTATGCATAAGACAAATTTTTAGGTGGTGTTATCTTATCTATACCTTCTCCAGAGAGGATAGGTGGTACACGATGCCTGTTCGTTATCTGGAAGCAAAATGTCAGATAAAGAACAAGCATCATGTACCACCTGAGGAAGCCGGCTGTAATGCTGGAGAAATATTTTAGTATAACCCGTTTTCGTCGAGAATTATAAATTTTCGAGAGTTTAAAATATCTCATGGAATTCTTTTAATATTAACTTCTATGAATTCAGGAGAAAATAGTTTTCAAAATATTGGGGGGTGGGGGGTTTCATGGTGTGTTACATATGTTAGTCGTCATTTGGGGCTTAGGTAAGGAGGGGAGTTTGAAATTAATAAAAGAATAATCACAATGTGTATGTCATATATACAATTATGCGAGATTATAAATATAACTAATATTATGCTTGGAAATAAATGTGTATTCATATAAATGGTACTTCTTCTGATAAGGAACAAAACATCGAACTCATAGTCCGACATCAAATTTCTGCCATACGGTTTTTACATGAGATGAGCATGGTTTGTTGGCACACAGTTTTCTGTTTTCAATAGGAATATCATAGTGATTTAAATGATCAGACCTAATTGATTGATGGCACTGGTTTTTTGCATAGGGTGAGATATCTTGATTGACGTCTTGTAACAACCAAGTAAGTTTGGTCCAATTCTCGGCAAAATTGAAGTTTCGGGATTTTCATTCCTGAGCTTTCTTTATAAGTTATCCATGCATTTTTATTTTCAGTGACGTCAATCATCCACGTAAAAATCACAAACCAGCATTTTTTCCCCTTGTATTCCTATTTTGTACCTGATGACATCAGGGTCCATGCGATCGGTACTCCCCATACCTTAGTTAAATTGTGAAATGCAATGAGGTTGGCGGACTACAATTACAGCAGTTTTATAAAACAGTACTTTTTGTTGCAGATTTCAACATTAGAAACAAGTTGATTTTTGTTTAAATGATCTATGTTTCCGCCAGAAACTTCGTCCGTGAGTTCTCCTGCATCTTTAAGACTAATGAATAAATCTCATGGTCATCTTCATCATCAATGAAATTCCCAATGTGGTCATCGTGCTTTCCTTCAACGATATCAATGGCCTCCTGAACAGTTTGAGACCCCGAAAAATAACTCCATCACTGAATATGGAATATTTTATCAGATCATATTTTTTTACTGAGAATGACGAGTGTAACATATATGTAACACTGACATTCGGAAGATCACAGGTTTGTTAACAAATATATCTGAATGATCACAAACGCCCTAAAATACTGTCAACATATTGTCATAACAAATCCCATGTGAAACAAATTCAAGGGAAAGTGCAAATCTTTTTACAACATTGAAGTGTCCATTTTGCCGGATATTAAAAATGTGTGAACTTTTAAAAAATCACTCGCGAACTAAATGCGACAGGTAGTGGCGAGAAACTTAGGTGGCGTGAAGGGGGTGATGTTTTGCAGAGGAAGGGGGGTACGCAGCTCGACAAGTACGGACAGGATCTGACATTCCCAAGCCTAAATCTACCCTCTCACCTGTTACAGTCAGTGTAAATAGGTAAAAAACCCGCAGTGCTGGTGGTATATACCAAAATGTAGGAGGAGATGAAATCATCCAGCGATGGATGAAGTTTAAAAGATAATAAGATTTTTGATATATTTGAAAAAGATTATTAAAAATAGAATGATTATATTAACAGGCTTTTTTTTTGTAATATATCTACATCACAATCTTTATTTTTTATCTCAAGGGGCTATTCCTTTAGCTGAACCAAGAGATGTGGTAGTGCTTGCAACTATTTAATTTATATCAAGTATAAGTGCATATTCATATAGCCAACAATTATTATTTGATTACCCTACCTGGAGGCTCTCTAGTGAGTTTTCACAGTCCGTAGTATCGATATCATTCATGTTCATTCCGGATCTCTCAAGCTCTGCGTATGTTCCGAAAGGAAGCTTCCCGAGGCATTCGAGTTTCATGATATGCATCTTTGATCTGAGATGTTTAGCCAAATGCCCATGAATTCTAAATGCAATCTTACAGTCATCACATTTGAATGGACGAGGATTGCTAGATGTTGCGGTCCCAAAAGTTGAGTTCATGTTTACCTGTAAAATTATAGCATAATTTAAATGAAAGAAAATTACCTAAATCTGAAATCTTAACCGTAAATAGGGTTTATTATGAATGACTATTAAAGTTTGTTTGTACTGCAGAAAAAACAACAACAGAATAACCTTTAAAACAAGTATTTGCAACTGGAAATTAGATACAAAATGACCAGATGAGAACCAAATCATTTTTGAAATATATTTAATTATGAGAGCCACTGATCAACTTCTATATCTCCTCTCAATGAATTACAAAACAAGAGGCAGGACACACACACACACATATATATAAATACAAATTTGAGACCGATTTTTTGTGACCGATGGGTTATGAAACATCGTCATTTCCCATCAACACTTGCAGATTGTGTTATAAGCAGGTTTTTCCTCCCAATAGAGATGGAGGAAATATACTTGAAACAAAAATGGTCAAGCACCACATTGTTGACACATGTAGTGCAAGATGCAAAGGTTACAGAAAAATAAAGGTATAAATGCTGACTTTCTACGGAAAGCAACATTTTCACTGAACAGTCACCAGTTATTTTTATTTCTGTTAATAGTTGATCACAATTGAGGCAAATAACTGCGACAATATGAAAAGTGACAATATGTTAAAATAAATAGTAATATGCAAGCCGTAGAAAATGGCTATATGTGAGTTTTGAAGGCATCATCAAATTCATTGCTTTCTAGGTATACAAGACCACAAATAATACTATTGTTTTCATCGCCGACCTAATTAAAACTTTAATATTCCTTCTAAGCATATATAACATCCTTATATAACGAATTACATATACTTTTTTTAAAACTCAATTAAAATTACCTTGTTGAGATGAGAGAGAGATCGTTGATGTTTCTGAAGGTGGCCTTTGGTTCTGAAAGAAACCGCACACGAATCGCACCTGAAAGGCCTCTCAAAGAAATGAATATTGACATGAAGCCGGAGCTGAGAGGGCTTGTTGAAGACTTTATTGCAAACACCACACATGCTTCTACCATCCTCTGTGGAACTGATGAATGATACAGAAGGCCCAGAAGCAGGAGGCATGAACTCAGCCTTGCCCTTCCCTTTCGGTGACGGAGGCTTCCCAATCATTGATAGAGCCAGCACTCCGAGAGCAGACTCCTTAGCTCCTGATATATCTCCTCCAATCGTCACGTCATCAGGACAGGCCTGTTTATGCTTTATCCTCGAGTTGTGTGCTGCTCTCTCCGTGAGATATGTTTGCAGGAGGGTCGGGTTCTCTCCAGGCTCAGTGATCCCTCCGCTAAGCAGTGGTGCTTTCTCTGTTGTCGAGCAGATCGTTTTCAGGAGAAGGGCCTGTCCAGCTACTGATGTTATTACTGGTGTCGTTGATGTCTTTGCACCTATAAAGGAGGAAAACGAATTATTAAATTAAACTATCTGATAGACAGTGCCTAGATGCCTATCCAGAAGTATTATAAATAGAATTCATTCTCCCAAATATATGTACTTAATGAAGCCAATTTTTATTTTTTATGGTTTATCAAGATTTGGGTTATTTATGCCGGACTATCTACAGGTTGCCTCCCTTATATAATGCCAACAGCACGGGGTCTGTCACCCATTCAGGTACTTAGGTACTTGCTTTATGCTCCACGTTGCTTAACAACGCCAATATTCAACCTAAAAGGGCCAAATAAATACATAAATAAAAAGTCCGTCACGCAGGAGCTGCATAACTAAGCACTTTCCTCAGACTTTGGGTAGTGTAGACTGCTTTCCAGAACAATTTGCTTAAAATATCCTACATAAATAAAATAAAAACGTGAATAGTTCTCATTGTGTAATGAGTAACTGATCAATTATTAATTTGCATCCAGAGTTATGTTTACACATGGTACCTACTACACTACGTAATAAATACAAAAATCCTCATATTATCGTATTTTGATCTAACGCAGGAACAGGATACAGTCACACTAGTGGTAGAAAGCGCTCCTTGCGGCGGCTTTGTGAACCTACGTCTGCCGGCTTTTCTATTCAAATATATTACAAATTAATCCCCCGCTTTCCGATTGACCGATTCAGCTCATTTTTACAACACTTCTTTCTCATGAGTTACCCACGACGTATACAGCGTTTCGTTACAATATAGCAGAAATTACGACCGGTATGAGTATATTAGGAATTTGGGTCCGGAGTAAACCCCCCCTTCTAATGAACCGATTTAGTTTCTTTTTACAACACATATTTACCTGTAGATTACCACTACGAATACCGAGTTTCGTCGAAATATACCAAAAATCACGGCTGGTAGTGGCGAATTGGTATTGTGAGTCCGGAGTAAACCCCCCTCCTAATGAACCGATTTCGTTTATTTTTACAAAACATATTTACCTGTGGATTAGCACTACGAATACCGAGTTTCGTCGAAGTATACCAAAAATCACGGCTGGTAGTGGCGACTTGGTATCGTGGGTCCTGAGTAAACCCCCCCTTCTAATGAACCTATTTAGTTCATTTTTATATCTCACTTTTCTCTCTATATTAACACTACGAATACCAAGTTTCGTTGAAATATAACAAGTATTACGGCTGACATAGTCAAATAAGTGTTTTGGGTTCGGGGTAAACCCCCCCTTCTGGTGGACCGACTTTGGTGGTTAACGAACTCGTTCAATCGTTTGCTAATTGAATGCTATATACCAAGTTTCGTGACGAAAAAACAAAAACTCTGGCCGCTATCGTGTTAACAGACACATATATATATATATATATATATATATGCATATATATAGATATATATAAATTTTAACGGGGGTCATTTTCGGTGTCTACTAGGTAGGATCGATAAAGATTTGAAGAAATTTTTCAAAAATTCCGTCATGAGTCCAACCTCAATAGCTACTTTCCTTCGGAGGAAAGTGCTAAAAATTAGTAAAATCTTTTTCTACAAATATTAGGGTCAACCATAAACTTATCACATATTGACAGGAGTTAGTTCCTTCTGAACAAATAATGACTCTACCCTTATATATTGGTCAAATATCCGAGAATATATTTGTTCACACTCACACAGAATTACCAATTGAAAAGATCAACCAACAAAACTGATTTTGAGTATGGTGAAAGAGTGAAAACCTTGCTATCACAGCTAAAAAGGATGTCGTCGGAAAACGACCCCTCAGAAGAACTACTTACAAATCTAAATGAGATACATCCACATATTATTTACACAATGTACTTGTACTAAGGACTGAACAACAGTATATGCTCCTGTAACATAACAATCACAAGGATACATACGTCAAGCGTGGCATTTTCAGAACACCAACCACCACTCATAATCATTATTAATTATTATTAAAACGGGTTTCCACATAGAGGGAACTGCACAGAGGCCAAAAGGCCTATTGTGCCACCCTCATAATCATCTATACCAGTTCCATATATCTCACTCAACATAAACTCTCAGCCTTTAGATACATGATATACCAACTATAGAGTACACCCAAAACAAAACTATTCCAAAGAATTATATCCAAGATTTCAAGCAACAACTGCCATTAGACCATAATCAGCAAATATTAACATAATTTACCAACAATAAAAAATCTGTCACACAGAAACAAGAAATAGTGCATTCCTATTATTATTATTTATTTATGCACCGCGTCATAGGCAAATTGCATTTTTTCCAGTACTTTTCAATAGAGGGCAATGTAAATCTGGTTTAATCCATTATTTTTCTTTGAATAGTGGATTCACGTAAATACAAGTTTTAAACATTTTAGCCAAAAACTTTGGCTTGGTATTTACCTAACATTTTGTTTTCGATGTTGTTTTAAATGTTTGATTATTGTGTCAATGTGATAGATTTCATCTCAAAGGTGGGAAATATTAAATGGCAGTCAGTCAGTATATCCTTGATTGTGTGTTCTGAGTTACGCATTTCTCAGCATATTACTTAGCTAATGCCACATTTCTGAAGGATGTGTATCTATCAACCAGATCCCAATCGAATACATATAAAAAAAAACTTACTTTTTTTTAACCAGCTGACTCAATAAATAAAAACGAAAAAATCTGGTAAATATTTGCTTTCACTTATTAGTTTTGAAAGCTAAATAGCTAGTTTCATTGCATGAGAATAAAAATAAATTCTAATATTGGCTTAATAATAATTTGTCTCTTGTACAAACCCTCACTCCTTTTTCATATTCATCCTCACTCACTTATTTTCATTTTATGAATATAATTCTATGAATGCATGGTATGTTTATGGACTGATTTTATCACTATACTTATTCCCCCCTGATTGGGGATAATGTATACCAGGTTTTATTGCAAGGAAGCTAAAACTATGGATGGTAGGTAGAGCAAATTAACAATTATTTTAAAGAGTAAACCTCCATTCCTAATGGCTCAATTTTGCATATATTCATAATAAATCACTCTCATCAGCTATTGTTTAAAAAGGTTTTTGCGTGAAAACGAAAATTATTACTGATAAGTTTGTCTAGTCTGGTGGATTTCAGGTAACTACTTTCACACTTAATGGGTCGATTTTGAATAGTCGGTTATGGGAATGTTGTATGCTGAGATTTCAGGAGTAAAAAATAAAAATTCGGGCAGCCATCCTGTTAATACGCCAGTTAATTAAGCCATCCAAATATGCTAAAAATGATTAAGAGCAATATAAGTACACACCTAGTATTCTCACTGGAGGAGATTTGCTGCTGAGATCAATTGGACGAACCAAATCAGGTGCAGACTCAATGCTCCCCATTGAAGAATCACTGTGATCTTTTGAATCCGATGATATATGTTCTGAACTTCCTCTCCATGAGTCACTCTTATCCAACTTTGTCTCAACCACCTGCAATTTAGGATTACAGTAGAACTTGGATAATTCGAATCCCTAGGGACCGATAAAAAAGTTCGAATTATCCAAAATTCTAATTACAAAAGTTTTTGAAAATAAAGGGGTAAAAAATTGAATTTCATAAATTGATGATGACACACATAAGTAATAAATAATTTATCAAAAAAGTAAAAATAAAAGTCTATTGTTTTGAAAAAAGTCATTTTCATGAGTTTTTTCTTCATTTTTCAGGTAAGTTGATAAAGTGTAAGGAGGAATTCCTTGGCAATTTCAGATTTTTTCCTTATTCCTTTTTCAACTTCTTTAATCACAGCTATTTTCTCTGACAACGTTAAAGTTTTATAACTTCTTGGCTTCGACATCTTAAATCAACAACTCACTGAACTGCACTGAACACCAGAAATTCAAGGCACAAACAATACAACAGATCTAGGCACTGACTGACTTATATCTTAATAGGAAATGATTATCGGAGGGATGGTGGAAGGGAATTCTAGGATAAAACGAAAGGATGGTGTAGTATGTAACTACAACCCCTGGAAGTGTGACCCACCACTTTGCAGAACTCCTAGAGTCCAAGAACTAGACTATGAGACCGCTTCTTGTCTCGGAACCCCTATATCCGTATCTTACTAACCTTCTTACCCGAGGGGAAAATATTTTCACAAGATTTAAGATCGAACACTTCCCATTGGAGGTAAAGACTCGTAAAAAATTCGAATTATCCAAAATTTTATTCGAATTAACCACAATTTTTTTACATTGTTTATGCCCTAAATTCTAGGGACCGAGAGAAATATTCGAATTAACCACGATTTCGAATTATCGAAGTTCAAATTATCCATGTTCCACTGTATATGGAATGTAACAATTCAAAAATTAAACTTCCAGAAAATAATATCAATAAATGCACTACATAGATGTTGTTACTTCGCTTCTTTCTTAACCCATTCAAGACATGGGCCGACATGCCATGTGGACTGACTGTGGGCTGTCATGCCCTGTGGATTGATAGCCGCTTTTGTGACCATTTCTTAGTTTGAGACTGAAAGCCACTGCCTGTGACAGCTTTTTGTGATATTTAGCGATAAATTTTGTAAGCTCTAGTCACTCTTGTATCTGTAAGAGTTCATAAATATTCAGTTTGAGCCTATTGAATGGGGGTTTACACAGCTCGAGTCCCTCTGAAAGGCCAGCAGTTGATGTGTATGATAGTTGATACTTCTTTCTTAAATGTAGTAAATAAAGTCGTAGGGGTTAACTGCATAATATACTTGACAGGAGATACTAAGTTTTTCAAAGTCGAACCATCTAAATTCCAAAGTTTAGGATCACAAACCCAAAATGTATCGTCTTTGTTCTTATCTTTTTCTTGAAGGCCTTCTACACTTTGCCTATTGTGATCTTTATCCTCGGGATAAGGTTCCTGTGTTTTACAGTGTAATAGTTTAGTTAAGAGAGCAATCAATTTGTCCTCTAGAGTAATGTCATCTGGAAGAGCTTCTAACTTTTCTAGGCTAGTGATTAGATGTATGTAGGTTGATTATTGGTATCAAATATCAAGCAGTAAGGAGAACTTTATGCAGAATCCAAAGACCCTGGTTTTATATGAAGTACAAAAAGCCAGTAGGTAACTAAATTTTAAGTAATACTTAGAAAAATGTAATGAGATCCCAAAAAAAACATAAATGTGAAATAGAGGCCTAGTTCCTCCCCCCACAAAGAAACACTCCCTTCCCCAAAAATATCCCCTCCTAAAACCCCCCAAAACGCCTTACCATCCTACACTCCAAAAAAGTAGTATGAGTTAGTGTATTAAGTGCACCATATTTTCAACCAAAAATATTTGCCAATACAAGAGATGATGCAAGAAAGAAATGTCCAAGTTCATTACTTGGAAGACCTCATAGTTACTTACTAAGAACAGTAAAGACACTTCAACTGACCTTTAAAAACAACAATAAAAATACTTATATCCAGTTACTAAAATATCACTTTCCTCAACCAGGTATATTCTTAAACTTGGCAATGTTTAGTTTTCTCTCTAAAGATAATTTCGGCACAAATAAAACATTGCCAAGTTTAAGAATATACCTGGTTGAGGAAAGTGATATTTTAGTAACTGGATACAAGTATTTTTATTGATGTTTTTAAAGGTCAGTTGAAGTGTCTTTACTGTTCTTAGTAAGTAACTATGAGGTCTTCCAAGTAATGAACTTGGACATTTCTTTCTTGCATCATCTCTTGTATTGGCAAATATTTTTGGTTGAAAATATGGTGCACTTAATACACTAACTCATACTACTTTTTTGGAGTGTAGGATGGTAAGGCGTTTTGGGGGGTTTTAGGAGGGGATATTTTTGGGGAAGGGAGTGTTTCTTTGTGGGGGGAGGAACTAGGCCTCTATTTCACATTTATGTTTTTTTTGGGATCTCATTACATTTTTCTAAGTATTACTTAAAATTTAGTTACCTACTGGCTTTTTGTACTTCATATAAAACCAGGGTCTTTGGATTCTGCATAAAGTTCTCCTTACTGCTTGATATTTGATACCAATAATCAACCTACATACATCTAATCACTAGCCTAGAAAAGTTAGAAGCTCTTCCAGATGACATTACTCTAGAGGACAAATTGATTGCTCTCTTAACTAAACTATTACACTGTAAAACACAGGAACCTTATCCCGAGGATAAAGATCACAATAGGCAAAGTGTAGAAGGCCTTCAAGAAAAAGATAAGAACAAAGACGATACATTTTGGGTTTGTGATCCTAAACTTTGGAATTTAGATGGTTCGACTTTGAAAAACTTAGTATCTCCTGTCAAGTATATTATGCAGTTAACCCCTACGACTTTATTTACTACATTTAAGAAAGAAGTCACAACTGTTGTTGTTAAGATGCGTCGAAATGTTTCTTAAAACATCAAATATAGGTTCTCCTTACCAAGACGATTCATTTGATACCCCACATGATGGGTTTCAGAAGGAATGATAGCTTTCCGATGGAACAAAAAGTACAAAACGTCATAGGTAATATGACACTCCTGTATCAAGACCTACCTGCGTGCCAAGTTTGGTCAAAAAGGTCAAACGGTGTGAATTTGTATAAGGAAAAAACATACTGACAGACTGCTGAAAGACCTTTTTTACCTAGCCTAGTGCATTCCCCGGACCAAGGCCTACCTGTGTGCCAAGTTTGGTCAAAATCGGTCAAACGGAGTGAATTTGTGTAAGGAACAAACATGCAGACAAACAGCTGATAAACGATTTTGACCTAGCCTATGACACTACCCGGATAAAGACCTACCTATGTACCATGTTTGGTCAAAATCTGTCAAATCGTGTGGATTTGTAAAAAGGAATAAACAGTTAGGCAAACAGCTGATAGACGATTTTGAACTAGCCTATGACACCCCCCGGATCAAGACCGACATGTGTGTCAAATTTTATCAAAATCGGCCAAACTGTGTGTATTTGTATAAGGAACAAACAGACAGCTGATAGACAATTTAACCTAGCCTATGATTCTCCCCGCATCAAAACCCATCTGTGTCCCAAGTTTAGTCAAAATCGGTCAAACGGTACGGATTTGTATAAGGAACAAACATATAAACAGCTGGTATAAGATTTTGACCGAGACTATATGCGTCTAATAGTTTCTTACATCATATATAGGTTCTCCATACCGAGACGATTCATTTGATACCCCACATCATGGGTTTCGGACGGAATGACGGGTTCCCGAAGGAAGTACAAAACTGGCACGCCCCCGCCCCAGAAGCGGAGTCAAACAACTTTTCAGGACTTCTCGATTTTTTCCTTTAATAACACCTCCATATCTATCATCATGCAAAATTTCAAGTCTCTAGCATCATGGGAAGTGCCTAATAATTTTGATGAGTCAGTGAGTGAGTGAGTCCTATAAATCCCGTTTTTCGATCGCTTATATCTCAGAAACTATTCAATGTAGAATTATGAAAATTTCCAGTTTTATTCACATCTAGTAGTATAATACCTGCGTAAAATTTCATAACTTTATCTTTACCTGGTTGAAAGTTATGAGAGAGTAAAAATCGGCTCTAAGACCTCCTGTAATATACACACAGTGTGCTTAGGCCGGAACTTAGCCTGGCGCATTACCGTGCGCCTAGATTATGTTCTGTAGATATTAAGTAAGATATCATTTAAAAAATAAAAAGGAGGTTAAAGTGTGAGTACTTAACACTCCATGCCAAAGGTCGTGGGTTCGATTCCCACTATGGAGTGGTGGCTTTTCTTTAGAAAAAAGAAAAGGCATCAGCCCTACCCGACTAGAAAAGGGTGGTAACCTATAGATAACCCGTCCCAAAATTCTTAGCTAATAATAATGGAGGTTAAAAATTTAAATAAATAAAAATATAAAAAAAGGTTTTCAAGCCTGCCTTTGACTGGTCCAAAGCCCAGAATGAGAAAATGGTAACAGAAAACTTTTTAAAGAAAGAAATAACAAAAACATATAAGGAGAAATGAGAAGAAATGATCAGTGGAGGCTCAGCTATTTTTATGCCAGCCTGTGGAACCAGCAGGGTGAAACAGGCTCTGCTACACAGGAATCAAACCCATGCGGGTAGCAGTTTTGTAAGGGTTAATATTCTATACTTACTTAAGTCCATGTATCAAAAAATATAATTGTAGGTTTCCAACTACATAACATGAAAATATTATAACAACTTTATTATAGAAACAGTAGCAGGTTTAAACTGTTCTTACAGTTTAAAACAGTATGTCACAATGGAATAGTGAACCAATGAGAATTTAATTCAGGAACAATGAATATTTGGTTAGAATAAAATAAGATTCGTATTTAAGATTTTCGTTATTCGGAAGGTCAAATAATAAAAACTTCCAAAAAAAAGTTACAAATATAAAACTTACAGCCTCAACCTGAGGAGGATAACCTTCCACCAGTACGCCCACGTCTAGACGCCCCTGAAGAGGCACCAAAAAGGTGTGAAACATGTAGGGACGCAATAAAGTTGGTGAAACTGAGTGGTGAAGTTTTTATTATTTGACCTTCCGCCTAGCATGAAAATAAGAAGATTAAGAAAAGGTCAGGTGAATAATAATTATAAAATAAGATTAAAAAAAAAAAAAGTAAAAAGTACTGAAATTGGCTCATGCAGGATGGTTAAATTTAAGACCTTGTTGTTGAACCCACTCTGTACCCTAAAAATTACAATAACAGTGTCTGGCTTTAAATAAATATGATGCTGTCTAAAGCTTAGGCTCCTTTGGACAAAAGAACTCTTCATGCTGTGACATGAAGCCAGGTGATGTAATAGGCAAAGCACAGAAGCATGAAAAGGGGGATTCTGGGTTGTAAACAGCCAGGCAAGTTAATTTTTCTAAAAAGAAAGATCTGAAAGTTTTATCCATCTTGCATCATGGAAACTGCTTCAAATTAAATGCTTGCTGAATCATGTTTTTTATTGTTGCATTGAGGTAGCAATTTACAAATTTAAGAATGATGGGATGCAGCAAGTAGAGAAAGAAGAGTACCTGTGTTGAGGAAAGTGTATAAGGGTAGGTGTGAGGTCTTGAAGTCGCAGGAACCAGCCCTGCCTTCACATACTGCCGATGTGCAGTTTCAAGGGTCACTTCGGAAAGTGAAAGGAGAGACTTAGCCACTTCTCTCTCGGTCCGACAGTCGTCTCCTGGAAAAAATTAATTTGAAATGTGTATTGGTATGACATAAGAAAATAAATGCTTATAAATAACCCAAGATAGCTGTTATAACTATAAACAACAATGATAATACAATTAAAACAATGATTGTAAATTTTCAAGATTTTTAGCTAAGACCATTTTTCTCAGAGATATTAGCCCTTTCCTTACTGTAACTGCTGTAGAAGTCAAGCACGCCTTGCCCCTGTAATGTTGGACTCGACTAGCAGTCGAGAGGCACCGGGCTCCCAGTACAATGGAATTATATAGCAGTCCGACCCTCCTTGCTCCCTACGGCTGACTTTTCCAAGAGTACGACCTTGGGGCTATTAAGCAAGGACTGAGGGCAGCTTTAGTTATTTCTTTCCCCACTAGTTGTTGGGAAATAATTAACTCTTTGTGATAAGGGAGCTAGAGATTAGGGATACCTGGGTCGGGCTCACTGGGTGTCCCTACAGCTTTGACAAATATACCTGTTATTGTCCCTACTTTGAGAAAAGTATTCTTTCTTTTTTAATAAAAATATATCATAAAAAAATGTAATCTTCTTATTAAAAAAGTTTATTTTACATTACATAACTCAACCTAAATATTCAAAGCTAAAAAGAAAAAGTAAATAAATAATAAAATAAAGCTTTTCTACAATTTGAAATTTTAACCAAGGAAGTTATATGAATGGGTTCATGCAGGTAGAGTGGAGTGGGAGAATAGTGTCGTAACTGGGGCCCTGGCAGGTAGAGAGATTACCGTTCTGCAGGGTCAGCAGCCCCTATCACCTGGTAAGGGTTAAACATTTTGAACCATCCCACTCTTATAATCATTTACAATGATTATACAGAAAAACTGGGGGGGGGGGGAGGGGGAGTATAGCTCAGAGTAGAACACTTGACTCATGAACTGGAAGACCAGAATTTGATACTCGAGTGCACACTGAAAAAGTATATCTTCTAGTATCCTGGTTTCAAGGCCAACCTTCAATGGGTAACCAGCAAAGGGGAATATCAGGTGGCAGGAGCAGAATACTTACTCAATTATCTGAATATGGTCATGAATGAGATATCTCGACACTATATCCTCTCTTCTGGGCCCTCCAGGACTGATTTTTTTTTTTTTTTTTTTTTGTTTGATAAATAAGACATTCCCAAATATAAAAAAAATATTAACAGGAAGAGCAGTAAGTTTTTAAGTGCCTCAAATATTTTTTCTTACTCAATTACTGACTGGGCAGCCTATTTCTAATGAAGTGCTTCACCATATCAAACTAGCAAATACACTTCAAAACCAGAATTTCTCTTGTGGTTATAATACACTTTTAATGACATATTATTTTACCTTCATCATCTTCAGAATCTTCATCATCTTCATCTTCATCCTCCTCATCTTCTGTCTCTTCCTCAGATTCTTCACCAGCAGTTCTTGCCCCTTCATCCTAAATTAAAAAAAAAAAAAATAAATAATAAGATCATTTAAGCTATATGGAGAAACAAAAAACAAAATTTATAAATTAATTAAATTTTGAATGTTTACATTAAAAAAAATTATAATTTATTTTACAATAAGTATGATAAATTACTAAGAAACTGCAAGATTACATCAACATGACATTAACTAAGGAACTTTTGAATGTGCAAGAGTTTTATGAGAACAACTTTTAGCACGTTTCCTTCTCACCTCCTTAGGGAAAAACCTGGTTTTGAGGTTGACCTCATGATGCAATCCGGAAGAGCCTAATTTTACGGTTGAAACCAACAGACAACAAAAACAACGGTTGTTCAATTTTGTACGGGTATTTACATATCGTCACTCAAATTTCACAACCGCGTAAGTCAATTTTCCTAACTTTTTAGGAGAGCAATAAAACTGTAATGATCTGTAACTTGGAAAAATGCAATTTGCCAAAGATGCAATGCATAAAACCAATAATAATAATAATAACTTGCAACTTATGAGGATTTCCGACTTAAGACATGTTTTCGGTAACATTTAAATGAAAAACCTTGTCTGAATGGCCAAAAATAGATGAGAGAGAGATGCGGAAGTAATAGTCAATTTTAGTGCGTTCTATTGCTTTTTTTTAAAAAAAATCTGTTACCATCATGTCCGGGAGATAATAAGGATTCTAAAGACACCAATAACGCAATTTCGCTAAAAATTGACTTACACGGTTGTGAAATTTGAAAGACGATATACGTAACCCCAGTTAAATTTTGGGCAGCTGAATTTAAACGTGGCCTCAGGAGCTTGGGAGACGATGAACATTCGGGACGTCCAAAAACTCCAACTACTGACGAAAACATTGCCAAAGTTCACCAAATGGTGCTAGACGACTGCCAAATTAAAGTGAGAGGGACAGCAGAGGTTATGAACATGCCAAAAGAACGTGTTTGTTACATATTAAATCAACATTTTCACGTTAGACCAAAAATGTGTTCGAATGAACATTTCCAACGCTCTGTTGGCACAGTTTAGGTGCAATATCCAAGTTTTGGTGCCTATTAATTACTGTAGATGAAACTTGTATACACCATTATTCACCTGACACAAAAATACAGTCCAAACTGTGGACTGCAAATGGGGAACGGCTCCAAAAAAATCAAAAACTGTTTTCTCGGCTAGTAAAGTGATGGCGCCCATTTTTTGGGATAGTCATGGGGTTATTTTAAATCATTACAGGAGCATACTACGCATCATTACATGACAAGCTGAAGGCTGAACTTGCGGAAAAATGGCCACACTTGCCATCCTGTTCCACTAACACTTCAGCACTTGCCATGGGGAAAATCTACGCATTACGGTTTGAACCTCTTGGCCGTGTTACACGCACCAGATCAAGCCCTAAACAACTTCTTTTTGATCCATCTAAAAATTGTGCTCGGAGGACAGAGATTTTCGTCGAATGAAGAGGCAATCACCTTTGTGAACAATTATTTAGCAGAGAAAAATGCCGACTACTGTTTTGGATGGGTTACAGAGATGAGAGGATCATAGGGAGAAGTGTCTAGAGTTGTAAGTAGACTGTTGAAAAATAAAAATAAAAAAATTCAGAAAAAATATCTTCTTCCTCGTCTCCCGGCTTCTTCCAGCGGTGCTTCTTCTATGGCCGTTATATTTCGCCCATCTCCTAATGGGCTTCATCAGACGTCGTTGGGTTATCTTGAGGTGTGCAGGAGCTATACCTGGCTCGCGCTCCTGCCGGCTTTTTATCCCTGTTCCGCCATTTTTTACGCTCCCTAGGCGGACCAATCAGCTGTCTTCCTGGTTCATTGGTCTCACTGGTCCGCCGTTCGGGGCGCTTTCTATCGTCTGATTGGAGAAGTTTCAGAACCAGCCCGTAGACTGTAGGTAGCGCTAGACCATCTTCGCCGTTCATCGCTACACCCTTATACCTCGAGATCTCCATAGCCTCCCTGAGCAGCCTCCTCTCCAGTACATCTTCCTTCGCCTGCGTCCTGGCCTTGCGACAGCAGAAGTTTTCGTGCGTCTCAGACGGTAATCTGCACAGTGCTGCCCAATACTTGTGGCCACCTTCTTCCCGGTCTGCCCGACATATACTGTCCCGCAATCGCATGGAAGAAGGTAAACACCCTTATCCTGCAGCCACTGCATGTCCTTTGCTGAACCCAGCCAGTCGCTCATCTTGTCCAGAGGCTTGTAAGCTACTTCCACTCCGAGTCCCACAAACATCCTGCCAATCTTTTCGCTGACACCTCGCACGTAAGGCAATGTTGCCTTCATTTCCACAGCCCTCTCCGGCTTTGTGCCTCCACCTTGTCGCTGCTGTCTCAGGACTCTGTTCATAGTCCGAGAGATTTCCTTAGATCCGTACCCGTTCCTAAGGAAATCCTCCTTGAGGTGAGCCAGTTCCGCGTCTAGGTAGGTCTTACTACTGCACAGCCTAAGGGCTCTCAGTGTCAGGGTCTTAATAAATCCATTCTTCTGGGCAGGATGGTGGTGAGAATCGGCATACAAGTATCTCCCTGTAGCCGTGCCCTCTAGCTAGCCAGGCATAGCTCCTGCCCACCTCAAGATAACCCAACGACGTCTGATGAAGCCCATTAGGAGATGGGCGAAATATAACGGCCAAAGAAGAAGCACCGCTGGAGAAAGAAGCCGGGAGACGAGGAAGATGATGCCCCAGCGAAGAAGCCTAAAGGAGAACAAAAAAATATCTTGTATTTTTCTTAGGTCGGAAACTTTTAGACCACCCTTGTACTGGGTCAAATATATACTGATTTTAAGGAAATTTGGTATGAATATACTTTGTATGATTTGAAAGACAAAGTTTGGAAGAATCCATCCACCAAAACATGGTTTTCTCAAAATCGTAATGCTCGTGTTTTTGTGTTAGTTTGCTTCCAGGTACACATCATATTGTAATAAGTAATTGGATGTGGGGAATCTAATAAAACCATTACCAATCTCATATCTGTTATCAAGGCAAATGGAAAAAAATAGATTTTCTCAGGATTTTCGGATATATTTTTATATATCTTGAAACCAGTTGGGAAATTGTAGTAAATGTCAAGCATCTATTCGAAAGCTTATCCAACAAATCCAAATATGGTTCTTACGTGACTTTTCATAGAGCGATCTCATTCAGAAAAATTGGTGCTTAAATAGAATAATTTCTGCTAAGAAGACGGCTTATCTTACTTTGCTTTGAGAATTCATTTTACACGTGTTTAAACTTTTAACGAAAAGATTAAAACAAAACATAAACTGTTTTTATTCTAATCTTTCCAAATGAATCTAGGAATAAGGTCAGAAACACGCTAAGATGATGTAGTTTCTGTGAGATCGACTTTTTTCTAATTAATCTACTCATAGTTTACACAAATTTTGGAGAATTAAGGAAACATTAATGGTTTTATCTACTTACCATATTTTGACAATTTTCATCTTCAAGTGAATCATCGCAACTTACAGGAGAAATCCCAAGCTCTACACATTTCTTATAATGTGCTTTTGACTTCATATGCTTGGTCAAGTTGCCTTTTGTCTTAAAGCTATAATAAAATAAGAACTTTATGAATTCTGATGAACAATGCATTACGGTAAATAATTGACAATTATAAAATTTTAGATTTCAAGGAGGTCACCACCAGAAATATATTCAAAACTTCAATTTTCTTACCAATTTTGAGATTTTTAACATTTGCTTGATTAGAAAGAGCAATAATATGTACTATTTAATGTTAATGTCCATTTATAAATAACTGATTTTTAATGATCATATACAGGCCTATCTACCCTTTTCCTGTTTTCAAAATAAAAGCCACCGCCCTAATGGGAACTCTAGCTACGGATTGTTCACTCTTTAACACACATGTCCATTGGTTATCCTCAATTGTTTCATGGGCATATATAAGGGGGGGCTGCAGCCCCCCCCCCCCCCCCCCCCCGAAATATTGCTTTGATCGGTAAAAATTTCATAAAACCCTTAAAAACAAATTAAATAAGATCATTTAGTTCATAAAACATATTCTATTTTGGGTGTAATCGTGTTTAAGTCGGCTAAAACTCTTCCAAGATCTAAATTGTTAGTATTCTATACACCGGAAATGGTCTCAGCCCCCCCACCCCCGAAATTTTCCTAGCACCCTCCGAAATTATTTTCTATATACACCCATGATTTGTTTTATGCATATTCTATTGATGAACAGTTATCCATGGAAACGATATTCTCTTCATTTTTTCATATTTTTGTTTTACTAAGTATAAAGATTTAATTTAAGTACATTCCAGCGTCTAAGTTGTTAAACAGTAACATTAAACGTCAGTGAATAGAACTTGTTGTTAGTTAGGAGCATACCTGACTAATTGCGGCGTCTTGGAGACTTGGTGATTATGAAATCTTCCTGGCAAAGATATGAATTTTTTCCATTCATAATTTATTTTCTGAGGAGTATTTAAATATTTTACATTTGGTGTTATAACATTGTTTGGACTTTTTTTGTTTTTTATTTATTTATTTCATTTTTTAGGCATATCAATGTCTGAGTGTATTAGTAATATGCTATCTACTGGCTAGCATTTTTTTTAAATAACCATTGTGAAACCATTACTGAGGCAGCACACTGCAGGCAGATTTAAACCCACTTGAATTTAATAAGTCTGGATCCAAAAAATATAACTCAAAGAATTTAATCTATTGACATGTTAAGGATTATCCACAGGAATTTCCGAGGTATAAATTATTTCCACTATAATTTCCATTTGATCCTCACCTCAGCCATCTTTATTTATTAGGTAATTAAATTTTATCACGTGACGTTTCGGCCTCAGGGCCATCCTCATAAAACTTCATTCATATGTTCACATATTATTAACCCTATTTCAACAAGGGCTTGTCATCAATTGTAATCTTGAAGCTGCTAACCATTACATTTTAGTTACATTTGACTTAGCACCATTTGACTTAGTTTGTCACATCTTCTAAAACTAAAAAACTTCACATTTTTCTAACATTTAAGCTACAACAGACCATGTGGCCACAACATTCCACCTATTGCTAAAGGTTAGCAGCTTCAAAATTACAATTGATGACAAGCCCTTGTTGAAATAGGGTTAATAATATGTGAACATATGAATGAAGTTTTATGAGGATGGCCCTGAGGCCGAAACGTCATGTGATCAAATTTAATTACCTAATAAATAAAGATGGCTGAGGTGAGGATCAAATGCAAATTATAGTGAAAAGAATTTAATCTAATTACACAATTAATTTCTAATATTTTGGACATACAATAACATTTTTAAAAATTGTGAAAATCACTTTCTCTCTACATGCTTAAAACTGTGAATATCACATTAAATCATTTTACAAGAGCTATCCAATGTTTATAATATTTCCTTACCTAAAAGCACAATGTTTGCAGGTGTAGGGCCTGAGATCTGTGTGTGTTCGGATATGCTTTTTTAGCATAGATGGTTTCTTGCATCTTATCCCACATTCCTCACAGACATAACGACCTCTCCCTGCAACAATTTCAAATTCAGATGAAGCACCCAATTTTTTTAACTTTTAAATATTCTTTCTCTTTTTTTTTTAATATTATATAAATTGTATGTATTTATTTTGCATAGCTCCTCATAATTTCCAAAATATTTGAGAAACTCCTTTACAAAAGTCTCCTAGCCATAATGTAATCTCTTATCACTAGTTTGGTTTCTATTCCCAACAATTTACTGCCTAAAAAGCATTCCAAATCGTTTATGCCATATCGTCCACACTTGAACGTAAAGATTTATGTTTAGGAGTTTTCCTTAGATCAAGTGTCTCACCTTGTAATCTTACAAACACCATCTTATACCATAAACCTCATGCATATTGTTTACTAGCTGACTACCCGTGCTTCACCACGGCCGATAAGTAGTATTTACATTGCGTTAAATAAGGTATGATCAAAATTAACGCTGCTACATAGTTTTGTACAGCTTATTAATGCACGGACTTTAAAGTTACCCAGGAAACACCATGTGGAAGTAACTATGCTTGTTTCCGATGGGGAGTAAATAAACAAAAATACAACAATCACTTAAAAAGTTAGGTAAACAGAGACAAATACACATTGAAAAGAATAAAACTAACAACTTTTAAGTTTTAAGCACTTATCTCTTTGATTGGCATCGCCACACCGAACATTACAACAGAATCTTTTTTGTAGAGAATTTAGTAACCTTTCGAATAGCCGCCTTCCACTTACTACAATTTCCCAACCGTTTTCGAGATATTTTAGAAAATATACTGAGATCCGAAAACTTTGTATCACCATCAATACAATTTTTTTTCCATATACCTAAGTTTAAGTATATTAGATTAGATAAATGTCAAATACCTGGTACAAGTTTCAAGTGAACCAATCATCGTTTCTGAATACCCAAACAGAAAATTAGTTTGGAAAAGTATTTCTATCAATTTTTCTCGTAAACGATTACAGAAATCGCTTTAAAAATGGTTTCATTTTTTTCGTATGTTAAGGAGCCTATATAACGAGTACCTGCAAGCATATGGACTTGAAAAAGTAAGCATTCCGATTTGTTCGCACAGATTTTGCTCCAAAAACCATGTCCCAGTGAATGGATTCAGCAGGTTATTGAACTTTCAAATGAGAAGAAAGATTTTTGTACCGAATGTCATCAAAATCGGACCATTTTTGAGCTGATGATGAACTTCTTAATAATTCAAACCCCCCTAAAAGTACTTAAACATTTGAGTATCAAAAAAACCTTTCTTAGTGAGTGTTTCCATTCTAAACGGATTGTCTGTGCAAAATTTCAAATTTTTGTGTCGGGATATTATTACCTCAGATGGAACATCACCGTAAAGGGCGTAAACTCTATGAGGGACAAAATCACAGTTTATTTGTAGTAATTCAAGGTTTGCCATGGTAGTTGAAATTAACCTCAATTTAAAATAACACTATGAAATAGATACAGTACGGTAATAGCTGTTCTGTTACCGTCCTAGCAATGCATGCTGCTTAGGCATGCATGCTCTCACCAACTAAAACTTTAAACCCCTCTAAAAATACTTAAAAATTCTACTATCAAAAAATCCTTTCTTAGCGAGTGTCTACGTTTTTTACGTGTTGAGTGGTTTGGGTTGGGCGATGATAGGTCAGTGAGTGAGTGAGTGGTATTTGACAAATATATAGTAGATTACATATAAGTTGTCTATAAATTGCAAATGTGTAACTATGTAAGTGCTAAACTTCATTATTTATTTTATATGTATTACTTATTTTATATAATAGGCATGGGCGTATATAAGGGGGGGCTGAAGGACCCCCCTTAAAAATGAATTTTGATTTCATCGGTAAAAATGTTTCAACCTTAAAAATAAATTAAATAAAATCACTTAGTTCAGAAAAATATTCTTTTTGTTGGTGTAATAGTGTTTTAGTTAGCTAACTATTCCAAGTTCTAGATTGCTAGTGTTTCATACCCCGGATATGCTCCCAGCCCCCACCCCAAAATTCTCTCAGCCCCTCCCCTGAAATTCTCTCAGACCCCACGCGAAATTATTTCCTATATACGCCCATGATTATAGGGGATGCAATGATGGTTGTCTTCTAACCTCCTGTTATAGTTATATGATTTAATTTTGTACTATTCATATTTTGAACACAGTACAGGCTGTAAATTTCAATGTATATATATATATATATATATATATATATATATATATATATATTAAATAATTCTTTGAGGCACAATCGACAGTCACAATTAAGGTTTATAAAGAACAAAAAAACACAAAATGCATAAAAAATGGTTAGCTGTTTTTAAGAGACGAAGAAAACTACAGGTATTTAGAAGTGTCTATATTCTAATGTTTCCATTTGTTTAAGGAACAGGATTCTTCCAAAATCAAAGTTATTTCACACTACATATTGCATGAACGCCAAGCTCCCAACTACTGTCACCCTCTTCCTTCACTTATAATTCGATTATTCAAAAAATAAATCAACAAACATACTAAAGCACTGATAAAGGGAAAATACAAAGATAATTTAAGAAGTAAAGATAGATGTCTGAGTAACGCATCTGAGGAATCTGGCTAAGAAACTAGATATTTTGAAGTAATTTTAATGCGCAAATTTTGCTCATTGGCTGCCTTTTTCAGCTAAAAATAGTACCAAATATAAAATGAAGACTAACAAAGTTAAAAGTAAAAGTTATAAACTATATAACAAAGTAAACAGAAGTAACTGAGTAACAGAGAAAACTGGAAATAGGCATTCCATTAATAATTTAAAAAAAAATGTTACCTACCATAATAAAATGAGGGAATAGAGGAATATTTTTATACACTCGTGGATATCACCAATTAAATGTATAAATTTCCCTTGGTATGTTAGGATATTTATTCAGGAAAGAGGAAGACAAGAGTGTCCTCGTGGTGTAAGGGGACAACAGCACAAGGGCAAAAAGATGAAAGGAAATGGGGAAAACCGAGGAGGCCCAAAAGGTTCCGATGGACAAACTAAATTTACATGAGCAGACACAAGGAGGTCTTAGGGAGAGACAAGGCAAAATACACGAAATTCTAAATTGTCATACCTGTTGGCGGAGACCGTCATCACTGGCATCGGTCTCCAACAGGTATGACAACAGTATATTCACTGGCGGGCCTAACCCCTTAGGAAATTCTAAATTGGGGTTCACAGGAAACTGGCCCAAGTTTTTATTGTTTGAGCTTTAGGAAAATGAATATAGAGAGGAAATGTCTTGTTTGATCCTTTTGCAATATATATGGAGTTTAGCAAATATAGTCTTTAGTGCCTACTTTATTGACACTAGCACATATCTAAGATATTTTTGATTGTTTTGATCTAGCATCACAACAACAAACAAAGATCATCGAAATCAAAGCTGGGCACTGCAGTCTCCACTCCATATTTTAAGAAGAGAAACCATTGTTTTATCAAATAATGACGATTTTCTAGCTTAGATACAAATAGATTTATTCTTTTTATCAAGTATTTGTTCTTAATCTTCTATTAAGACAGCTGATTGTATGACTAACTATTTAAGAAGTACAAGACATCTACCTCTTCCTCTGATGTATATGTAATCTTCATTTGATTCAAAACCTCCCTCACACACCTTCACTCTTTTTGAGCAACCATCAGGACTAGAACTCTTCTGAAAAAAAAAAAAAATCACAATGGTAAGGAAATTTATTATTGAAGTTAATATAAAATAAGAAAAAATGTTGAAGAAAGCTTCATGAACGTAATTGTGAAAAAATACACCACAGTTCAAAATTTCCAAAACACAATGTCAATCGAGTCATCAAGTTCAATTTATTTATTTCAATTTTAACGTCCATTATTACTAACTGAGAATTTTGAGACAGGTTCTCTATAGGTTACCACCCTTTTCTAGCCAGGATAGAGCTGATGCCTTTTCCTTTTTCTGAAGAAAACCCACCACCCCATTGTGGGAATTGAACCCACGACCTTTGGCATGGAGTGTTAAGTACTCACGCCTTAACACTCATGGCCACCGGGCCTCCTCAAATTCAATTAAAACATTGATTTCCTGTGCCAAATGTTATAATTATGCAGTTCATTTTGTGGATATCATGCAGAAGGCTTTCTTCCACATTAGCGACAAAAAATACCAAATGACAGATGAAAAATTGGACATTCTACATAATATTAGCACATTCCGAAGGACCGTAGCTATTGTGGTTGCATTCATGACAGGAATTTTGAAACGTTTCTTCAAATCTTCAACAATACTAATCTACGGCGCTAATGGCCAAGATTTATGTCGATGCGCCGTAAAAAAAAAAAAAAAAAAAAAAAAAAAAAAATACTAATCTACTAAGCAACAAAAAATTACTCCGGTTAAAATTTATATTTATATCCATATATAAAATTATTAACTTCAAATCAGCGTCACATTCTTTCGGCATCGAGACTTCACTCAAAAAATCATATTTTTTACCCATTCAACAAATTTTTCTTAACATAAACACTCTTGGATATCATTTTTGATTAGTTAAGGACGAATTTTAGCCCATAAAATTACCCCTTAAGAGCACAAAAAAACCCCAACAAAAACAACTATATACTTCAGAAGAGGGGAAGTACGTTTTTAATAATAAGTAAAGTTAATCTACCTCTTCAGAATCACTTTTAGAATTCTGTTGGTCTTTTTTGTGATGATATGATGAATGGGTCATGAGGTCTTCCCTATTCCTATTAGCTGTAGTGTAAATGGTAGTTCTATTTCTTGAATCATATATACTCAATGCCTTCCTAGGATCGAGTCCAAGAGGGTGAGGATTCGAGTCAGAGCAAATCTGAAAAATATTTCAAAAATTAGGATTATAGTACAACTAAGATAAGCAATTTTCAGCAAGTAACTATTGTGAGATTCAAGGCCATGAATATTAAATTTTTATGGAAATATTATCTCTACTAGTATCCCTGAATTTCTAACCAGCTGTGTGATTTTTCCAATATCATTGTGTTTGTGGCAAAGTTTACATCGGACAGACTGGTACTGGTGTAAGGCATCTGTGGTAGCTAGACAAATATTATTTGACTAAGCTAAAACACTCTCAATTGACTTTCAATATAAGTTCAATTTTAAACTAATCTGTTATAATTAAAATTAATTGTTTGCATTGCTTCTATGGCTGTAATAAAAAAGGAAAATAAAGTTAATAAAGGTTAATAGAATTTCGATGAAACCAAATAGTTCTACAAAAATGTCTAAGGAAATTTCTCATTGAATATTTTTTATCATTTGTTGGAAAATTAATTATTTTCAAAGATTCAGTTCTTTTCATATTTTAAGTGTTTCCATGTAATACTTATGAAATATTTTATTTTATTAATTTAAATGTGTATGTCCATTATAATTAAATCAGAATTTTAGGACGGGTTATCTATAGGTTCCACCCTTTTCTATCCAGGATATGGGTTGATGCCTTTCCTTTTTTCTAAAGAAAAGACAACACCCCTAATGGGAATCGAACCCACGACCCTTGACACAGAATGCTAAGTGCCCACACCTAACACATGTGGCCACCGGGTCTCCATATTTTATTTTATAATTATTGGAAAGTGAACTTATTAAACCCACTTATTCACTTATCAGACGGAAGATAAACATATAAAATAGGATAATAAATAGAAATGATGGTGACGAGGCCCGGATAGAGGAAGATTCCCTTCCTTACTGTGGCTGTAAAGTATTCCTAATTTTACCTCCTGGTGAGGCACTAAAAGTTTGAAACTAGCAGAGCTTAAGTAATAAATCATTTTACTAATTCACATATTTTATTTCTTGACCTTCTTCTTGATAATTGAGTAAGTTGATTTTATTTTGATAACAATTTTTTCACCTGACAATTATGGTGTCGGAGGGAAATACAAGAAACTGAAAAATCCTTTTGATCTGAGTTTAGTTTAGATCGGATCTTTTGAGGACAAATTGCTCTTTACAATTTTGTCATATCCCTGATGATTGACAGTGGGACGACAGATCCAAGACATCCAAAAATTCAATTTAACCTGTCATTCGGTTTGAAAAAGATCTTTTGAGAACGATTACCATTCCCAATGTCGCATTAGCCCTCATGATCAAGTCATAACATTGCCACCAAAATAACATAGTATTTTATATACAAATATTCATTAATGGAACCCTTGACAAATTCAAAACAGTATCTAACATCATTAATAACCATGGTGAACAATCTTTACAGATACTTTCTATTTAATATTAGTCACTTTTCATTAAAAGTTTTTTCAATGCATTTTTTTATGGTCGTATTAAGAAAGATTAACTGAGATAATCAGCAAAAGAAGATTCAAAAGTGAAGAGCTTAACTAATGTTAAATAATAATTTATATGAAAGCCCTACACAATATTGGGCTATGAATTAGCATACCTTCCAATTGGAATACATTGAAACTTTGTAGTTGTCTGGAAGAAGAGAGACATAAATAGGCTGAGGTTTGTTGAGGGTGCAGAAGAAGGTCCGAGTGGAGCACTTGAGTCCAAGGTAAGTGTAAGCATGACCGTTGAGGTAAAGTTGACCATAGGACTTCCTCGGTCTGGGTGTTTCTGGGCTGACCAGTGTCAGTTGTGGTGTGGTGGGGTGCCTCTTAGGAGTATAGGTACCAGGTTTTAGGGGCAGTGAAGTGGGGCGCAGAAACTTCTTCTCTCCTACTTCTATAGGCTGCGATACGACCTGGAATAAATTTTTGTCAATGTACCAAATCGGATAGTGCAAACCACCTAAAAACACCAAACAATGTGCCAAACTAGAATGTGGGCACATATGAATGCATTCAATTAAACGTACAAATCAGCAGAATAAAATGCAACAACAAATCAATTAAATAAAAAAATTAACACCCACGTACGCCTAAACCATATTTTTGGGGCGAGTTAACTGTAGCTTGTATTTCTAGCCACACTAGGACTGATTTCTTTCAGTAAAAGAAAAGTCAGCACCACTTGTAGGAATCCAAAGAGAAAATCGCTTACATTTCGAAGCTCCTCAAATATATCACACTTGTATTTCTAAAGTGACACAAATCAAAATAAAATTCACCTGAACAAGTGTCACTCGCGCCTATGTAGGAGGCATAGCATTGAGACAGAAAGCGTGACACAAGTGTCCTCTGGTGTACAAGTTCTGAAGCTAGGTACATACAGTTATGGCGGTTGATAAAGAGATATTTACCATGTCTTTCATAGTCATAACTGAAAAGCACTGATTTTTGAGTTGTAACTTTAGAAATACCAGTGCAATATTTTTACAACCATATAAATTATTTGAGAAGGTTCACAGCATAGATTTTCTCTATGAGCAAAGTCCCTTTAAAATATGTACCTAATATAATCCATTTTAATTCATTATTCAATATAAATGTATTCATGTAAATATGATTATTTTTTTTTAAAAAAAACCTTTGACCATCATTACATCATAAGCAAATATCTCAGTACCTAAAAAATATATTATTTAGCACATTGAGAAATAATTAGTTGCTGCTACTTTGAACCAACAAAAATAGTCCTTGTTTTAGAGTTAATATGTGTCAAACACGAATGTTAACAGTATGATGTTGTTAAGAGTAGACTACATTTAATAAGTCAAATTTTACATTTAAATATTGTCTCTCTTGTAAGTCAGTAGGTATCACTTTATGTTACGCTTCAAAGATTTGTTCACTTAAATTGTAAAGTATTTTTTCTTAGAATTATTTGTTACAGAAAACTAAGTTTATGTGTTAAAACAAAAATAAAAATCTTACTGTTGTTTTAGGTTCCCTGGTGGCTGATGGAGCTTTTGATTCATCAAAGCTTCTTTTTTCTTCACTGTCTACTTGGATAGTAGGAGTAACTACTTTTGGAGCTGCGTCAGGAGATTTGTTCCTCTTTGTGCTTGTTACTATCACAGAAGGTTTTTCTGTCTTTTTGGGCAGAACCTGTGGTTGCAATGGAAGAACAGAATGCGGTCCTGGCATTCCAGGAACATATGGAATCGACTTGCCTCCGTGGAGGATAGTCACCAAACCTCCATTCGTTGGGCTGGCCTTAGGGAGAGTGAGAGGGTTAAAGCACGTTATACTTGTGAGCGGATTGAAAGCTAATGGAACCTGTACTGGAGCTACGAGCCCAGGAACTGAAAGATTCGGAGTGACAATGCTCGATTTAATAGGAAGCACAACTTTCTCTTGAACCGGTGATTTAGGAGCAGATGTAGATGTTTGGAGTATTGTTCCCCCTGTGCAGTGAAGACCTGTTTTTGAAATAGTAAGAACTTCTTCTTGTTTTTGAATAGATCGGTCGACATAACTTTCTTTTCTCAGTGGCTCAATTCGGAGGGTTTTTGTTTTGCCTGCATCATGGATTTGTACTTCTCCTCCAAAAAGGTGCACAGACTTTCCAGGAGACTTTAAGAGTTCTTCTTTCCTAATGCCCAAATCCCTGAGGTCTAATTTCCTCTTCTTCAGAAGTGGTTCAATGTCTTTATGAAAACCATCTATTAAAGGTGTGTTCCCTAGAAGTGGTCCAGGAGATGCCAATGTTATTTTATTTACATCCTTATGTTGACAGCGGCTCAAATGTGCTTCTAGGCTTTCTGAATACTTAAATGAGCAGTTACAGTTAGGACAAACGTAGAGATCATGGGAGTCATGTATCCTATCATCCAAAGAACCAGCTGAATGAGACTTGAGGAGAATATCTCTGATGGTCGTCCCTTCAGGAACCTTGCAGTCGAGTTTAATCACAGATTCAGATATGGATCGCTTTCTGGGTTCCTTTGTCGTAAGGTTAAGAGGTTCTCCAACTTCGGGAGTGATTGGCCTCTGGGGTTTAAGCAAGGCAAGGGCGAGTTTTGATTGCGAAGTGACGTCTACGTCCCCATTCTTCAGCGCGGGGCTAGGTGGAGGGCTGTCCTTGTACTTGGGCTTCAAAGGCCACAAAACCCCATCGACAATAGCCTGGTTGTCGCTGATGAGTTTACTGATATGCCTTTGGAGAAATTCGGGACTTGGAGAGGATCCGCTGAAAGGAGAAGGAGTTGACTGAGAAGAAACCGATCCTGCTGATGGAATGGAAAGTTGCAACCTTTGCTGGGGTTCTTCCGCGGCATATAAAGTGGCCGTTCGGAATTTGGGCTTATAGATCTTGCTCTTCGTCGACTCGTTCGGATCACCAACGGGAGTCAGGCTGACCTCCGATTTGGAAGATTCTTCCTCTTCGGAGCTACCGTCGTCAATTTTGAGCGTGTGGGCGCGAGATCGACAATGCTTGTATAAATTGGATTTGGTTTTAAAGGCGAAGCCACAGGGTAGACAGGGGAAGGGGCGCTCGTTGGTGTGGGCTCGAATGTGCTTCTGGAGCACCGAAGGCTTGGCGCAAGCTAGCTTACAATAGGGGCAGACGTAGCGGCCTGGTTCGTCCTTCGGCGGCGAGCTTTCTTCCAAGGTTGCCACCTTCTTGAACTTCTTGTGCAGGTACTTATTCGTGTCTCCTTCATTCTTACCGGTAACCATGCTTTGATCTGCCTCGACTCCGTTCTCAACAACGTTCTTTTCTAAAACAAAGAAACAAAGAGGATTACATAAATTTAAAAAAAAGAAAAAAAAAAAAGACTTCACAATTAAATAATGGAATAAGAAAATAGAAAGCCGTTGTTATATATCACATGTAAAAGGTTCACTCTTTTCGCTTTGATAAATTATTTAACTAATGGAATTAAAATATTATGCATTTAACATACTATTCTAAATCTAGTAAATATTTGTGACCAATGAAACAGGATTTCTGCTTCTTTCATAAATGTTTTTTCAACCCAAATCCTCGCATTATGGCACGTTTGTTCAGAAACCATGTTTTTAAAAGTTAAGTTAGTTTGATGGAATTTGACACACAATACTATTTTTGACATGAAAGATCAAGTTCTTCAATTCAATAAATCCGCTTTACAAAATACCGATTCCCCCCCCCCCCCCACAACGAAGTATCCCTATACTGTGGGAGTTTATTTAGATTCTGCAGGTTCCATCTGTCGATACAGCCTGCATTACAATTAAAGTCATATATATTTTATTTTTTTATAATTTTAAAAGTATGACAACCATATCATTAAGATAGAGAAATGATAGCAACTATAATAATAATAAAAATAATAATAATATTAATAAACAAACTAGAAACAATATCAAAATTATAAATAATAATAAAAAAAATATTAATAAAGAAACTAGTAACAATATCAAAATTATAAATAAGTAAATGAAATAAAAAAGGTGAAAATAAATAAATTAAATAAAACAAATTATTAAAGGAAAGATAATGTTTTTTGTTATAATATTGTTATTAGTGTATTTTATAGGTATGTTTTGTCATGTATTATTATATTTAAATGTAAGTAGAGCAGAATTCGGTGATTTTGATTGCAATGTATTTAATATGGCAGCAGATAGAGATGGGCGATCTGAATCGATCTTTTGAAATATAAATTTTTTTTAGTACGATATATCGATTTTTTGAATCGATCTGCAAGGGCCGATCTTTTCAAAGAATCTATCTCCAATGGCCGATGTTTTTAAAGAATCGATCTCTAAGTGCCGATCTTTTAATGAATCGATCTTCAAGGGCCGATCTTTTATTTATTTATTTATTTAAGAAGCTCGCGAAAGTGGCGATTCACTCTTTTCCAAATGTTGAAGGAAAGAAACTACTGACAAATATTTATAGAACTAAAAAGTTTAAATATATACATAAGTATATCAATAGGAATAAAAATATACAGGGTGTCCCGTAAATGTCTAGTCATATTGAGAGGGTTGATAGAGGACCCTTAAGAGAACAAAAAATGTTCTATGACGATTTCCCGAATTCTCGCCCATAAGGGAGAAAACGTCGTTTTATTGTTTTATCGAGACAAACGTGGTTTTTAGAAACATAATCGTTGTAGCTCCGTCCCAGGTGGTACTACTGGAAAGGGAGTGAAACCAATCGAAAGCTGAGTAAATTTACTATAAGACTAGTTGGGAGTAAACGTAAAAATGAATGAATGTAAGTATGTATATCTTACAAAAAGCAGGCAATTCTAAATTTCCTGACATTTTATTGATATTTCTTTCCAGCGTTACTCCTCAATGGGCAGGATCAGAGATTTCCGGGTTTCAGAAAAACTTCCTCATTTAACCAGCTTTCCATTCATGTATCACAACCCTGTGTTATTGAAGTATTTGAACTGTTTAAGTACAAACGTTTAAAAAAAAACATGGATCTGTGAAAAGAAAATTATATTTTTCTCTTCAGTTTATTCAAAAAGCTGAAGGGAAATATTTATTTTTATAAATGTTTACATAAATATTAAGTAAATGTTTACTTAAAACAATAAAAAAAAATTACTTCCACGAATATAAAAAAAATTCCTAAAACAGTAAATAAATAAAATACACATTTGTTTTGAATTTGTTAATTCAGGTAAGTAATACTGGGTCCAGGAGGCGGCCATTAAGGAACCCCAACCATACATTAACCTCAAAAATTATTATTTTTACCTAGATCACGCATTTGAACTGGTACTTATATTTAGAAAACAAATGCTTTACCTTAAATTAATACTGATGGCTACGCTTGTGAAACTCACTGGGATTCTGAGCCCATGCGTTTTTGTTGTGGCAATTAAAAATTCTATCCCTCATAAATAATATGTACATAGTCCTGTAAAAATGTGTTCAAATGCGTGATATAGGTAAAAATAGTAATTTTTGAGCTTAATGTATGGTTGGGGTTCCTTAATGGCCACCTCCTGGACCCAGTATTAGTTACCTGAATTAATAAATTCAAAATAAATGTGTATTTTATTTATTTACTGTTTTAAGATTTTTTTTTAGATCCGTGGAAGTAATTTCTTTTATTCTTTTAAGTAAATATTTACTTAATATTTATGTAAACATTTATAAAAAAAATATTTCCCTTCAGCTTTTTGAATAAATTGAAGAAAAAAATATAATTTTCTTTTCACAGATCCATGTTTTTGTTAAAACTTTTGTACTTAAACCGTTCAAATACTTCAATAACACAGGGTTGTGATACATGAATGGAAAGCTGGTTAAATGAGGAAGTTTTTCTGAAACCCGGAAATCTCAGATCCCGCTTATTGAGGAGTAACGCTGGAAAGAAATATCAATAAAATGTCAGGAAATTTAGAATTGCCTTCTTTTGGTAAGATATACATACTTACATTCATTCATTTTTACGTTTACTCTCAACTAGTCTTATAGTAAATTTACTCAGCTTTCGATTGGTTTCACACCTTTTTTAGTAGTACCACCTGGGACGGAGCTACAACGATTATTCTTCTAAAAAGTACGTTTGTCTCGAAAAAACAATAAAACGACGTTTTCTCCCTTATGGGCGAGAATTCGGGAAATCGTCATAGAACATTTTTTGTTCCCCTAAGGGTCCTCTATCACCCCTCACAATATGACTAGACATTTACGGGACACCCTGTATACTAAACGAATCAACGATCTTTTAAAGAATCGTTCTATCTAGAATACTGTAAAATAAAGTGTTTTTGTAATTCAAATACTTATTCGTACCTGTTGTTACTCAATTTCGAATTTATTTCAACACACTCTGGTTTTAAATGCCATATAGGTTTGGTAGAAATATACGTGGAATTTTATTTTTCATACGTGCAGTACTTTGTAGTTTCTGGCAGTAGATAACTACATTTTCAAGCACTAACTAGTAGTTAAGTAGAGGCATTGCAAAACTACTAACTTGTATACAGTCCAGGCAACGAATGCATAAAAACAGCAATAGGTGGACATTTTTGGGACACAATTTTTGACTTCGTAACTTTGTTTGTGCTGGATAGAAGGTGAACATATCAAAAGTCCTCGCCCGTAGCCTTTGTGCCGAGGGGGAGGGGGGGTTTAGAAGGTCACATTTTTCGGGTTTTCACTTATACCTCGGAAACCCTGCGTCCTAGCGACGTGACTATTCTATAACAAATGAAAGCTGATTAAATTTCCTACAAGTTCTACTCTATAAAGTTTTTCGAGATATCTTTAGGTTTCGAAATATCCGCTCTTGAAAGTCGGTCATTTTGGGGAAAAACACATTCGCCGCATATTTTCCCCCCTTTTTGACGGGATAACTCTTCAACGATGAACCCCAAAAATAAATAACGGTTATTGGGTTGTAGAGTATTGCATTATTTTCAATAATATATATTACGTTGCTATTTTATGTATTTTCTTTCAAACGTTATATACGCACTTACATGGTCTTAGCAAAACCATGGATAAGATCTTATCTAATTGAGTTTGAATAACTGGTGAATGGACCCAAAATTATATATTTTGTGCTATATTATATATGTAGTGAGTACTGGACGTATGTACTCACTATATTTACATAATGGAGCATATTTTGGACTATACATTGACTGGAAATGGTGAGAAATTGAAAGGTTCATTGGTCAGTTGTCGCCAGATATCACGATAAACATTAAAACTGTTTTCACGTTTGAAGGAAAATACATAAAATAGTAAAGTTATATATATTCTTGAAGAGAATGGAATACTCTATAACCCTATAAACGGCATTTATTTTTTGGGTTCATCGTTGAAGAGATATCCGGTCGAGAATATAAAAATGTGTGTTTTTTCCCCAAAATGACAGACTTTCAAGAGCGGATATTTCTAAAACTAAAGATATCTCGAGAAACTTCATTCAATAGGACTTCTAGGAAATTGAATCAGCTTTCATTTGTTATAGAATAGTCATGTCGCTAGTACCCACAGTTTCCGAGATATAAGTGAAAACCCGAAAAATAAGGCCTTCTAAACTCCCCCTCCCCCCCGGCACAAAGGCTACGGGCGAGGACTTTTGATACGTAGACCTCCTAACTAGCCGAAAGAAAGTTATGAAGTCAAAAATTGTGTTACAAACATTTCCATCTATAAATCTTAGTTACCTGGACTATTAGTCGCTAAATTTCAGATTTCACAATGAACACTGAAATTATTTTTATGTTTGTAGGAATATACACAAAATAGCAAAGTAATATATATTTTTGAAGGGAATGCAATACTCTACAACCCTATAACCGTTATTTATGTTTTGGGTTCATCGTTGAAGAGTTATCCCGTCAAAATATGCGGGGGAAAATAAGGGGGGAAAATATGCGGCGAATGTGTTTTTCCCCAAAATGACCGACTTTCAAGAGCGGAAACCTAAAGATATCTCAAAAAACTTTATAGAGTAGAACTTGTAGGAAATTTAATCAGCTTTCATTTGTTATAAGATAGTCATGACGCTAGGACGCAGGGTTTCCGAGATATAAGTGAAAACCCGAAAAATGGGACCTTCTATACCCCCCTCCCCCCGGAACAAAGGCTACGGGCGAGGAATTTTGATATGTTCACCTCCTATCCAGCACAAACAAAGTTACGAAGTCAAAAATTGTGTTCCAAAAATGTCCACCTATTGCTGTTTTTATGCATTCGTTGCCTGGACTGTATACAAGTTAGTATTAACTAGCTAACTCGGTCTATGAGGAGGGAGGGTTTATCTGGAACCCATCAGTCCAGGCCAACTTAATAATATGCACCAAGAGAGTGCAATGTTTGTTTCCCAGCAACGAAACTCACCATATTATATTCAGAGAAAATGAGAGATATCTTATGAACTAACTGTGCCCAACACTTCGCGTCGTGGCGGACTAGTGACTTTGGACATGATCTGAAAATGTGGAAGAACTACTCAAACTTTTGTGTATTTTAAAAACTACTGTTTTCTTTTTAAAGAAACACCGTGTTTTCGGGATTTCTGATCAATGTATCGTAAATAACTACCACATTTTTAATTTGAATTTTAACGTCCATTTATTATTAACTAAGAATTTTAGGACGGGTTATCAATAGGTTACCACCCTTTTCTAGCCAGGGTAGGGGTGATGCCTTTTCTTTTTTCTAAAGGAAAGCCACCACCCCTAGTGGGAATCGAACCCACGACCTTTGGCACGGAGTGTTAAGTGCTCACGCCTTAACCCTCACGGCCATCGGGTCTCCCCACATTTTTAGAATCTACATTAAATGTCCAATAAGAAAAGCTGAAATATTACCATGTAAATTAAGAGCTACCTACATCCATACAGATGAGAATGTTTGATATTAGTGTCTTAATAAATTAGTCAATCATTTCTTAATCTGTTATTTCTAGACTTAGAGGTTGCATTATTTAATAAGCTTCAAAATCGTACCTCGTAGTTTCAGAAACAAATCTATTTGAATCTATTGATTTCTTATTTCTAACAGTAGTTTTTAAAATACACAAAAGTCTGAGTAGCTCTGCTACATTTTCAGATAGAAAGCTCATTTTTGCTTCACTAAAGTACAAATGAGGTGCAGAATAAACCCCTAAAGTTATGACATCTCAATGCGGGACACCTGTCCCGCCTGTAGCCTGTACATTTTGGCTTATTTTGGATTATAAACACAGTCGTTTGGGTATTTAAAAAACATCTACTTTACAGTAATGCTTCTCTTTACACGATATTAGACGCTTAGCCATCGGGGATCAACATACATTGGGGGCTGCTAGGATTGCTAACAAGTGACAGAGCCACACAAAGCTGACCGTGCGAAAAACAGACAATACGTAGATCCAAACCCACAACTTTCAGCACCTGTCCTTACCTTTATTAATTGTCATCGCGAAACATGGGCTCACTGGAAACTGGACTCGTTTAAAACTAAACGAAAAATTGTTTGGAATGAGAGGAATCCGAGGAATAAAAACACTATCACCTATTCCGCGCCCTTTTAAAACCTCAGAAAAATCTCTCAGGTGCTGTTGTAAATTGGTCACTTAAATGTTCGACGTGATTCTTTAGATTGGCATAACTTTTTTATTTATAAACCGATTGACATTAAACAAACACTGAATGTTATGTGAAGCTTACCACAATATATTAGTGAAAACCGCATCTAAATCGAATAAGGCGTTCTTGAAATTTGCGTACACAATCGCTCAGACAAAATTTCTAATGATTTTTATGGTACTATTGCGTTCATAAAGGCCCCCAATACTATATTTTCTGATATTCAATGTACAGACGGCGAACTGTTACATTATTATTATATGTATAGATATCAACAAAATTGATTCATTGAGACTTCGAGTTTACTCACATAACAAATCTTGTAATATGTCCATAAGGGCCGTAATATTTGCTTCCTTGCAACGAAACTAGGTGTATATTTTGCGGAACGAATGAGAAAAGTTTATTGTGAAAACAAGCAAAATCAATTCATCAGGAGTCTAGAATCACTCCGGATGGAAATTATTGAGCTGTAATTTTTGTTTTCTCGCAACGAAACTGTACAATCCACAACTAATTACAGACCTCTAACGGGAAAATAGGCAAAATCTATGGATTAAGACGAAGGCTTTATCTGAAACAGAACGAAACAGTGAATGTGCATCTAATGTGTTAAGTTTTGCTTCTCCATAAAGAGACTAGCTAATTCATTCCAAGCTAATGGAAAACACATATTTTAAAAAAAGTCCGTCACGCAGGAGCTGCATAACTAAGCACTTTCCTCAGAATTTGGGTAGTGTAGACTGCTTTCCAGAACAATTTGCTTAAAATATCCTACATAAATAAAATAAAAACATGAATAGTTCTCTTTTAAATTTGTAATGAGTAACTGATCAATTATTAATTTGCTTCCAGAGTTATGTTTACACATGGTACCTATTACACTACGTAATAAAAAGTCCGTCACGCAGGAGCTGCATAACTAAGCACTTTCCTCAGAATTTGGGTAGTGTAGACTGCTTTCCAGAACAATTTGCTTAAAATGTCCTACATAAATAAAATAAAAACATGAATAGTTCTCTTTTAATTTTGTAATGAGTAACTGATAAAATATTAATTTGCTTCCAGAGTTATGTTTACACATGGTACCTACTACACTACGTAATAAATACAAAATCCTCATATTATTGTATTTTGATCTAACGCAGGAACCGGATACAGTCCCTCTAGCGCTCCTTGCGGCGCCTTTGTGAACCTATGTCTGGCTGGCTTTTCTATTGAAATATATTACAAAGTAAACCCCCCTTTCCGATTGACCGATTCAGCTCATTTTTACAACACTTCTTTCTCATGAGTTACCCACGACGTATACCGCGTTTCGTTACAATACAGCAGAAATTACGACCAGTATGAGTATATTAGTAATTTCGGTCCGGAGTAAACCCCCCCTCCTAATGAACCGATTTAGTTTATTTTTACAACACATATTTACCTGTAGATTACCACTACGAATACCGAGTTTCGTCGAAATATACCAAAAATCACGGTTGGTAGTGGCGAATTGGTATTGTGGGTCTGGAGTAAACCCCCCCTCCTGATGAACCGATTTAGTTTATTTTTACAACACATATTTACCTGTAGATTACCACTATGAATACCGAGTTTCGTCGAAATATACCTAAAATCACGGCTGGTAGTGGCGAATTGGTATTGTCGGTCCGGAGTAAACCCCCCCTCCTTATGAACCGATTTGGTTTCTTTTTATAGCTCACTTTTCTCTCTATATTACCAGTACGAATACCAAGTTTCGTTGAAATATAACAAATATTACGGCTGAAATGGTCAAATTAGTGTTTTGGGTTCGGGGTAAACCCCCCCTTCCGGTGGACCGATTTTGGTGGTTAACGAACTCGTTCAATCGTTTGCTAATTGAATGCTATATACCAAGTTTCGTGACGAAAAAACAAAAACTCTGGCCGCTATCGTGTTAACAGACACATATATATATATGCATATATATATATATATATATATAGATATATATAAATTTTAACGGGGGTCATTTTCGGTGTCTACTAGGTAGGATCGATAAAGATTTGAAGAAATTTTTCAAAAATTCCGTCATGAGTCCAACCTCAATAGCTACTTTCCTTCGGAGGAAAGTGCTAATACAAAAAACCTCATATTATCGTATTTTGATCTAACGCAGGAACAGGATACAGTCACTCTAGTGGTAGAAAGCGCTCCTTCGGCGGCTTTGTGAACCTACGTCTGGCGGGCTTTTCTATTGAAATATATTACAAATTAAACCCCCGCTTTCCGATTGACCGATTCAGCTCATTTTTACAACACTTCTTTCTCATGAGTTACCCACGACGCATACCGCGTTTCGTTACAATACAGCAGAAATTACGACCGGTATGAGTATATTAGGAATTTGGGTCCGGAGTAAACCCCCCCTTCTAATGAACCGATTTAGTTTATTTTTACAACACATATTTATCTGTGGATTACCACTACGAATACCGAGTTACGTCGAAATATACCAAAAATCACGGCTGGTAGTGGCGAATTAAGAACGGCTGGTAGTGGTCGTCTGAATATTGTGGGTCCGGAGTAAACCCCCCCTTCTAATGAACCGATTTAGTTCATTTTTATATCTCACTTTTCTCTCTATATTACCACTACGAATACCAAGTTTCGTTGAAATATAACAAATATTACGGCTGGCATAGTCAAATTAGTGTTTTGGGTTCGGGGTAAACCCCCCCCTCCGGTGGACCGACTTTGGTGGTTAACGAACTCGTTCAATCGTTTGCTAATTGAATGCTATATACCAAGTTTCGTGACGAAAAAACAAAAACTCTGGCCGCTATCGTGTTAACAGACACATATATATATATATATATATATATATAAATAAATTTTAACGGGGGTCATTTTCGGTGTCTACTAGGTATGGTCGATAAAGATTTGAAGAAATTTTTCAAAAATTCCGTCATGAGTCCAACCTCAATAGCTACTTTCCTTCGGAGGAATGTGCTAAAACCAGGCGGATGTAAGAGTTTATCTGAAAACATTGTTTTTTATAAGTTCGCTGCTGTTTATAATAGGTTTAAACGAGCGTAACTTTCAGTGCGTTTCCTTCCTCCCTCCATATGGAGGAAACCCGGAAGAGCCGACTAGATAGTCGATTTCATGTTTCAGAACCAACAGATCAAGAAAAGAACGGTGGATGAAAATTGTGCATAAAAACACACACAGACACACACACATATATATATGTGTGTGTGTGTGTTCAGGGTGGCCCAGATCAGCGGGCCACAAGAGAAATAACTACTACACGGTTGGAGATGTCACAATTGTTCAAAGGAGTAAAGTTGTAGTTCTCGTCGAGATCTATATAATGGTGCACTTGCACAATCGCTATTTGCCCAAGAAAACCCATCGAAAACGTCCTAAATTCTCTAAAAAACGGTTCTGTATAAATATTTGATAGGAGAATTTTTGTCGGAGAATTAACTGCAAAAATCATCGAAATTGTTGGATTCGTTCCACTTAAAGGTTCTTTTATTTGAATGATTTTTTTCAGTAAAATGGCATAATATCGTAATGGAAACGCGCTAAGATGACTCAGCCATTTTGTATTATTTACATGATTACTTTAATCATAAAAATACTTTGATGATTTGAACTTGGTATTTACAATTCCATTATCTAAAAATATCAGTGATGATTAGTGATTTAAAGAAGGCTGTTTATGTGTTTTCGTTAATCTGAGAGGTTAATCTGACAGTTATTCTAAATAGCACTATGGCGCATGTTATGAGAGCATTCTTAGCGCCTGACAGAGTGGAGGGGAGGCAGCGAGGTATGAAACCGACCAGCGAGATAGCCTGGCGGAAGGAACTGTTCCACTAAATATAGCACTGCTGATGACGTAATAGTAATTATGATGGAGGTATTCAGTAGGAGGGCCATGTATCTGTGTCAGAGTTTCACAACGCCCTCTTCGCCGGCGTTTCGTAAGCTGGAGCTGACCGCTCGCCGGCCATATTCCTCTCTTTCGCTCTTTAATATGAAAAAAAAAAAAATCAGTAACATTTAACATATTGTAATGTAGTTTCAATTTTCTGCAGATCGAATACCAACGAAGATTATTTCCACTTGTACTGTCCAATTTACTTTCCCGCAAGTAAACAATTCTTAACTAATTCCATCAATCTCAATTGCCGTAGAAAAACATTATACTCCTCCCTATGGACACACCCTCCAACAACAAAAAAAAAAATAATAATAATAAAATAGTATTTACAATTACTATTATATATATGAATGAATGAATGACTATTAACTATGAATGAATGACTACTATTATATATATGAATGCATTTTTTTGACTAATTCTGTAGGGCTTCTCATATTCCTGGAGTAATAGTCTGACTTCCGACGGGGACTAGTCCTATCGGGAAGTGGAGTCCGCTGTGCTTTCCTGTTCCTTCCAGATCTCTTTCCACCTATCATATGAATCTGTATATATATATATATATATATATATATATATATATATATATATATATATATATATATATATATAAAATCTATCGTAAAAAACAAGAAAAGAAAAGCAATCAGTCCATTGATCTACATTTTGGCTCCAGTTTCACTCCTTGAATATTGTCACTGACTTGCGATACACCCTATATATATATATATATATATATATATATATATATATATATATATATGTATGTATATATATGTATATATATATATATATATATATATATATATATATATGTATATATATGTATATATATATGTATATATATATATATGTGTATATATATATATATATATATATACATATATGCTTGTATATATAGGGTGATTCGGGGCTTGGAGTCTGCAAATGTACAGGGCCAAATCCCCCAATCCTTCTTCCTGGATAGAGTTGATTGAGCCAGTTTGTTATAGCTTGTCTATTGTGTGCTGGCCCCCCTCCATTGGTCACTATAGGTGTGTGGTGCGCGAGTGCAAGGAGGAGGCCAGTTTTTGGAGAATTTTCAAAATAATTCTCATATTTTTATTTAATTTATGTAAAGTAATTTTTTAATGTAAGACTTACTTTAATCATTAAATGCTAATTTCATCAAGAATAGTTTTAATTTAATTCTGTTTAGATCACAAAAATAAAAATATGAGCTTTATTTATTTGTTGTTTTTTCCTTCTAAATTTCCAATTACGCTATCAAATTGAGAGATAATCTCAGTTATGAGTATACCGTTAAAAGTTATTTACCTTTTTTTTTATTTATTTACTTTTTTGGGTGGGTGCTTTTACTTCCAGGGTCATTAACACGTTGAATAAATAAATGTTAAAACCTTTGAGAGATTTGGCGTGATTCTCAAAAGTTGTCCGCTAATTAAGTTTTCTGAAAAGTTATTGCGATTTGAAAAAGACACTTTCGAACATATAAAGTACATTGGCCTTATCGTAAATTTAATGCTATTTAAAAAAAAAAAAAAAAAAAAAAAAAAAAAAAAAAAAAGTAATGGAAGGTTGAAAAATAATGTGTACAAGCAGAGAAAATGGGGGCTTTCTTAAAAAAATACCATTTTTTCTAAATAACTTTTAGAACGGCATATCTCTCTAGCAATGAAAGCTAGAAACTCCAAAGACCCACTCAGCGTTTCATTAATTTCTTAATAGATAGCTGGAAAAGGGGTACATCAGACGGCCGGTGCGTACTACTGACGGCACTATCTCCCTAGAGTGACCTATGGTCAGGAATCAGATACCTCTACAGTATCTGTCCCTCTGAGCCCTTTAGGTCTGTTAAGAGACTGATATATATATATATATATATATATATATTAAATAATATAATATAATTATAAACGTAGCCTTTGCGTGAGCATCTTGAGTTTACGGGGTGCTTCATACCACCCTTTCATCATGAGGACAATAACTCAGGAATTTACTACTTGTAAGAACATTGATTGATGATGAGGTAAAAGTGACCTCAGCCCAGGCAACGAATGATTGAAAACAACTATAGTTGGAAATTTTTGGAAAACAATTTTTGACTTTGTAACTTTGATTGGGCTGGATAGGAGGTGAACATATCAAAATTCCTCACCCGTAGCCTTTGTGCCGGGGGGAGGGGGGTTTAAAAGGTACCATTTTTCGGGTTTTTACTTATATCTCGGAAACCCTGCGTCCTAGCGACATGACTATTCTATAACAAATGAAAGCTGATTAAATTTCCTACAAGTTCTACTCTATAAAGTTTTTCGAGATATCTTTAGTTTTCGAAATATCCGGTCTTGTAAGTCTGTCATTTTGGGGAAAAACAGTTTTGCCGCATATTTTTCCCCCGTTTTGACCGGATTACTCTTCAACGATGCACCCAAAAGATAAATAACGGTTATAGGGTTGTAGAGTCTTGAATTCCCTTCAATAATATGTATTACTTTGCTATTTTATGTATTTTCCTTCAAACGTAAAAATAATATCAGTGTTCATCGTGAAATCTGAAATTTAGCCACTAATAGTCCAGGCAACTAAGATTTATAGATGGAAATGTTTGGAACACAATTTTTAACTTCATAACTTTGTTTCGGCTAGTTAGGAGGTCAACATATTAAAAGTCCTCGCCCGTAGCCTTAATGCCGGGGGGAGGGGGGTTTAGAAGGTCCCATTTTTCGGGTTTTCACTTATATCTCGGAAACCCTGCGTCCTTGCGACATGACCATTCTACAACAAATGAAAGCTGATTAAATATGCTACAAGTTCTATTCAATAAAGTTTTTCGAGATATCCGGCCGGTAAATAAATGCCGGCTATAGGGTTGTAGTGCATTCCAGGGTTGTAGTCCATTCGCTTCAATAATATATATTACTTTGCTATTTTATGTATTTTCTTTCAATTGTTATATACGAACTCACTTGGTCTTAGCAAAACCATTGCCAATATAATGAACAAGATCTTATCTAATTGAGTGTGAATTGGTCAGTGGGCCCAAAATTATATATTTTGTGCTATTTATACGTCCAGTACTCACTATATTTACATAATGGAGTATATTTTGGACATTACATTGACTGGAAATGGTGAGAAATTGAAAGGTTCATTGGTCGACAGTTGTCGCCAGATATCACGATGAAGTTATATATATTCTTGAAGGGAATGTAATGCTCTACAACCCTGTAAACGGTATTTATTTTTTGGGCTCATCGTTGAAGAGATATCCGGTCGAGAATAGAAAAAAGTGTGGTTTTTCCCAAAATGACAGAAATTCCAGAGCGGATATTTCGAAAACTAAAGTATCTCGAAAAACTGTATTGAATAGAACTTGTAGCATATTTAATCAGCTTTCGCTTGTTATAGAATGGTCATGTCGCTAGGACCTGACCTCCTATCCAGCCCAAACTAAGTTACGAAGTCAAAATTTTTGTTCCAAAAATTTCCATCTATAACTATTCGTTGCCTGGACTGCCTCCAAGTATACAGGAGTAAGATCAGATGCCCTTCATGTGTACTCTCTCATTAATGAGTGGGTTAAACTGTTATCACGACACGTTCGGGTGAAGTACTCTTAAGCACAATGCCGTCAATCAAATAACATCCAGTCACAGCATAGTCAAACCGAAAATTGTCCAATGATATACGGATATTTTCTTGGCATAGGCTTGCTGCTTACTTAAGGCAGTAGAAAGGGTAAAATGCGTAATAGTCTCATGACGTATGCTGATTAAAAAAAATCCTCCATTCCCACTAAACTAAAAAGAAAAATGACTAAATCTTTAGTTTAGCCTATTAGTCTGAAATTTAGGTCACTTCGTTATCAAAATAAAAATCGAAAGAAAAAAAAATTACGTTTGTTAAATAAATCTACGCCCTTTATATCGCTGTAATAAATAAGTTTCAAACCTACTACAATTAAGGGGTCGGGGCAAAATAGTGCCAAGCAACATTTTGAACAAAACTTAACTGTAGCTGCTCTATGTTGGATATTAAGTGGGACTATGAGTCTATGATGATGGTACTAAGATATGACCACAAAGTGCTCTGTATGCTACTTAATGTTGTCACCTCTAACCATGTCAACTGATATCGCCACTTTATATCCAACATATAGCAGCTACAGTTACGTTTTGTTCAAATTGTTGCTGGGCACTATTGTGCCCCAAACCCTTCAATTGATGTCATTTGTAAAGCATTATTTTGTTATCAAGAATACTAAATTTGATAATTGTTAAAGGAGAAGTTGCATTTCAACGCAAAACTTAAATGCACCTTATTTTATTCGAAACATGAAAATCCGCTCGTTACATTGAAAAACTCAACCAAAGGCACTAGAAAAGTCCTACTCGAAGGAACTGCGTCAACTTAGCACAATTCCTTCCATATCCCTACTGTCATTAGCAAACGAGTAGAAGCAGATATTGGTAGGTTTTGATCTTTCGTGAAAAATATAAAATTACATTTCAAAGAGAAGCAAGATTTAAGGCGCCGCAATAGGAAATGATAGTACTCTAAGCGGAAGTGACTCCCACCATCTTTAGGGAAACACTACTGCCAATACGTTTCTCATTTTCATACCTTATTTTATTAAAGTACTAATTTTACTATTAAACGCGATTCATAAACGCCAATAACCAATTAAAACGTTGGGTAAACAGTGGCAAAACCCCGTTGAAAAGAACAAAACTAACAATTTTGAAGTTTTAAGCATTTATTATTCGGATGGACATCGAAAATTACAACTAAACCGATTTTGTAGGGAATTTAGTAAGCTTTCGAATGGTCACGCTCCACTTACGATAACCCAGCCGTTTTCGAGACATTTTAGAAAATATAAGAAAATCCTAAAACTTTTCAGGCTTGTTAATGAAATATTTCTAAGTTTTTCCTTGACTCCAAACGGGACCAGAATTTAACTATCTTAGATGAGATGGATGTCAAACGTCTCGACAAGTTTCAAGTGAATCAAGTTTTTCCGAATACCTAAACTGAAAATTAGTTTGGAAAACTATTTGTATCACTTTTTCTTGTAAACGGTTATATATATCGCTTTAAAAATTAATCTTTTCTTAACTCCAAACGTAACCAAAATTTTAAAACCTTTGTTTATATGAATTTGGAACATGCAGAAAATGTTTCAACTGAATCCCATCATTCTAAGTAACCTATCCAAAAACTTTTTTCGACAACTATGTTTCCAATTTTCTCGAAAACGGTTAAAGCTATCGCGTTAAAAATGGTTTCATTCGTTTTTCTAGGCCAATAAACCTATAAAACGAGTACTTGCAAGCATACGAAGTAAGCGCAAAGTTTTTTTTCGCGCGAATTTCGCTCCAAAAACCTTGTTCCAGTGGACGGATTCTACTAACGAACTTGACCATTCAAATTAGACGAAAGATTTTTGTTACCAAATTTCATCAAAATCAGACCATTCGTCTGGGACCTGGAGAGCGAACAGACAAATATATATATATATATATATATATATATATATATATATATATATAGATACATACATATATATATATATATATATATATATATATATATACAGGGTGTCCCGTAAATGTCTAGTCATATAGTGAGGGGTAATAGAGGACCCTTAGGGGAACAAAAAATGTTCTATGACGATTTCCCAAATTCTCGCCCATAAGGGAGAAAACGTAGTTTTGTCGTTTTTTCGAGACAAACGTGGTTTTTAAGAGAATAATCTTTGTAGCTCCGTCCCAGGTGGTACTACTAGAAAGGGAGTGAAACCAATCGAAAGCTGAGTAAATTTACTATAAGACTAGTTGGGAGTAAATGTAAAAATAAATGAATGTATGTATGTATATCTTACCAAAAGAAAGCTATTCTAAATTTCCTGATATTATATTGATATTTCTTTCCATCGTTACTCCTCAATGGGCAGGATCTGAGATTTCCGGGTTTCAGAAAAACTTCTTCATTTAACCAGCTTTCCATTCATGTATCACAACCCTGTGTTATTGAAGTATTTGAACGATTTAAGAACAAAAGTTTAAAAAAAAACATGGATCTGTGAAAAGAAAATTATATTTTTTTCTTCAGTTTATTCAAAAAGCTGAAGAGAAATATTTATTTGTATAAATGTTTACATAAATATTAAGTAAATATTTGCTTAAAACAATAAAAAAAATTAATTCCACGAATTTAAAAAAAATTCTTAAAACAGTAAATAAATAAAATACACAATTTGTTAATTACAGTAACTAATAATGGGTCCAGGAGGTGGCCATTAATGAACCCCAACCATACATTAACCTCAAAAATTATTATTTTTACCTAGATCAAGCATTTGAACATATTTTTACAGGTATTTATTTAGAAAACAAATGCTTTACCTTGAATTGATACTGATGGCTATGCTTGTGAAACTCACTGGGATTCTCGTGAGCCCATGCGTTTCTGTTGTGGTAATTAAAAATTCTATCCCTCATAAGTAAGATGTACATAGTCCTGTAAAAATGTGTTCAAATGCGTGATATAGGTAAAAATAATAATTTTTGAGGTTAATGTATGGCTGGGGTTCCTTAATGGCCGCCTCCTGGACCCAGTATTAGTTACCTGAATTAATAAATTCAAAATAAATGTGTATTTTATTCATTTACTGTTTTAGGATTTTTTTTTCATATTCGTGGAAGTAATTTTTTTTATTGTTTTAAGTAAATATTTACTTAATATTTATGTAAACATTTATAAAAATAAATATTTCTCTTCAGCTTTTTGAATAAACTGAAGAAAAAAATATAATTTTCTTTTCACAGATCCATGTTTTTTTTTAAACGATTGTTCTTAAACCGTTCAAATACTTCAATAACACAGGGTTGTGATACATTAATGGAAAGCTGGTTAAATGAAGAAGTTTTTCTGAAACCCGGAAGTCTCAGATCCTGCCCATTGAGGAGTAATGATGAAAGAAATATCAATATAATATCAGGAAATTTAGAATAGCTTTCTTTTGGTAAGATATACATACTTACATTCATTCATTTTTACGTTTACTTCCAACTAGTCTTATAGTAAATTTACTCAGCTTTCGATTGGTTTCACTCCCTTTCTAGTAGTACCACCTGGGACAGAGCTATAAAGATTATTCTCTTAAAAACCACGTTTGTCTCGAAAAATCGACAAAACGACGTTTTCTCCCTTATGGGCGAGAATTCGGGAAATCGTCATAGAACATTTTTTGTTCCCCTAAGGGTCCTCTATCACCCCTCACAATATGACTAGACATTTACGGGACACCCTGTATATATATATACACACAAATTTGAACCACCGTTATTTTCGTTCTCTAGGGGTCCTGAAATGTAAAATTTTCTAGTCGGCAGTTCCGGATTGCGCCATGAAGTCAGCCTTATAAGCGGGGTTCCTCCCTATGGGGGTGGGAGGAACCGCGCTAATATAAATGATGACCGAGCGGTCGTTATTTTTGTTTTACCGTAAAGAAACTCCATAATATTGTACTTCGACACTAATGGAAAATTCAACCAACAATAAGTTACGCAGAACAGTAAAATTAAGCACGGTCCTCAAAAGGTGAGAAGTGTGGCCAGCATTCCTGATTAATTTGTTAAAATACAAAATAAACATTAATAGTCCTGATCATAAATATTTGCTAGAGGCTCGGTGGCCTTGAGTGCTATGGGAACACCTGCATTGGACCCGATCCGAACCGACCCGATAGCAACCGAAATTCGGAAGAAAAACAAACACATGCATATCAATGGAGGTGCCTACCCATCCTACCCGATGGCCACTGATTCTCGGCTGTTTAAATGTCTTTGTTTCTCGGCGGATTTCGGACCGACGAAGCAAAATGGCACCAAATCAAATATTGTGTTTGAAAAATTTCTACAGCCTCTACATCTTAACCGATTTCAATGCATTTTTTTTTATTTATTTATTTTTTTTTTCTTTTTAAATAGATGCTAATAAAATTTAGAACAACTTTGTCAATTCACATTTTTGTATTTTAAATTCCCTTGTTTATTAAATTATGTGGGAAGATGTTTACAACCATCCAATGTTTATAACCTTCTTGCTACCTACCTTATAAATAAATTTAAAATATTTCCAACTTTTAGCCTAATTGAAGGTTTCTATGCTTATTAGGTGGTATTTCTTAAATTAATCACTGATTTTCACTTCACTACGAGGTCATTACTGACGAGCTGTGACTACATCGGATCGGGTCGGGACCAATGTAGGCAAACAACTCGGCCGTTGTCGGTCAAACTAAATCGGATCGGATCGGGAGAAATACGGGTCCAACTTAAGGCGTACGCACTCCGTGCCTAAGGTCGTGTGTTCAATTCCCACTAGGGCTGGTGGCTTTTCTTTAAAAAAATAATATATATCAGCCGTATTCTGGCTGGTAACCTATAGATAACCCGTCCTAAAATTCGTTGTCAATAATAAATGGGCGGTAATATTAAAAAAAAAAAAAAAAAATATTTGCAATGAAAAGCTGACACAATTATTCTATTTCTTTATTGAGCTTCACAACTTGGGCGTTTAATATTTTAATTATTGCCCGGAGTGTTGTGTGTGCAAGGTACTACACTCCGTAATAAACACACGAAAACTTCACAGTTTTGATTATTGATCATAAGGAGGCCCGGTGGCCGTGAATGTTAAGGCGTGAGCACTTAACACTCCCTGGCAAGGGTCGTGGGTTCGATTCCCACTATGGGGTGGTGGCTTTTCTGTATAAAAAAAGAAACGGCGTCAGCTCTATCCTGGCAAGAAAAGGGTGGTAACCTATAGATATCCCGTCCTAAAATAGTTAGTTAATAATAATGGACATTATAATATAAATAAACAATATTGATCATGATGAATAATTATAAAAATTGTACACGTTTACAGATAAAACAACCACAACAACGCATAGTACCGCTTATTATTTTGAAGAAAAATTACTATTTTTAATTAGCATTTTAAGTGTGATTACTGTCGTTCTTATTTTTTATTTGTTAGGAAAAAGATGTAAAAAGTCTTAACATAGCTAATAGTTAAATTAAAACTTTATATGTTAAAATAATATTTTTGTCGTATTCAAATTTTTGTATATATTATATACATGAATTTGAATTTGAACATGTTATATACTATATAACAACAAACGTATAAGGTATTTTTATATACACTCAAGATTTAATAAAATCATAGAGATAGAAATGAGTTATTGATGATGTGTAATATACAGCGTCAACACCAAATACCAGGTCAATGTCACTCCAAAACAGTGTAAGGGCTCAATGTTTTGCTTTGAAATCTAATTAGCTGGTTATGACAATAGTAATAAGGAAAATAACCAGTCTGTTTATTATGACCGTAGCCTTCTTTGAGAAAATATTTATTTAATACTTGACTAAATGATTTTTCTTAAAACTGTAAGTTGTTCCATATTGTCAACAGAATATACTAGAATTAATGATAAAATAATATAAGGCGGCATTCCAAAAATGGGGTCTGTTTGCGGAGACCACATCCAGTTACTTGTGAGGTATCTGTAGTGATTATAACAGTGATTCAGCGCATATGCATAACTCATTAGCTTTTCTATTGGCTATCCATATGGGCAATTCTATTGGGCTGATGGTAGTAAAGTACACTTCAACACTCGCAAAAATTAATAGAATTCTATTAATTTTAGCGAGTTGTATTTACTAGAGTTTTGATATCTTCTTGAGCGAGCGTAGCGAGAGGAAACGCATAGCACGTATGCCCATAATGCGAAATAATTATAAATATGTTGTAGAATCACCGGACAAAAAATCGATGAAGAGGCCCCTAAACTTCACAATTACCATTGATTTTTATAAGATTAACCTTTTTATTAATAAACTAGCTGACCCGGCGAACTTCGTACCGCCTAACAGTCAATTCTTTTTTTCTTTTTTTTTTTAATACTTATTCTGCTATTTGGGACACACTGAAAGCTAGTAAGATAAAAAAAAAAAGAAAAAAAAAACTTAATAAGTCGACAATTACATGATGTCAAAAAATAAAAATTATAAAACACTTAAAACTCTTTTAATAGTCACTAAAAAATCACAATCAAAATTACAATATCAGATTTCTTAGTATGATACCTACTTATTTTATTTCATTTTATTTTTACTTATTCTAAATTAAGTTTCATTTTTATTGTAGTACTTTATGGTACATGATATTTTTTGTTTCAATACCTGACGCGTAAATAAACAGAGCTGATGGTTTTCCAGCACGGGAACAGGCAACATACAATTGACCAGCCGAGAAACATGGTTATGGGTTTTCTAGATTAATACCACAATAACTTAATGACTGCCCTGGGATTTGTTATTAGTCAAACTGAGTTCATAGGTCCAATAGCAACACAGCTGCAGGCACTGTAATGAATCCACAGCAGCTCGATTCAAACTTGCACCATTATTAGTCGAATGTCGCGCTTCGCGGGTCTGTCTTAACCAAATTCTTTCACGTTCATTGCGATCTTCACATTCCTGGGCAGGACGATTAGATTGATAATTAATTTGATGCGTTGCATTTCGGGTTCTTCAGCCTAAATTTGTCCGCCGCTTTATAGGAGGCATATTTAGTAAGTAACAAACACACAACACTTTAGTAATTTTATAGAAATTTGTGGCTTTTAGATTTAGTAATATTATAGATGCACAGCAAAGAGATGTTTACATTTCAAGTGACATTTAACCACAGACAATTTACATTTTACCATAGTCAATTTGTTTTTGAGTAATGTTACCATCGTATAAAAATTGATAAATAATGACATTAATATTTATACGATACTAATGTCACTCAATTGTTTTGCCTTCCCAGAACCCCTCCATTAACACTTTATGGTATGGTATTAAAGTTCAAATTCACCTTTAATTATTATTACGAATCTTTTGTATGGGAATATAGAAAAGTGGAGTCTTTTTTACTTCGTTAATGCAAATATAAATTAATTTAAATTGCATTATTAACATGCGATTCTATTGTCACCTAGTGATTACATGTTCTTATTTATTTCATTTTTTTTGCTTATATACAAAAAACCAAATACGTTAACTGTTAAAAATATTATAATTGAGACCATATGTTTTTATTTAAAAATGAATTTGCGTTAAGGAAGTGAAAAAGACCCGAAAAGTGTTGTTTTTAGAATTTTTCGGTCACTTTTATTAATTTTTCTCTCAGTAAGAACCATCCTCGTACTTCAAGGAATATTATAAAAAAAGAATTAGCGAAATCGGTTCAGTTGTTCTCGAGATTTGCGCTTACCAACACATTTAGCGATTCATTTTTATATAATAGATATACAAATAAGTTAACTGTTAAAAATATTATAATTGAGACCATATGTTTTTATTTAAAAATGAATTTGCGTTAAGGAAGTGAAAAAGACCCGAAAAGTGTTGTTTTTAGAATTTTTCGGTCACTTTTATTAATTTTTCTCTCAGTAAGAACCATCCTCGTACTTCAAGGAATATTATAAAAAAAGAATTAGTGAAATTGGTTCAGTTGTTCTCGAGATTTGCGCTTACCAACACATTTAGCGATTAATTTTTATATAATAGATATACAAATACGTTAACTGTTAAAAATATTATAATTGAGAACATATGTTTTTATTTAAAAATGAATTTGCGTTAAGGAAGTGAAAAAGACCCGAAAAGTGTTGTTTTTAGACTTTTTCGGGCAATTTTTTTAAATTTTTCTCTCCGTAAGAACCATCCTCGTAGTTCAAGGAATATTATAAAAAAAGAATTAGCGAAATCGGTTCAGTTGTTCTCGAGATTTGCGCTTACCAACACATTTAGCGATTCATTTTTATATAATAGATATCGCCTGCTGAAATATATTCCACTAATTTTCATTTATTCTTTACAAGCCTAAAAGTATTACAAATACAAGTTATCTAACGCTTAGTTAGAAACAATATTTTATAAATATTGAAGTAAAAAAAAGTTACTTTTACTAGTGATTGCAGTGATTTTAAACACTTTTCATTACTATATTAACTTTTGATTACTATATTTATATAATATGGTTTCTAACCTTAGATAACATGTAAAGGAAGGAATAGATAACCTGCAAAGAACCTGTAAGCTAATCAGTAAGTACCAAAATCACTGTTTAAAATCACTTCAGATACTTCAAAGAAACTGGATGTGCTCTTCGCAAACAGACCCCAAAAATTTTATTGAGAAGATTCTAAGATCTTAAAAAATACTGAAGCTAAATGTTGTACTCACCATTGTTTTCAGTCAGCCTGTCTTTGAGGGGGCTGAGATTGGTGTGGTGTTCTGCCTTGACACCTGTAACATGAAGAGGAGAGCTGTTAGTCCTAGACTAGGATTGCCCAGGGACTGTAGCTGGAGGAAGAGGGGAGCGGGACAATGACCCGCAGTCAGCTATGAATCAGCCTCTTCTACGCTACTTATCTTATCAATGTTCTTATCAAGGTAACTACCGACCTCTTACAGGTAGCACGGTCTCGTCGAGGCAACTCCTAGTCGGGGAGGGGCATTAGGGCAGAAACTATATAAACTTACAAAACCAATTGTGAAGAGGAATATAATAAAATTTAATTTATATAAGTGTAAGTAAATCGTTTTTTTTCGGAGCATTAGTTTCTAGGCGTTTAGAAAATAATTTCGAGAGGGGCTGGAATAATTTCCTAGGGGGGGGGGGGGGTGAGAACATTTTGGGGGGTATGGAATACTAAAAATCTAGAACTTGTAATAGTTAGCCAATTAAAACGCTATTACACCCAATAAAAACTATTTTTTCTGACCTAAGTGATGTTATTTAATTTATTTTTAGGATTTTTATGATACATTTTTACCGCTTCCAGGACGGGGCTGCAGGCCCCTCAGCCACCCCCTCTTTATATGGGCCTATGCTGTGGTTATCTTTCCTTTTTATAATATTCTCGTGTGAATATTTTCTTATTTCAAAGAAACAAAAATATCCGAAGATTACTTGGAACAATAGAACAATATACAGTTAGTAAAACATAATCATGTTTCTAACCTTCGTAAGGTATAATATGTACAATAGGTCCAAGAAATAATAACTGAGGCTTCCGCTTTGCCGAAACCGTAAAGAGGTGGATAACAAATCCAGCTGGATAGTCTGGGGGGGGGGAACCGATGAAGGTGCTGAATGCCACGAAACCCAGACTATTCAAACTTTAAGCACACTTTTATATAACTTAGTAAATTTCCAACGACCAAGTGGTTACCCCCCACTTACCACTTTTTTAATTTGTCCAGTGCCAACAAGACACAAGGGGATGAGGAAAAATTCATGTTTCTCGGAAACCCTAAGCATGCAACAAGAAATTGAGTGATATGTAGAAATACTGGATAACGTTGGCCGTCTTTCATGCAACAAAGCTTGACATCTGATTATGGAAAAAAAAACCCATTATTATCGTTGCTTCTTCATATGGTCTGGCCACTATGATCGATCAGTTGCATTGTGTAAAGCCTGTTGGATTTGCTTCTGGAAACATGACTGCAACCGATAGCCGTTACTCCGAAGAACAGAAAGAACCCCAAGTTAGGTTTCCATTTGATCATGGGTAACAGATTCCGGCTATTTACTGACCACTAACCTCTTATTGAACAACTGGGGACTAAACCAGAAAGATATATGTTAGCTCGCCCTCAATAATTCCGCATAAGGCTTCAGAATTTTGATTATAACGTGGTTTCCCTACCGAGCAAGGACAATTTCACGGTGGACTGCTTATCCCAATCGCCAGGTGGTGAAGGCCGTTCGGTCCAAGAACTGGAATTCCATGTGGAATTGAATGAAGTAGCACTCGTTCAGAGTATAATCGAATCCTAACCTTAGAGACAGCGAATTAAGACACCCCAAATGTTGGTAACCAATTGGGAAACGTAAGGGGTTGGAAGAACAAGAAAAATAAATATACGATCTCTAGAGAGGTTAGCATACCAACATACAAATGCAAATTATCGAATGTGAAAAGTGCTTTGGTACCGTATAGATGAATTTATATAAATTTTATTTTATAATATATTTCAATTAGACTTAATGCACATTCGTTAGTGTGATTTTCTGCAATGGATAATTATTTGTCTTTAATTTTCGAGAGTTTGCCGCAATGTACATCAGTCCAACAGCAATCCATATAAATGAGAAATACGTTTTTTTACAATTGATACTTTGCATTTGTATCGACGATCTTCTTCCGAAAATTGGATACGTGGTGTTCGGCTGAATGAAAGATTCAAATAATAATCATATACTACTAGGCGACCAGCTACTTTTAATGTAATTAAAGAACGCAATTAAAATTGGAATTTGTAGTTATATCTTAATTTTAGTACGAGCGAGCGATCTTTCCCACTAGGAGTACGTCTGTATGTCTGTGTTTATGTATTATGGCTTTTATCGTCCGCATCAAAGATATTTCCTTTGACGGATCCATGGAAGTAAACAATCCTATATTTTCGGATTCATTTTGCTAGGAGTGATGTTAATATGAATTATTTTCTAGGAAAGGCGTAAGGAGCGAGTCTGTCAAGCGAGCAAAGATTTTCTGTTGTAGCTTGAAGTACAAGGAATGCCAGTTAAAAAAAATGTTGGTTTCTGCTGAAATCTGCTGTTTTATATTGCTCAAAGGTAATTTACACTGATGAGGCTGATTTGCAACTGTTAAAGCTCAAATATAAAATAAACAAAAATAATGATACTCCTGGCCAAATTTTATTGTAGACCTTTTATACGGGATATTCTTTATTATTCTAAGGTAAAAGAATTAGGATAATTTTGGTACCTACAACTAAAACAAAACTCATTTTGGAATGATTTTATTAGAAGTGTAAAATTTATAATAATTTTAATTTTAACGATTTGTTCACTTAAAAGTTAGCCATCTTTATTTGTACACTTAAAAATTGATTCAAAAAAATTTAAAAATGTTTAAAAAAACTAGTCATCAATGGTATTACCATTGAGCTCAATAACTTTTAAGTGTCTTCTGTTCATTGGGAGCAAATGTTTTCAATAAGGTTGGCTTATTGATTTCAGCATTGTCAGCTGCTTTTTAAATAGTCCGCCATAATTCTTCATTGTTTTGGTACACTCTTCTGCAGGTAGTGCTTGCCAATATTGTTTGATAGGCTTAAGGTAAGGAGATCGCGCTGGCCTCCAAGTCTAACACTTGAAGACCCATTTCGGACAACCCCAGTTTTGTCACTCGGGAAGTATGAACACGTTGATTGACAGCCACTAGACAGCTTCTTTTACACGAAATTCCCGATGTGCGTTGGTAAGAGGATTTTTTTAAACAACCTTTTTCTATTTTTTACACCAATTTCTAGCAGATATCTTCTTATTGTTCTCGTGGAAGTAATTAAATTGAGATTTTCCTTGAGCTTACAGTTTGGAGTTATCAGTTCTCCTTTAGGCTATCGACGGATTTCAGTTTGTATGCGCGATTCCGATCTCCTATTTATTTTTCGGTTGGGTCTTCTTTTCATTTTGATTCTATTATAATAGATTTTATCCATATTTTCCACCGTACTATGCGGAAGACTACATTTTTCCGTCAAAGCTCTATATGATGATACCCTTTTTACTTCTTTTTATACTCGTGAAATAAGATCAAACGATTACATTTTGTTTTAATACAAGACCTGCCTCAGACAGTAAGAAACTTTTATCTGACTAAGTCCATCCGTCTCAGGCAAGATAAAGGGTTAAGTTTCTGTTTAATCCAATTTCCATTCCAAAATAGATATTTTAGCAAGGTCATTGACCTTGTGATACTCACTTTATTTAAATTAGTTCTGTATAATTTTCTTATCAAAGTTTATATCTCAATATTACATATGTATCAAAACACATAATCAATACATGTAATATGCCAAATAAGGCAATGGTACATGTGTTCAAAATAAATGTACTCTTCATAGGGATACTATGAAGAGAAAAAAAAAAAAAAAAAAAAAAAAAAGGACATTGACCTTTTTATTTGTTTTGTATACAATCAAATAGTGATTTACATTGATTTTATATTAACAATTAAAGCAAAATTGATTTTTTTTTTTTGCACTAAAAACAAAGTGTACAAATAAATTTGGCCAGGGGTGTATACCTATATACAAACTAGAACCAACCTCAAGGGCATTATACCAATGAATCCACAATGAGAAAGAGACAGAAATACGTCAATATGAAAATAAACTTAGTTTCAATATGGTGGTTATCTTAAGGATCTGAATGTGGATGGAGAGAGAGGCAATGAGGCTGAGAGCCCGCGTGGGAAGAGTGTGGGTAGAGCACCAGGTCTCAAACCAGCTACTGGCCAATATGTACTCCATGTCACAGACAAGCAGATCATTTTCACAAAGAGTTTTCCGTTCGCTGTCTTTTTTTTTGGAATCATCTACCTCACGAAGGTGAGAGAAATCAACCTATATCATGGGATGCCTAGGCCTCCAAGGTCTTTGCCAAAAATATATAACTCACCTGTCTGGAGATGTTCAAGGTGTAGACTACAATAGCGTGTGCTTTTAACCTGCCTTTAGAAATAAAAAAGTATATTCGGTAATAAATTAATAATAATAAAAAAAAAAAATCTAGAGCCAGAAATAAAAAAGCTGTATATTCCGAAGAAATCGTTGATCGTGTGGACTAATCAGTAGAAAGATTGCCGACGTCCGATCATGGTAGTTAATAAACTACATAAAAATAACAAAGCGTTTTTATAGCCTACGTTTTAAGTCGAATTTTAAGCCGTGAGTGCTATAAACAAAAGTAAGACACAGTAAGTACGGATTTTATATATATATATATATATATATATCCCATTCCCATCTGTTAGAGGATGACTTTTTCGGCAATGGACTCAGTGAGAAAAATCGTTACAAAAAATTGTCCGCTGGCGTTCGCGCATGCGCAGTAGCCCTGAACGAAAAAGAAGACTGTATGTTATACAATACATTACATAGGTTTTCCGGGTGGATCTTAAGCATATTTATGTTCCTGAATTAGAGCTGAAGGCTCTTAACGAAATCAGGTATTTTAATATGGTTCACCATTTATTAAATTTATCACCTTCTTGTTTTTAATTTTATAGCTGACCTATTTTGTTTTATATATATTCTTCTTTATTTCCGTTTTTTTGTATATTTTTTGCTTTCCTGTATATTATATATTAATTAATCGTACTTGTAGCTGTATATTTAAATGATTTAGCATTTGAATTTTTAGATCTTTTATTTTGTTTGCACCCTACATGTTTATACAGCAAATCACCCAGTTGCGGGCTCTGAACTCAAATAAATAAATTATTAAAGGCGCTTCAAATCATACCAGGAAAATGATAGCATTTATATGCGCTAAAACAAGACACGTTTTGTAATTTCCATGTACATATTTAAACAATATAACTAATTGTGTAGCCCCATTCATGGGCGTATATAAGGGGGGGCTGAGGGAGCTGCAGCCCCCCCCCCCAAATTTTG